>OX328125.1:92384506-92559506 GCA_946811695.1 Gonocerus acuteangulatus
ATTGAAATCATAGCATAAATAGTTCTATTTACAGGAGTAAGTTTAGAAAGAAGGCCTTGTGAAGGGGGCTGAATATGAAAGTATCTTTTCTAGCCGTTGTGCTTCCTGTCTTGGAGAATCAGCTCGTGCTCAATGGTTCCGCCATTCAGATGGTTGGAGATCTGGATCATCGACTCTAGGCAGCTGTGGAAGCTATGCCACCAGCACGACTAGCACCAGGCGCTCTCCGTGGGATTCTCTACCAAGTCTTAGGCAAGAAGGCAGCCTCAATGATTCAGGATACAAAAGTAACAGGGCTGACTCTTTTGAACAAAGGTTAGATGCTTGTTGGTTGCACGAATAATCGTTTTTTTTTATACTTCTTATTCAAAAGCACGTTTGTATTGTTCCCTATCTGTTTTATTTTGTTTTATTTTTTATATTAAGTGAATGTTAAGTGTCTGAGGAAGACTTATGAAACTTTGGTTTTTCTGTTTGCTTGCATTACTTAGTGTTATGCAGTCCATTAAAGAACATTAAAAGAAAGAAAAAGCTTTAAAGAATGAACATATCTTGCCTTTCATAATGATGGTTTTGTATAAAATTAAAGAAAAATAAATTAGACAGTTATTTTAGCAAGAGCACTTAATCTATATTCTCATAACATAGCTTTGAAGCAATTATTATATAATTATATTATAAAAAATAATTTATAAATATTAAGATTAATGGTTTATTCATTGTACATGAAGACACAAAGATAGCTTGAAGGTCAATGAAGATACATTTTATAAAAACATATCTTCTGATGGATACTGGAATCCTGACAGTATTTGAGTAGCTTAAAACAAATCAAAATTCTTAAAATTGAACAAATCCATTAATCCATTCGAAACTGATAGCCACTTTCGTGTCGAGAATCTTTCATGCCTTGTGGCCTGATAGCCACTTTCGCGACAAGAGGCTTTCATGCCCCGTGGCCTATAGCCATTTTCGTGACAAAAGGGCTGGCATGCCCGTGACCTAATAGCCACTTTCCTGACAAGGACATTTCTTCGTTTCATGACTGAAAGCCACCGCTGTGACAGCTTTTTGCGATAACTAGTGGTAGGTTTTGTAAGCTCTAGTCACTCTTGCATCCGCTAGATTTCCTTTGAATAGTTAGGGCCCCGCAGAAGGGCCTTATTTGTGTTTCACCTGTTGATGAGTACACAGATATCACTTTCTATAAACATTATACCAATGCCGAGATATTTGATTTATATATTATATTATTTACAAAAGAAACAAATTTCAATTTTTTTTACTGGTACAAAACCCAGAATAAGAAAATTGTAAGGAAAACATTTTAAAGAAAGAAATAACAAAGCACATAAAAAGGAATGAAGAGAGAGGGCAGGGTCGGCTCACCTATTTTAATGCCATCCTTTGGATCCAGGAAGGTGGAATAGGGGGGGGGGGGGGTTGCCATCTGTTAGGGGTTAATGTAAATTACCTTCTCAAAAATCTAACATATTTCTAGCGATGATTTATTATTTTCTGTTTGAGATCTTTTAATGCGAATTTTAACACATTTTGTTTTAATTATGTGGCCAATCATTAATTTATTAAATCAAATATCGCTCATAAAGTACATTATTATTAGCGTTATTTTTAGCACTTTACGAAGAAATGTAGCTATTGAAGTTGCATTCATAAAAGAATTTTTGAAACATTTCTTGAATCTTTAGCAATCCTACATACTAGGTACCGAAAATGACCCCAATTAAAATTTATATATATATATATATATATATATATATATATATATATATATATATATATATATATATACTCCGGACCCAAATTACTATTTTTTCCCATGCCAGCCACAATCATCATCATATCCGACATAACAACCCGTCACCGAGTCTGGGCCGCCTCTAAAAGCCTCCGCCAGGTGGCTCGGTCCTGCGCAGGTTCCTAGCTCCCAGCAGGTCCCCCATTCTTAGAACATGGCCAGCCCACCGAAGCCTACCTATCTTAATGAATTTTGCAGCATCTATATTACCATAGAACCGATACAACTCTGCATTCTTCCGTCTCCTCCATTCCTCCCCATCTCTAATGGGACCAAAGATCCTTCTTAATATAGTTCTTTCAAAAGCCAAGATTCTTGAGTCATCTGCTTTAGTTGTGGCTCAAGCTTCCGACCCATAAGTTAGAACTGGCTGAACCAACGTTTTATACTGAATGATCCTGGTCCCGCTTCTGATATCGGCTTCTGAAGTGTCTGGAGAGCCCAAAGAAGCATCGGTTTGCCGCCGCAATTCTTCTGCTGATCTCCTGGGTGATGTCATTCATTGTGTTCACTTCAGTCCCCAGGTATACAAAGCTGTTCACCCTCCCAAACTTATATGGTCCAACTTCAAACTTATACGGTCCAACTTCAAACTTTCTAAGGCCTGCTTCAATGCCTCCAACTCTTAAGTACTTTCTTCATTTCTTCAGATATGTTTTTCTCTTCGTTGACAACTAGGCCAAGAAGCTTAGCTTCTGTCTCAAGAGTGAGGAATGCCTCTTTCAGGGACCGCTCCGACCTGGCCACAATGTCGGTTATTGTTATATTGTTATATTTCAACAAAACTCAGTATTTCCTGAGTATCTAAAAAGAAAGAGCTTTTTTAAAAATAAACTAAATCGGGGCTCCATGTACCACTGTAGGTCTTTTAGACTGGCATTGGTATTTTGGCTTTGGAGTTGAGGAAAAAATGCTGAAAATGATTTACAGTACAGGTGGTACAGGTTTGCCCAAGTACAGGTGGGATTTGAAAGTCAAGATTCCGTGACTTCAATTACAAGCCTTCTCTTTGTGCTCCCCCCCCCCCCTTAACATACAACTTTTGAGATAAAGGCTGAATATTTGATATACACAAATTTAAAAAATCAAAATATTCCTCTGCCTTAAGATGTCTTTCAGTTTGTCAGAGAACCACTTATTGTAATGTTTTTTAGAATGTGTAATCTAAAATAAAATTATGAATTTACCTTTGTAAAACAATATGTCTTCAAACTCCTTACTATATTGAAAAAAAAAGTATAAAAAAAAAAAAAAACAAAAAAAAAAAACAAACAAAAAAAACCTACTTTTTGCAAAACATAAGTTAATTATACTGGAAAATTGATCAGTCAGTCCCGTAACAGGTCATAAGAGCCCAGAGGGGCAGATACTGTATACGTATCTGATTCTTGACCACACGATACATCAAGGAGATAGTGTGGTTAGTAAAATGCTCCAGTCCCCTGATTTTCACTTTTGCAGATATTTATTAATAAATTAATTAAAGGCTGGGTGGACCTAGGGACAGTCTTGGTCCCAGGATCCAACCTTCGAACATCGACCCTAGAAGATAAAATCTTTAGTGCGCTCGAGTTTGAACTGAGGTCCTCCAGCATATTAGTTGAGTGCTCTTCCTCTGAGCTAACCTCACCCCAGACTGGAAAATTAAGTATCAGGTCATCCCATAAGTTTCGTCGGTTTAAACTGTAGAATGTGTTGATCTAAGTTTTTCTGCTAGCTCTTCGACAGTTACAACAGGATGTTCTTCTAAAGTAACCTGCAGGAGTCTGTCATCAAGTTCCGTTGGTTGACCTCAAGCGTACGAGGCTCGTCTTCAAGCTTGCGGTTTCCCGATCAAAATCGTTGAAACACCGCTGCACTTGTGCTCACTAATGGCATCTTTGCCATATGTTTCTACAAGTTTTTGATAAGTTCTAGGAGCATTTTCTCCTTTATCGAATTCCCAAAGCATAACATGGCATAAGTGGTGGCTTGGGACATCCATTTCAATTGTAATTTCAGCACAGTATAAATAAGTTTCACCAACCAAAACATAATAAATAGAAGTGTATTAATTGCTATAACAAACAAAAATAAATTGAAAAGGAGGGAACATATACAGACAGAATACTTGAAACAACATTTCTTATGGGATGACAGGGCAGCCACCTGTAAATGTTGTTAACACCCCAATTGTGCATAAGCCATTAAGCACAACAAAAACAAAAAAAAAAAAAAACGAAAAAACTTAAGGGATGACCAGATACAATAAAACAAATCATAGCCCCAATTCAACTTCAGCATTAACAAATTCTTTATATTATTACTTTCTCAATTTCTCTTATTTGATTAAATTCATAGTTTCAATGGCTAAAGATGACTAGACTTGGATTTCGATTTTAGTTTCGGCATTCCTAACCATATTAAGAAAGATGTTTTAGAATCAACATCAATCAATGATTGAGAAAAGCAAGTTGTTTGAAGTGCTCCATTCTAAAACCCCATAATTGGAAGAGATCATTGGAAAAACATTCTTTTCTTTGTGGAGAAAATTTCCAAAAAAAAAAAAAAAAAAAAATATTGTACACAGCTAGTTAATATAGTTTATTTTTGACATGCCTGAAAGAGTTATGCTTTGCTTCATGATTGAATTGGCATAATTCAATAATTGCCCAATTTACTGAAGATTGCTCACCAATTGTTATGTTTCTTTCTATTGCACCTTGCTTGTAGCTAGACACAATAAGCAAAAGAAAGCGGTACCTATTAATAAGGATGAAGCATACGATTTAAATGGAAATGGGATATGTTTTTTTTTTTTTTTAACAAAAGTAAGTCCTGAAGTAATACTTATTTTTAACGTATGTGTACAAAAAATATCTTTTTTCTATTCGATCTAATTCCAAAATCGTTGTCTTTGCTTTCCAAAGTTGTAATAAGCTTTAGAATATCCTTTTCAGAAAACACTTTTCTTATAAATACCCCCCCCCCCCCCCAAAAAAAAAAAAACAGTCAATCTTCGGGAATATACACAGGATGGAAAAAAAAAAACAAAGAACAAAATTCATTGGGATATATCTCGTTTTTGCTGTTTTAGAGAAAAAAAACAAAACAAAAAAACAAAAAACAAAAAAAAAAAAAAAAAACTGAAATACAACCCCTCGTCCTGGATAGTCAGTGCCCAACCAATTTCGGACGGCCCTCCCCTAATACCGTCGAGTTAGAACAAGCTTCCCCCTTTTATATAGTCCTTAACTCTATATAATAAAATACCCCCTTATTTTTGTTATATAACTACTATAATAACCCTCTGTAAAATTTCTTAAAAATACAATTTAACACTAATTTTACCCTAAAATAAACAGTCCATATTCTACACCCTGTTTTGAATGAAAAATTTGACAGGATGACCAAAACTTTTAAAAACAGGGTGTAGAAAAACTTCTGCTTATTTGAAGTTTTTTTACCTATTTGCTTAATTTTATTGAATTAATTTTCACGCAGTATGCGAGCATATCACCTTGCTGTTGTGGTGCTCCGTAACAAATAAACATTTCATGGAGCCAATCGCCTACGTTACGTAGCTCCTTAAAAGAATAAATAAATAAATAAATTATTTGAAGGTAAAATTGGCTTTAAATTGTATTTTTTTTAAATTGTTCAGAGGGTTATTATAGTAATTATATAGCAAAAATAAGGGTATATTTCAATGTAAATTGATAATAACTATATTATTTTTATTCTAGTTGTATGAAAATAGCCCTAAAGCCAAAATGTTAAAATGTGAAAAATAATAAATAATAATTGAAAAGGTTTGAGGCAAAGATCCTTTAAAGTAATAATGTGTTATCTTAAATCATTCATTTTTCATAAATACAAACCTATTATATTTGTTTCTGGCATTTTGAATGCTGAAGCTTAGATTCTGTTGGATTACAATGGATTTTTTACAGTTTTAAAAACCTCTAGTTGTTTAGGTACTGGTTAGAAGAATTGTTTTAAGTATTGCATTGTCTTCAGATGGATGGTATAGTGATCAACAATTTGGCATGGTTGGAAAGATATCTTGTAACTCAAACCTGATAATTACTAGTTGTAAGATAATGTATGTTTGAAGCCAGCACATATTGTAAATGCATTTGTTATATAGAAGTGAAGATTTTTAGCAAATGTAATGAAGTTATTATTGGCCACCACAAAAACAAAAAACAAATAAATAAATAAATGATGTTCTACTTCCCCCCCCAGCCTAATTCGTGTATATAGAAACAAATTAAATTAATATTTCAATCATATATTGCCTTAAACAGACACGTTTTATCTTGTTATTTTTTCGGTGTTAGTCAATTTCGGATGAATTAATGAATTGAAATCCATAGTTTCTTTAATAAGGAAATACCCTTTGACATTTAATGGGCTGTCCTCAGATGTTGAACAACAACTGATTAAAATCATTAAACATAACATTGCCAAAAACAATGAATCTATATAAAAAATCACGTGTCTGTTTGTTCCTTATACAAATCCGCACAGTTTAACCGATTTTGACCAAACTTGGAACACTGGTGGTTCTTGATCCGAGAGGTCTCGTAGGCTTGGTCAAAAAACGTCTACCAGCTGTGTGTCTGTATGTTTGTTCCATTGTACAAATCCACGCTCTATTTAATCCTGTGTAATGAATTATTCACTTGTGCGATATTCAGTTATACACAACATTCACTTATACAAAAGTTAATTTGTACCCTTGGTGTAAATACTATTCAATTATACAAAGAGACAATAACTTCTCCACGAAATGTTTCTCACTCAGTTTCTTTCACTCATCTCAGTTCTTCCTTGTCATTCTAGTAGCCCAGCCCTGTTCTATCTTGTGTGATTTCCTTAGTTTCCAATCTAATAACATGGCCAGGTATTCATCCCCCCCTCCACTCACTCGTTTTTCAGTTCTCTATATAGTAGTCACTCTATTAGCCGTGTTCTATTGTCCTTTCATTTTTTAAAATGAGTACAAAAGCAAGAACAAAAGTTTCAATTGAAGGCAAAGTAAAAATCATGAAAGAAGTTGATAACTACCTCAACGAAACAAAAAATTGACATAGCTAAACCTTTGTCAACCCTTGCGACTTTTATCAGTAAGAGGAAACAAATCGAGGAGAGTTTTGTTTGAAAGATGAAAATATAATAATTTACGACGTTATCTAACAATAAAATTTTTACAAACAATAAAGATTTAAATTTTTTTACGAATAATTTATTTTAATTTTAAGATAACCTACATACACCTAGTACTAATCAGTTATACTACAAAGTATTCACTTACTCAAAACATTTTCTGTTCCCCCTCACATTCCTATAAATGGGACTCCACTGTATGTATATATATATATATATATATATATATATATATATATATATATATATATATATAAATTTGAACCACTGTTATTTTCGAAATCTATGGGTTCAGAAACGTGAAATTCTCTAGTCGGTACTTCTGGATAGCGTCCTGAGATCAACCTCATAAGTGGTTTTCTTCCCTATGGAGGGATGGAGGAACCACACTAAAAAGTATGAAATGCAGCACTGTTTTTGACTCCTACCAATACCATAATATAAAACATTGAACAATTTCAACTGAATAAAACAATATTAATTAAAATATCTTTTTTTCTTAGTAAATCATTACTAAGAGTTGTAGATGTCCAGCACCTGAAGGTATCAAATTAAATTCCCAAAGGACTTGTGCTTAATAAAGAAACTTGTCAGCAGATTTGGATTTATTCATTCCTCCAAAATATACCATTACTTAATTTTTGCCCTGCATTGTGGGCCAGGTTTGTTTCAATTTTGTTGCCTTGGGTTTGAACTCTAACTGAAATTGAATTGTGCTGAGATTGTGAGTAAAATGTAGCATTCAGCATGATGAGATATGAATCTTAGTACAATAAACTAAAATAAAATAACATCTAAGCTATCATTGAAAACAATTCTTTAAAGAGGAAATCTTTGAATTTACCAAATTAGTGATTTATTATTTCATCACACTACAGCTAATTTATAACTCAGACTTTTTTTGTTGAAATTTCGGAAAATGACCACACTGACTCTAATTTTGTTGACTCTTGGTATTTCACAGAGGTGTTTTCGACCGGCAAGACAGCCTGAGAAGCGAGTACATGAGCGACAGGGAATCGACGCGCTATGGCATAGTTCAACAGGCTTCCATCGAAAGCACAGACTCTCGGCTTTGCTACCTCACATCATCAGAGGTAGGTGGAGCATGCCATTCTAACATTTCATTCTACTATATATGATTTCTTAATTAAATATTATTATTATAGAAGGTGAAAACGCCAGAAGTCCATCAATTTTTTTTTTCATTAAGTAATAATAGAAGTTAATAACTTCAGAACGTCATATTCTCGACATTTTAGAGTATTTGAGGAAACCACAGTTTATAAACTCATTATGGTGATTTATATGCTAAGCACAGTGTTACCTACACAGAAAAGCCAGAAGACCTGGCATGTTAAGTTAAAGTTATTCATAACCCATCACATTAAGTTCACTGTAGTCCTGAGGTTCCTTTCTCATTGATGTTACAAATACCTTTTTTAGGAAGAATGGAGTGTGTTGAAGAAGCTACTACATGTGAATGCAATACTAACTGAATTTTCCAAATGTTTATTTCATATTTATATCATCTTTTTTTCATGTAATAATTTTATATTATTTTAACAAAGTCAATAAAAACATTCGTTTGAATACAATATATATGACATTTTCTACAATTGTTCGATAGTTTTTTTTCTTTTATAAAGGAGTAAACCCGTTTCCCAACTACTATATTTTTGTTGTCGTACATTTTGGATACATCGTCACTGGCATTGGTTGGAATACTGTGGCTGTGCGCTTTTGACATAAGCAAGCCATTCCCACATCACTGTTGAGGTAGTACTGAGTCTAGTTTCTGAATTCAGCTTATTTAAACTTGGTTAACAAAGTTGCTTTGTTATTACAACATTGTTTTTATACGTTTCACATTGCCTGTTAAGCAGTGTCAAGCTGCCAGGGCCGAGTGTGAGAGCACATGTGTATGCTTGGGATAGTTTGAGTAGCGTTTGTTCTGTGTAAAAGATCGATTGTGTTCTGTATAATAAGTCTCTTTAATTAACCTCCAGTTTGTCCGATATATATGTTGTTAAATGTAAACGTTAGAGTTTTTTTTGCTTTTAGGTCTTATTCGTTATTGTTTGTGAGGTTTTACTGTCAGTTGTTTTTTTGATTGCCGTTTCGTATATAGTCAGACTGTTTTTTTTTTTGGCAGTCTGTTGAGTCATGGGTGTTTTCTGGAGTTGGTGTATCGTCTGTATGAAGTCTCTGTGTTGACTAGGATGTGACAAGGAGTGGATTGTTGTATTGATGGCGATCGGTTTTCTGTAGATAATTGTGCTTAGTTTTCTGTAGATTATTGGGCATGGAGGAGATGTGGGTATGAATCCCGCCTTTAATGGGTTGATTTTTTTTTAGCAAAGGGCTTGCTGAAAAAATGCCCTGCTACACAATGGGTGTTTACAAGAGCACCCAGTTGAGGAAACATGTCTATAGCCTGACTATGGCCAAGGAGCCCAGGTGTCTTCAAATAAATAAAAAAATCGACTCAGTACAACCTCTATAGTAAGTTGTGGCTTCAGAATGAAGTTGAACGATAACAAAAGGTATGACAACAGTATAATTACTGTCGGACCTAATCCCTTAGATTATTTAACCTTTGGTTGGGCGAGCTACTAATCCTCACACAGTTGGGCACATCTCATTTGTGAGATTAGAAAGGATATTTTTTATGGGGAATTCAACTCCTCCTTCAAATATCATTCCATAAAGAAGACTTTAAATATTCTAACTTTGTTTTATTTTTACTTAAAATTAAACAGTATTTTCATACGGATGTGAACAGTATATCGCTTATGTAATGCAACTGAGTAAATCATTCATATTTGTAAAATAGAATAATTTTTTTTAATCATTAACAAATAGTAATAATATACAACGTAATATTTATTTCAATTAGTTAACCCAATGAACAAGTTTGGTAGGTGTTAAAACTTTGGTAAATCTGCAACCATATATTATCATGACAAAATTGACAGGGATAAATATGTATATCTGTGGAGAATGTTATTCCACATGATCAAATTCTCGCTAAGCATTGTTGAAACCTATATTATATCACTTTTCACAAACCATGTATGCAAGTTCCAAACAAAATACCTCTGAATATTTTAAAGAAATCTGAAAAATAAATCTAAAAAAAAAAAATGACATGGGTGGGCACAGCTTATCGCTGAGATTACAGGAGAAATTACAACCAATACATCGAATCTGACCTTAGGAATATTAATATCGAAGGTAGGAATATTAACAATAATAGGTTTATGAAAAAAATATCCAGGAACATGTTGAAAATTAGTAAATCAAAAATACTTGCATGAACGGGCACGACTCGTCCACCAGATGAAAACGTTTACCACGGAGACCGGAAGTGCCCGACATGTTTCGTACTCTTTCGCACCTATTCAGGGGGGAGTTCATTAGGGTGACCGTTCGCCATTATCGATATATCTGGTGTGAGATCGAAGGCATTCTCCAGCGGTCGATTTTTGTAACGTAATATTTCACAGAAATCCCATTCTGCTTCCTTAGATAATTTTCCATTTTCTTAAAAATGTTTTTTAGTTTTTTTTTTTATTTTATAATGATGATGTTATATAATAATGTTATGAAATAAGAAACTTTAAAAAAGCTATAACAAAAATACAACTGTCTGACGAAGCAGAAAGGGAATTCTGCGAAGTATTACGTTAAAAACCGACCTTGGAGAATGCCAACAACAATATATATATATATATATATATATATATATATATATATATATATATATATATATATATATTCCTTATGTGATATATTGAAAGCTTTCTGGAATTTAATTAACATTAAGTTTAGTCTCGTGAATATCATTTTTTAATTTTAGTATCCATAGTTGAGTTCAGCTCGATAAGTTAGAAGTTTAGTGCAGTAAGTTCAAATTTTAACGAGTTTGAAACTAAATTGAAAAGAAAAGAAAACGAATTTCTACTTTGCGAATCCTTAGAAGATCGAAGTTACGAAAACTCATTAGGGATATGAACACATTTTGGAGATAAAATTCCGTCTAAGAGAGATGTAAAGTTTGTTAAAAGTGCTAAAAGCTGTTTTCTGGTCTATATTCCACGGCGGAGAACAAAGAATTTTCATTCCTTTGGTCAATTTTCCTTCCTCTTGTAGAGGAAACAATTCAACATTACATTCCTCAGAGGAGACTTTTTTTTTGTTGTTCTTCCGTGTGTTATATTTGCTTATGGTTCTTCAAACGGCAGTCCTTCGTTCCGGGAAGCTTTCATCTGTAAAACACGACAGCGAGGAACAAAAACCTTCCCCGGGCCCTAAAAGCGTCCTGACGTCAGAGTAAGCTCCAATGAATTGTCCTGATGTTTTCCTCGGTATATTTCTATTTGTTTTCGTCCTTTACGGTTCGGATTTTAAATCTCTACCAATTGTGTTTTTAATTGCTTTTCCTGAAGCCTGATTAAACAAGTCTTTCGTCGGGTTGTCTCATATTGGGGATAATTTTCGATGCCATTGGGCATGAGAAAACAATGTTTTTTTTTCTCTCTCTAAAAATAAAGAGGCTTAAAGGAGAAAACTAATGATTTTCCGAATTATAGCTTTTCTCTTGGAAAACTAGCTGTGCTTCTTTCTTGGCGGTCATGCCTTTGCTCGTTTTTTCTTATCCTATTGTAAAAGTAAGGAAATCCTCTCATTGCCACGCTGCAATAAGGAAGTGCTGACTAGAAATCTTGACGATTCGCGACTCAAATGTGTCGAAAAAAAGGATTTTTATGTCCGTTTTGAAAGAATTTCGCCAAATAAAGTGTTTCGATGGCAGGATTTTGCTGCTTAAGGAACTTGACTTTTTTTTTTTTTTAGGTATCTCTTTTTTGTTGCAAAATTACCCCAAAATCTGATGACTTTCGTTGACAATAGGCCAGGAACAAATACATACACACGCATTATATATATATAAACATAATTAGCTATTAATAATGAGAAAGGGGTTGGATTATGGTTGTTTTCGGTTGGTTTAATTTTAGGTGGAATGATAAGAATTATTATTCCAAGCTTTCCAATCACTCCAGGGCAGGGGTCCGATTTTGGTGTAATTTTGCGCAAAAATATTTTGTCTAGAACGAAAGATCAATTTTGTTAAGCAACAAAATGTTTGCGGGCTTCAAGGTACATTGTTCGTAAAATGTGTAGAATTAGACCCCTCTCTAGGCGATAAATGCCGACATTCCAGAGATAAAAAAAAATTTTAGTTTCGTTTTATTTTGGTAATTATTACGTTATCCGCGGTTGTTGAAGTGCTTCAAAAAACTAAACAGTCCCATATCAGGCCACGAGGGCAGAAACTATAGAGGTATCTGATTCATGATCGTACGGCACACTAGGGAGATAGTCTGGTGAGTACTATGCTCGGACCTTTGCTGCTCCGTGTGCTAGAGTCATTAGCACCAAGGTATCCGTTAATAAACTAATTGAAGGCTGGGTTGGCCTAGGGACGGTCAGGGAGGCCGAATCCAACCCATGAACGGAGACACTAGAAGATAAAGTCTTCTGTGCTTCCTCGGGATTAGAACTCTGGTCCTCCAACATAATAGTGGTAGATTAAAACCAACAACGATTTATTTATTTCCTTTATATAGATACTTCTCATGTTTACTAATTGAGATCACTGATGAAAATACTCAGATCACTGTGATATATATATATATATATATATATATATATATATATATATATATATATATATATATATATATATAAATCAGTCCCGTAACAGGCCACAAGGGCCCAGAGGGCAGATACTGTAGAGGTATCTGATGCTTGACCATACGGCACACTAGGGAGATAGTGTGGTCAATACTATGCTCCGGCCGCCTGATTTTCCCCTTGGCTGCTTCGACTGCTAGAGTCATTAGCACCCAAGGTACCCATTATTAATTAAATTAATTAAAGGCTGGGTGTGCCTAGGGACGATCTGGGACCCCAAATCCAACCCTCGAACGGCAGCACTAAAAGAAAAAATCTTTAGTGCGCGCTCGGGTTTTGAGCCTGGTCCTCCAGTTCATTAGTCGAGTGCTCTACCACTGAGCTAACCTCGCCCCCCATATACATATATATATATATATATATATATATATATATATATATATATATATATATATATAACAGCTTTGACCATTTGTGACTGTACACCTGAGTAATTCTAAATCTACAAATGGGATCAATGAAAGTGGTTAACGAACTGTGTCCTGTAAAGCGGCAACTCCCATGATACCAAACTCGACCCTCTGTCCCCTCAACTTTGGGGATACAGCTTTGAAATATTCAACGGCAGCCAATTCTTTTTTTATAGCCAAATCGGATTCTACACCAATAAATACCATAGTGATGCCTGTGTTTTTTTTTCTTTGTTTTTTTTTTTAACTCTGTAAGGCTTTTTTTCTTTTTTTTTACATGGAAGGCTATAAAAGTAAAGTCGCCGACTTTCTGGATTTTTTCGTCAAAAGTTCGTCGGCTTCGTTTTACGGGTTCTGCGTGTTAATTTACTTTAAATTTTAAATTTAGCTTAGTGCTTTTGCAAATTACATTAACATTTGACCACTTTTGCGGATCTCAGGACGCCACAAGATAGTTCAAGATACAAGTTATATGATATCAAAAGAACCCTTTTTGGGAATATACAAGTAAATCTTTAGCATTTATTTGCCGCTGTTAATTCTTTCGAGTGTTTCTAAACTTAATGAGGCCCATTTAATGTTCCTTACATTAAACATGGCCCATGTTTTGTACATTTAAATATACATCTACAAGTACAATTAATTAGTACATAGTATACAAGGAAGCAAAAAATACAAAAATAAATAAATAAATATATATATATATATATATATATATATATATATATATATATAAACATAAAATATCAGCTATAAAATTAAAAACAAGAAGGTGATAAAGGACCCCGCCCTTTCCTAATGGAAAATGGCTTTCGGTCAAATTGAACGAAACTATGCTCGTTGGATAGAGAAAGTCTTTCTGAACAAAAGTCTCCATGGGCACAAAACCAAAAAGGTAAAACTTTTGGTACTTTTGGGTATCCGAAGTTTTCCATTTTTAATTTTTGCAAAATCTCGAGATCTCTGGTCGAAAGGTTTTTCAAGCCTTTTGGCCAGTAAAAAAAAATCCGTATCAATTATTTTTCGAAGACCTTTCGAACGAAACCACATTTGACACTCCACATATTATTTATTTATTATTCCGCTTCTTTGGCGATAACACAACGATCAGTATCATCTGGACTTGGTCTCACTAGGAAAACAGCTTCCTTGTATATGTAAGTGTATGTGTTAAGGTATTGGGTATACGATCAGTATCATCTGGACTTGGTCTCACTAGGAAAACCGCTTCCTTGTTTATGTAAGTGTATGTGTTAAGGTATTGGGTATACGATCAGTATCATCTGGACTTGGTCTCACTAGGAAAACAGCTTCCTTGTATATGTAAGTGTATGTGTTAAGGTATTGGGTATACGATCAGTATCATCTGGACTTGGTCTCACTAGGAAAACAGCTTCCTTGTATATGTAAGTGTATGTGTTAAGGTATTGGGTATACGATCAGTATCATCTGGACTTGGTCTCACTAGGAAAACCGCTTCCTTGTTTATGGAAGTGTATGTGTTAAGGTATTGGGTATACGATCAGTATCATCTGGACTTGGTCTCACTAGGAAAACCGCTTCCTTGTTTATGTAAGTGTATGTGTTAAGGTATTGGGTATACGATCAGTATCATCTGGACTTGGTCTCACTAGGAAAACAGCTTCCTTGTATATGTAAGTGTATGTGTTAAGGTATTGGGTATACGATCAGTATCATCTGGACTTGGTCTCACTAGGAAAACAGCTTCCTTGTATATGTAAGTGTATGTGTTAAGGTATTGGGTATACGATCAGTATCATCTGGACTTGGTCTCACTAGGAAAACAGCTTCCTTGTATATGTAAGTGTATGTGTTAAGGTATTGGGTATACGATCAGTATCACCTGGACTTGGTCTCACTAGGAAAACAGCTTCCTTGTATACGTAAGTGTATGTGTTAAGGTATTGGGTATACGATCAGTATCATCTGGACTTGGTCTCACTAGGAAAACCGCTTCCTTGTTTATGGAAGTGTATGTGTTAAGGTATTGGGTATACGATCAGTATCATCTGGACTTGGTCTCACTAGGAAAACAGCTTCCTTGTTTATGTAAGTGTATGTGTTAAGGTATTGGGTATACGATCAGTATCATCTGGACTTGGTCTCACTAGGAAAACAGCTTCCTTGTTTATGTAAGTGTATGTGTTAAGGTATTGGGTATACGATCAGTATCATCTGGACTTGGTCTCACTAGGAAAACCGCTTCCTTGTTTATGGAAGTGTATGTGTTAAGGTATTGGGTATACGATCAGTATCATCTGGACTTGGTCTCACTAGGAAAACAGCTTCCTTGTTTATGTAAGTGTATGTGTTAAGGTATTGGGTATACGAAAATATCACTTAAAATTCATGAAAAGATGTTAAAAACATTTCAACACTGCTTGAGATCATCAAATAAGTTCATACAGTCCTGTGTACCTGAAGTACGTAACAATACTGTTTATTTACTAGCTATTGTCACCTAAGAGCCCTTGAATATCATACGGCATGTTAATACTGATTCTTCTGCGGCAGTCTGTCAGTAAATGTTTGACTATAAGTTCAAAGTACATAGTTTGAATATTAATATATTGGCTTTTAATGGGGCAAATATTTTTCCTTATTAATCCTAAATTTTTCCATTTTGACCTCATATAGGGAAGACGATTCCCTCCTTCCCTTTATCCGATATCCCCTTAATGGGCAGACAATAAGCCATCCCATCGGGAATTCGGGATCTTCTTTTTTCATTCGTGGCCGCGGAATTAAATATTTTCCAACCCGAAGCTTTCCAATATCGTAGGGGGATTCTCACAAAGGCCTGTCTGAAGAAATTGCCCTTTGACTGGTCCCTGGTTAACATGGAAGGCCTTTCAACCTTTCTTAACCTAATATCCAAGAGAAAAATTATTATTCATGGCCAAATCCTCAGAGACTCGGTAAATCCGATAATTTTAATATCTGTAATTCGGGGTTTAATGATTAGTTTTTTTACCCGTATTGAAGGGAATATGCATTTTTAGTCCATTTGAGATTTTTGGCCTAAGGTATGGAAATGCAGATCGGGTTGCCATCTAAGAAACTCGCAGGAACTGCGTCATCGTACCGCGTTTCGGTCCATATCCCTACTGGCATTCTTTGAATAGAAAACGTTAATGCTTTGTTTTGATATTTTGTAGAAATCTTTTAACAACCCCTGCAAAAACATTTGGATGAAAAGCGAGATTTTTGCGCCACAATGCCCAGAAATCTGGAACAAGCGGAAAATACATGAAGTATTACAAACAAGCTTCTCGTTTACTTATCTTTTTCAAAATAAAAAAATACATATAAGGAAAAAAAACAAACAGTTGTCTAGGAACGGAGACAAAACCCCGTTCAAAAGAACGAAACCGACACTTCTACGAATGAGATAGATCTTTCAAGTATTTCATAAGAACGGGGTTTTAGGAAATGAACTAAGGTTTTGAATAGAATCCTTACATTTGCCACAATTTCTCAACCGGTTTTCAGACATATTCGCATTATGTGGCACCCTCAAACATGTTATTTCTTTGAAGCTCTATAATTCATGAATCTTCCGGAGGCACCCATTTTTGTAGATTCATCTACCACTTGTGCCCTTACAGAGCTTTCAGAATCGATTATGATCGATGAAGTTCATCTCTTTGGATTCATTTACAATTTTCGTGGCTTTTAAAATGGCATACATCAGAGAATACTGATATAGTTTCGTGCAGTTTGAACAGTTTTGTAAACAATAAGACATATAAGCACACGCCATAAGTTTGGTTTTTGAAACATCAAACAGGTTTTAGTTATGTTGAATAATCAGACCTTTTTAAAAATGAGGTCGATACATATCCTCTCCCAAGTGAATATTCCTGCATACTTGGTGGAGCTCACTAAAAATGAAGCTTTTGCCCTCCTTGTTTTAAGTGACTACGCTATATGAGGAGTAAAGAAAGTCATTACTCGCCGGAAACTCGTTAAACCCAACAGCTGCTTTCAAGTACTGTAATAAACTTGAACCATCTTTATTACCGTAATAAAATTGTTAATAATCTCTAAAATACTTGTATAAATTATTAATTGTTTTCTCACATTAATCGCTTAATTGTGTTGTCTGTTTTTTTTTCCAAAACATTTATTTATTTATTTACATGGGGGATTGGGTGGTCTACTAAAAAAAAAATAGAAGAAGAAAATGAAATATAGAAACCGAAATATGTATTAGATAATAGGTGAGAAAATAGGGCTTAAATTACAATAATAATTGACCTATTATATTAATGTAATGTCCAATCGTAAAAAAAAATAAATGAAGAAAAAAATAATAAGTAAAAAAAGAAAAAAAAAATGAAGTAAAAAAAAAAAAATAAACGGATATAATATGAACTTATAATTTGGTAGATCGTTATTATAAGTTCAGAAATTTTGACCAAACCAAAATTTTGGGTTTCTTTTAATAATTCTATATTCCGTTGAATATATTCGTGGTCTTAAGGTATGTCAGTATGGTATCAATATATAGGCTCCTATCTGAAACAAAACATTTAGATTATACATATAAGTTAAACACCTGATATAAATTTTAAGGACAGTCAGTGTTTTTAATAAGAGAAAGTAGATATAGTCTGGGTTCGGTGTGGAATCTTAATAAAACTTAATTTTTTTTATGACCAAATGTGTTTTATTTTTGCTGATCTTCCAGCTTAAAATTCAAGCCCTCATCAGCACTAGAAACAAGGATGAACCCAGTTGATACTATGTTATGTGTAGAAGGAATAACATGTATTTTTTCTATAAATAATAATAATTTAATTCTTCTATATATAAATTAGTATTTACTCTGTTTATCTTTGTTTTCAGCCATGATGAAGACTTGAATTTCTAGTCGAAACGTCTGCAAAATTGACACATTTTCTCATAATAAAATAAATAATACTGTGTATTTTCCCAAAAAATGTACTACCACATGAGAAAACGTTATCCAAATTGGAAAAATAAAATAAAACATCAAATCCATGAAATTTGTTTGGAATTTCAGATGGGTAAATTCTAAACTCTTTAGAAGCGAACGTATTCAAAGTTCAAATCTAAAGGGCAAATTAGTTTCGCTCAGTACATTTGCTGAAAATATTAATTCACGCCAGATGTTCTTTTAAGAGGTTCGTATAATTCATTCATATAGTGCGATTTCTTCCTCCCTCCAACAGTACGAAAATAGCTTTTGGCGCCTATGAAGTGTTATAAATTAATAAGAAATCGAAAGAAAACAATAATTGGAGTTTGTATTTTTTACTTTTCAGTCACTGAACTGAAAATTCATTTGTGCAAAAATTCTAAATAATTATTTGCATGTCATATCAGTCCTCCTTTCTAAATTCTGTGGGAATTAGTTGGTCTTTGTGACGTCGCCACATCTCTCCACTATCCACTTTCAACGTGTAATGAAGATTGCCTTCCTCAAGAGAGAACAGTTCAGGCCCGGTGGCCGTAAGCGTTAAGGCGTGAGCACTTAACACTCCGTGTCAAAGGTCGTGGGTTCGATCCCACTATGGGGTTGTGGCTTTTCTTTAGAAAAAAGAAAAGGCATCAGCCCTATCCTGGCTAGAAAAGGGTGGTAACCTATAGATAACCCATCCCAAAATTCGTAGTTAATAATAATGGACATTAAATTTTAAATAAATAAGATGACAGTCCCGAATTTCCACTTCTCTCCCCCTTGGTAATGCCTAGCTTGAACTCTTCTACCGATTTCCACAGTCCTCCATTTTTCCGAATTCTGTTTTCCTTCAGCATTATTTTTTCCCTGCATTCTTTCTGTTAGAACTTCCGGGAATGTTGTTATTATTCAAACATCAATTGGTAAGGGCCTGACCCATTTGTAGTAGGTGTTCTTTTCATTTGAGTAACTAAACGGTCAATTTTTGTTTGTAAATCCCCTTCTTCACTCTGCATTGCCTTCAATGGCCGTTTAATAGTCTTAAAAAAGGGTTCTGCTTGTCCATTGGTTGACGCGTGGAATGGAGCCGTATTGTGTATTATAGCATGCTCCTTCATAAACGAAGTGAAGTGTTTCGAAGTGAACTGACTCCCGTTATCTATAACAAGCGTTAGCGGTAACCCAAAAAACACTATGTCCATATGAAATTTGCTATAAAAATACTTCGTCCGTTGTTTGTTTTTAATCCTTCTCTTAAGAATGAGTGGAACTTGAGTTGGAGGGGAACTGAGTTACATCCTTCTTGGGGAGAAAAAAATTAACAATTCCCATTTCAAGCTTTAAAAATCACCAGGAAAACTCGAAAAAATGACGCAGTTCTTGTGAGATTGGCCTGTCAAGAGATTTCTTCTGAATTAACTTAGGAAAATCTATGATCAGTATTTCAATTAAATCACTGAATCCGGAACTTTTCGACGAAGTTTATTTCCGGTTTTGTATCTTGGTTTATATCCCTAAGCATATTGTTTTACTTCTCAATTAGATAAAATAATTATGGTATTAATTTCAATTATTATTGTGGCCAATATATTACAAAAATATATGTGCTTATTTAATATAAATTGGCAAATGCTCTCATATCCTTGTACTGAGGTATGCATTATGAAGCCTTGCCTTTACCAGAGGTATGCGTTCTAAACCTGAGAGAAGCAAACGCTTTCGACATTCAGCATATATTAGTGGAATTCTTGCTGATTGAAGTGGAGTCTGTAATTAATTACATTAACTAACTCTCCCCTCTAATGGAAATAATTAATAACATTCTATTCCTGAATACTCGTATTTATTTAGGAATAATAAATGTTCATATAATTTATATTATGATTGAATCAGACATTATAGAACCCTCAAGGAATCCAAGAACTAATAAAATATAACTGGATAAACGAAATAGAGAGTAAACATATAATAACCATAGCTCAGCACCTTTATATACATATATATATATATATATAAGGCACTGAAAATACACGAAAATTACGAATGTAGACGCGAAATTTGTATTACTGTCTTCTAATCTTCTCTTTATAAGTCATTAATAAATTTTCTCTAGAATTTAGAAAATTTACAAAAACTTGTTCTTTTTTTTTATTAGGATTTAGTTAAGGAATTGACCCGGAGTCCGTTTCACCCCAGCACGTCAGGTTTAAGACCATTTGAAGGGCACATTTCGTATGAAATCGTTTACTAAGAAATAAATAGAGCTTCAATAATGAACTACATTAAATAAATAAAAAAAGTTTGGAGGTTCGATTATGCACAGAAAGCAGATACTATATTTGTTTAGTTAGAATAAAATTTGAGAATCGATTAGAGTCTCTAAAATTATATTAAATTATACTAATTCTATCCTTTGTCTTCTAGATCCAAAGGTGAATCGAACAGTTGATTATCTGAGAAATTCAAACCCCGTATAATGTTGTTCCAAGTATTCTCCAGATAAATCAGGCTCTTGAAAGGGAATAAGATTAGAACATTAGTATTTATGTCATGGAGAAAGTTTCTTGAGTACAAGTATGAAGCTGTAATTAAGAGAAGTCCTACTTATCTACAGCATGCGCCACAAGTTTGAGCAGAAATCTTAAAGGGTCCTCGGATGGCATTATTAAACTTCAGATTTTGTAGAAGAATTAACAGTGCTCTCGTTTTAGTAATTATTTAGCGAAACTATTCAACTTGTTGTATTTCAATCGAATAGTGCTTAGGAAAACAGAAAAAAAAAAAAAAAAAAAAAACTTAATCCTAAGAGTTTTTGTTTATATTCTCTGAGAAAAACTTCTTTTTTTTAAGAATTGGAGTATTTTGACGGAGAATGAATCGTAAATTTGAGAAAGAATGGTCGGCATTTTTCTCTTCTCGCAAAATCATTTAAGGGGTTAATACTACCTTGTGCGATCAAAGTCAAAGTCATTTTCTTGAATTTATAAATACCAAATAAATCAATATTTATCAATACTTTATATCAAACGTATTATGATGTTATAGTAGCAAAAAAGAAAAGTTTCAATTCTTCGAAAAAAAAGGCGGCGCTGTGTCTGAACAGCGGAAATCGTCGAAAATTGGTCATAGAATCGTTATAATTGCCGAAAAATCGTTATAATGAATCGAAAAAAGCCTTCTTACTTTACTAGAAAATATCATTAGAAACCTGCAGTTCAAATTTGAAGTTGACCGGACAAAAATTGAAGACGCCAGAGTATCGCCCGCTTTTAGTTTTGAGAAAACGACTTTAAAGTTTAATGTTCTGGAATGTTCTTTTTCCTATTTAATTTTTTTTTGTTACTTTCTTGTAATTAAGACTAAAAAAATGGGTTTTAATTTTGAAATTTATTGAAGGAGGCCTCGAAATAATTAAACAATTAAAAATGGACCAATCGAAGCTTGCTCAAAAAATTATCTTCAAATCAGCATCGTGGTCACTCGTTATCGGGGCTTCATTCGGAAAATCGCATTTTTTGACAATTTAAAAAATTTTCCTTCACATAAACACACTTGGGTATCATTTTTGATTAGTTTAGAAAGAATTTTAGCCCATAAAAAAAGTTACAAGGTAGTATTACCTCTTAAGAATAACCTGATGGTATAAATAGGTAGATGTTTTCCGATGAAAAGAATTTAATTCGGTCTATTTCTCGTTTTTCTAATAATCTACGTAAGTATTATCAAAGAAATAAATTCATGAAAAGTACATTCGAATTGATTTATGTTGGCATAGATTATCCCATAATCTTTTCCATGGAGAGATCTTAATATGAAGACTTACTCTTTATTCTGTTCTTTTATTTCATTTCGTATGTTATACATTATCTTCGTATGTTGTACCTTATTTTTAACTCTTCTTGGGCTATCCTTTATTTGTGAATCAATTTGAGATTGCAATGCTCTCAGCGCGTCTGTAGTTCTTCTCGAATTCTTCAGGAAAGCAAATTTCTTGTAGTCCGTGGATATGGCTAGGATAATTCTCAGTAAATCCTTCCATAATGCTGGAAGAGGTTCTCAATTTTGGAAGTTTAAAGTAAATAATTCAATAAGTTGACAGTTTTACACTGCGTGAAGTTTATCACACGACAGTGCTAAAATGTCAGCAGACGATCAATTCACACTTGATTTTAAAATGTTAAATGTTGTACTTACTCATTAAAAAAATGCACAAAACGCAAAAAGCGAAATTATGTTATAAAATGGAAACTGTATATCTAGATATTAGGATGTATGAATATGCCCAAGAAGTAAGAATGTCCGTTACTTTAAATATAAATTATCTATATATATAAAAATCACGTGTCTGTCTGTTTTTCTGTTTGTTTGTCCTTATACAAATCTACACCGTTTGACCGATTTTGACCAAACTTGAAATAATGGTAGGTCTTGATACGAGAAATCTCCTAGGCTAGATCAAAAAAATCTACTAGCTGTCTGTCTGTATGTTTGTCCTTTATACAAATCCACACCGTTCGTCCGATTTTGACTAAACTCGGTACACATGTAGATCTTAATCTGAGGAGTGTCGTAGGCTAAGTCAAAAACGTCCACCAGCTGTCTGTCTGTATGTTTGTCCCTTATACAAATCCACACCGTTCGTCCGATTTTGACTAAACTCGGTACACATGTAGATCTTAATCTGGGGAGTGTCGTAGGCTAAGTCAAAAACGTCTTATAGCTGTCTGTCTGTATGTTTGTCCCTTATACAAATCCACACCGTTCGTCCGATTTTGACTAAACTCGGTACACAAGTAGATCTTAATCTGAGGAGTGCCGTAGGCTAGGTCAAAAAATCTACCAGCTGTCTGCCTGTATGTTTGTCCCTTATACAAATCCACAACATCAGACCAATTTTTACGAAACTTGGTATACATGAATGTCTTGATACGGGGGGTGTTATAGGCTAGGTCAAAGTCGTCTAGGACTCACAGTTGGGAGGTCACGGATTCATAACAGTTACAGATTCGTGTTATTAGATTTTAATAATACTTATTTGGTGTCTAAATTATTTAGGCTTTTCTATACGCAGAAAGTAGTTTTTATAAAACATAGCCTCACCTCAATTATCAAGTTATATATATATATATATATATATATATATATATATATATATATATATATATATATATATATATTTCTAAGGCCAGTCAACCACTTGGATCATTATTCCCAGTTTATTTATGTGCGATTGAAAATCCATTGGCGTAAAAGTGAAGTAGAATGTACTATTTCAATCAAAATTTTTATCTAATCAATATATTAGTGTTAAGTAATTTTTAATAGAGAGAATAAAATATAGATAAAAAAGATTGTAAAGGCAGACACATTCACTGAAACACACACAAGCTCTTGCGCACAAATGTGTTTTCCAATCCTACTTCCCCTACCAATTTGAATTGTCATTTATATGTTGTGAAAAGGCTCTAAGGTATCTCAATTAATAGTGGCACAGTTCATGGTCTTCTACCAGTGCGTAAAGTGGGGTCACTTTAGTACAGGTTTGACATATTTTTAAATAGCGCCTAGACAAATCCAATTGTTACGTCAATAACAGTATTTTTTCTAAAAAGCTTTATTCCTTCCGAATAGTTTAACTGTATACTCCGAGTTGCATCTAAAACTTAATAATCATGATAAATCAAATATGTTGTACTAATTATACCCCACCGAGTGGGGTCTCATTAGGCCATGATTACAGCATACATTACCTCATAGGACCAAAATGGGCCAGCTTTATTATTTGAAAATGGCATTAGGGTTTTACAAAAAATAATTTCTTGAACAAAGCTTTATTTTATTTACTAAATTATTCATATTTATATTTTAAAGTTAAGAAAGATGAAGATCCAAAGTGAAATTTAAAGTTTTTGTTTTAGTTACATACTATAAGAAATGATCCAATCTTTTGTCTCGACGTATTACCTCTTCAGATTTGTTCAAGTTCTTTATCTCAAAGATAAGACTGCTTAGTGGTATGTTGAACCTGTTGAAATACACAAAATTATGATTTAATTTGAAAAATAGGTGCTTATTTGAACAATCAAAACGTTAACAATAACAAATATTTTTGAGGCAGCCCGGAAGGTAATTTTTTTTATCCTAAGTTAGGGCAAGAGCATCATCAATCGTCAAATAGTTTGCATAGTTTTTATAAGGTCTTGCCCTAGTTAAATTATAAATAAAAATGAGGTGTACTAAATTGACCCCATCAAATGTCTTTAAAACGTTTGTACTAAACTCTCCCCACAATTCTTCAATTTTCATAATTTTCAAAATAAAAACCAATAAGATAAAAATTGAGGAAACTACTAAATCAGCATATTTAACTGAATAAATTAGTGACTGAAAGCAACTCACCTTTTAAAAGTAGTCCTTGCTGGGAACAGTAAATAACACAGTTTTTCAGCCGATGCAAATGTCAATAAAACACCTGTTGAGTTCATCCTTATCTAATAATTCCCAAAGACGTAGTACTTAGAATTAGAAGTGCAATACACGTTTTGAGGGACCCAAGAATTGAATTGTGTGCTATCTTTTGGCAAAGTTCGACCCTTTGGTATCATTTAAAGGAAAATATCCTAGCAGTGGTTTGTACCAATTTCACCTCACAGTACTAATTTCATCCCATTTTATGTTATATCACAGAGAGGATCACGAATGTCCAGGTGATTTCGAATCTCCTTGTAGGCTCTAGAGTCCGTGAAAGTATGGTTAATGGATCTCCACGACATACTGTACATTCAGGCGTATCATACCGTTTGAATAAGTTAGCATGTGTGAGATAAGTTTTGCCAATCTTACTCTCGTCCGAACCACCTCATCTCTCCTACCGTGTTCAGACGAGGTTTTCCAAGCCGAGGGAGTGGATTTTAACTCCCTTAAGTTGTTATATCTTTTTTCATTCACAAGCCATTCGTATTGCCACTTCGATTGAATAAGGCATTTTTGTTGTTCCACAGCATCAGACAGTAGGATGTACGAGTAAGGTATGCCTTTTTTAATTGCTTGTTTTGCTGATAAATCCCCTACATCGCTACTTTTTATATCAAAGTGGCTAGGAACCCAGAAGTGAGTAACATTTTGATATCCTTGTTTGATGATGTCCTTCCCTTCCCCCGTGAAATTGTAGAGACAGTGCAGGAGAAGCCGAACCAACTTGATCAATATCATCCTACACGGCGGGCACTCTGGGAGCAATCCGTCATGAGGGACAACAAGGTTTTACATAATCCATAATACGGTCAGTGAAGCTCCAAGGTTGGATTTAGGATTCCATTTTATTTTACGGAGCATCAACTTCCTTGGATCTTTGCCCTCCGTGGTCGAAAGATTTTTTTGAAATATTATAGATAGTTACAAAGGATAGGTAATTTTGTTCAGGAAAAGTAAGCTATACTGAATCAGCACTAACCTGGTCGTAATTAAATGAACTGTCAGTTCGATGTATACATAATATGTATACATCGAACTGACAGTTCAGCTATACATATATATTATATGCAGGGTGTCCTAGTCTTAAACCAAAGGACTTCGTATATCGATGGGGAATCGAAAACCAAAGCATCAAGGGTGCAGCGAGGAATTTTCCAAACGAGCCGTAAGATGAGAAAGTGGGTGGGAATCGAACCAACCATCTTCCCGCATATGAATCTAAGGCATTAGCCACTATACCACGTGGACACCCCTATTGTCTAATTGATACTACTTATTAAAAGCTGCTTACGAATGAAGTTCAAATGGTTCAAATGAACATTATTGTAGAAATGGACGAGAACGAATGTAGGTCGTAGAAAAAAAAAATGGGAGGATAAGGCATCAATAAGGCCTGATGCCATCGGGGACAAAAGGAGAACCGAAGCGAAATGGCCAGAGTCCGCCCTTAGAAAGTAGGTGGGGGTGGGGGAGGGCTCATATATCCAAGCTAGACAACATTGTTATAGGTTGTAATTTGGAATTTTTCTTCTGGCGATATTGAAAAATAAAAATATTTATTTATTAATTTCCATGTCTCGGCATTCCAGAGCTAACAAAAGTAAAAAAAAAATTACAAAAGTCCGACTCGCAGAAACTGCATCATCTTAGCGCGGTTCCGTTCATATCCCTAGTGTCATTTGAAAAGCTTAGAAAAGAAATAAACTTTTTTTTTTTATATATCGTGAAAATTCTCGAAATCCTCTCGAACATCTCGAATAAAAGTGATGTTAAGGTGTCCGGGACACAGACAGTAGTTAACTTATACACAGAAGCGGAAATTACACAATCCGGCTCTAATTCTAAAGCAAAGCTCTATAAATCAATACAAAATATGCCTAATAAAGCCTTTTTAGTGGATACAGAAGGATCAAGAAGAAGTACAAGAAAGATTGAGTAGAATACCATGCCTAATATAGCCTATATAGAATAATATGCCGAATAAAGCCTATCTAGTAGATACGGAAGGGCAAATAACAAGTCTTGACGAATAACAAGTCAAGATATAGAATAATATACCTAATTAAGTCTAAGGAGTAGATACAAATGGACCAAAAAAAAGTCTTGAGAAAGCTTGTTTTTTTTCTAATTAAATACTTTTTATCAATATTTAGTATATAACCTCCGTTGAAAACTATTGATTGCTAATTGATGAATCGGGTTACAACTAAGTAATCTTTATGAATATTTAGTATATAACCTATGTATGGAACTGTGTTATTTCCAGAATCTAGTATAGTTTAAGAAATGTTGGTGAATGAATTCCTAAGGTTACTTCCAGGCTCTCCGTACCTGTCTGGGCTTTGTATTTGTGTCGGCAGATACCTGGGGTATATTTACAACTCTTGAGGATTAACTCTTAGCAGGTAAATTTCCTGCCGACCTTCTGTTTCTATGGGCACAGTATTCGCTCATAGTATCTAACCGCAGCGAGAAGTCTACCTCCGTCGTCGGTTCTTAACTATGTAGACTCGCTAATGTTATCCAATCTTAGATACATCGTAATTAAAATCCACGGCAAAAACACGACATTTCATCAGAATCCCCTGCTTAATAAAACATATATAGAATAATATGCCAAATAAAGCCTATCTGGTGGATAAAAATAGAGGAAAAATGCCGTTCGTGGTGGTAGAAAATCTTACAAGGCATATCGCTCAGAAATCTCCGAAATATTCTTACTAATTTTACGTATCCTGTTTTATAATCAAATAGATTTATATTCTATAATTAATAAGAAAAACTACTAGCAATAAAAAACTATGGGTAACAGATGAAAATAGGGAATACCAAGAACAATTCTAAAGAACGAAATCAACACCAGTACTGTAATCTAGATATTCATACGGCATCTTCGAATTCTAACAAACAAAATATTGCTTCTAATTATACGTATCCTGTTTACTGACAAATACATTTGACTGCTATAAGAAACTACAAAAATAACGAGCAGTGAAAAAAAAACTGCGGGAAACACACAAATAGATCCGTTTAAATAAACGAAACTAACTAACTAAGTTTTAAGCACTTATTTCTCCTAATGTGACGACCCCATCAAACATTTCTTCAAAACATTTTTCCACGATTTCCTAACACTTTTCGAGATATTAAGGAAAATATACGAAGGGGCCTAATAGATATTCATACGGGATCTGAGAATCCCAAGATTCCGCAAAAATAAAATATTCTAATTATAAGTATCCTGTGTTATTGGCAAATACATTTGACTACTATAAGCAATTGCAAACAATAGGGAATATGCCAAAGAACTCGGATTAGGAGCCTCGACAGTTTCAAGTCATTTAAAGGAAATCGGCAAATCCAAAACTGACATTTCATACGGTACAGCCTGATATTTCTAACAATGAATTGTTTTTCTTATTTTAATTAATCTGTTTTATTGTCAAATACATTATCACTATAAGAAATAAAAAAATTGGAATAAAAACAGACCAAAAGAACCGTATGAAATAAACGAAATCAATTACTTCAAAGTTTAAGCACTTATTTCTCCGATTGACATCGCTTATTCAAAACTTTCCTCAGAACCTTTTTTGTAGACCATTTGGTAAGCTTTCGAATGGTAACCTTTCGCTTCCCAAGATTTTCAACCGTTTTCAGGATATTAATGGAAGTATACGAAGTTCCCAAAATTTTCATTATTTCTAGCAACAGAAAATTGGTCTCATTTTTCCTATCCTGTTTTACACACAAATTTATTTTCCCAAGATAAGAAATTACAAAAATAAAAAGAATAAAAAAAAAAGGGAAAGAGACAAAAATTACAAAAAGAACGACAAAAACCCGATCATAAGAAAAAAAAAACCGACGTATT
Source organism: Gonocerus acuteangulatus (assembly GCA_946811695.1). Taxonomy (NCBI): domain Eukaryota; kingdom Metazoa; phylum Arthropoda; class Insecta; order Hemiptera; family Coreidae; genus Gonocerus; species Gonocerus acuteangulatus. The sequence continues at coordinate 92,412,943 of OX328125.1, forward strand.
TGATAATTTAAGCACTTATTTCTCCGATTGACATAACCTAATCAAAAATAGTTTTAGAATCTTTTTTTTAGAAAATTTAGTAAGCTTTCAAATAGTTTCTATCCACTTACCACGATTTCCCAACCGTGTTCGAGATATTAATGAAAGTATACAAAGTTACCAAAACGTTTTATGTCTGTTAATAAAATATTTTATTCTAACCCTTCCTTAACTCCAAACGTAACAAAACTTTCAACATATTAGTTTTAATGAAAGAAGAACATGCAGAAAATGTTTCAACTGAATCCCATGATTCTAAGTACCCAAACCAAAAACGGTATTCAAAAACTATTTTTCCAATTTTCTCGAAAACGGTTAAAGCTATCGCCTTGAAAATGGTTTCATTCGTTTTCCTAGCACAGGAAGCATATAAAAAGATTACTTACAAGCTTATGAACTCAATAACGTAAGCGTTACGATTTTTTTTGCGCGAATTTCGCCCCAAACGCCATTTTCCAGTAGGCGGATTTTGCTGGTTAACGAACTTGACCTTTCAAATTAGACGAAAGATTTTTGTACCAAATTTCATCAAAATCGTACCATTCGTCTCGGAGCTACAGAGCGAACAGACAAATATATATATATATATATATATATATATATATATATATATATATATATATATATATATTCTTTTTAATCCTAGGAGGCATGGGGTCATTAAAGCAGTCTTCCTTTATTACACCACTTTATTTATTGGGCCCGACATGTTTCGTGCATCTTTTCTTCGCACCTCTTCAGGGGCACTTCTTGCAAGAAAATCCTCCCGTTACCAAGAACTCCCTCTGGAGTCCGGCGGTATTAAGCCGGACTCCAGAGGGAGTACTTGGTAACGGGAGGATTTTCTTGCAAGAAGTGCCCCTGAAGAGGTGCGAAGAAAAGATGCACGAAACATGTCGGGCCCAATAAATAAAGTGGTGTAATAAAGGAAGACTGCTTTAATGACCCCATGCCTCCTAGGATTAAAAAGAATTTTGATATTTTGGGTCATATATAAGAAATAAATAATATATATATATATATATATATATATATATATATATATATATATATATATATATATATATATATATAAATATATACACATATATATATATACAAATTTTAACCACCGTTATTTTCGGTCTCTAGGGGTTCTGAAACGCGAAATTTTCTTGTCGGCACTTCCGGATTGTTTCATTGTATCAACCTTATAAGCGGGGTTCCTCCCTATGGGGGAGGGAGGAACCGCGCTAAAACATACATAATACACAATGCTTGTTCGTTAGCTGAAAGCAAAAACGAACAGCCATCATGTACCTACCACCTGAGGAAGTCGGCTGTAATTCCGGAGAAACGTTTTGGTTTAAAAATCCTCATCGCTCATTATACAGGGTGGTCCCGAAGGAAATGGCCATACTTGAGGGGTGTGTACCAAAGTGTAGCTGAATGTCACCAAGGAGAATTTGTTATTTGCATTATTTCCCTAGATGTAGTCGTTTCTGTGTTTTTTGTCGAAACGATAGTTTTTGAACATTTTGTCGGTCACACCATAAGAAAAATTTAATTCTGATGACATTTGCAAATTTTGCATCAAATTTCCTATAATATCTCTTGTACCTTGTGCAGAAATATCTCAAACCAAATTCACAGCAGCCACCAAAACAAATAACGTATCAAACATTTTGGCTCTTAATGAGCTTATTATTAAAAGCCAAAATGTTTTGCCTATTAATTTTTTTTTTGTTTTTATTGGCCACAATTTACCCTTGCAAAGCATCCTTTTTTGGCCTTCAACTCTTACTAACAAATTAGCCATGGTAATGACATAATGAAACTTTTCTGAGAGTCCCATCTTCCTAGCAGTGGAATATTAAAAATGAAAACCTTTTATTTCGTGACAAGTTATTTGTTTGGCTGGCTGCTGTGGATTTGGTTTGAGGAATATTCGCACAAGGTCCATGAGATCTTATAGGAAATTTGATGAAGAATTTGAAAATGTCATCAGAATTAAATTTTCCTTATAGCGTTAATGATAAATAGCACAAACATGTTCAAAAACTAGCGTTCAGACAAAAAAAAAAACACAGAAACGCCTATGTCTAGGGAAATTCAACAACTCTTTAGTCAGCGTACACACCTCTCAAGTTTTTTTTTTTTTTTTTTTTGTTTGCTTACGGGTGCTTCTACTGCTAGGGTCATTAGCACCACACCTCTCAAGTATGGCGATTTCCTTCGGGACCATCCTGTATATGCCGGGAAGTAGGGAGTTAAGGATAATGGGACATTTTTAAAGAATATAACATGGACTCATAAATCAAGAAATTACAAAATTATAAAAATCAGGTGTTTGTCTCTCTCTCTTTGTCTCTTCCTCTCTCTCTCTCTCTCTCTCTCTCTCTCTCTCTCTCTCTCTCTCTCTCTCTCTCTCTCTCTCTCTCTCTCTCTCTCTCTCTCTCTCTCTCTCTCTCTCTCTCTTTATATATATATATATATATATATATATATATATATATATATATATAGTAGACTCTCCATAATCGGGACCGAGGTATAGTCGGATTAGAGAAAACGCCGGGTTAGAGAATTCATTTAGAAGCAATTACTTATGTATTTGAAAAACCTTATTAATTGAGGATATAATAATATATAACATTTGTAAGATTACATATTTAAGTAAAATTTAAACACCGTATTACAAAATAAATTAAAAATATGTAAATCCTTGCTGTTGTATTATTTGCAAGTGCATATGCATGTAAAAGTTCGCCATGAATGTTCGAACTATAAATTTTAGCTAGTCTATAACTAACTTATAGACTGACTAAAATCAGGCGAATTTCTGACTCCCATTTAATGAAACCCCACGAAACAAATTTTTGGCTTACTACGAAGGGATGGTTTTCTAGAACCCTCGAGCAGGTCTACCTCCGGTCAGTTTCAAGATCCGTCACTCATTCCTCCCGGAGACCGCTGGATTAAAGAGAGCGACGGATAAGAGAATACCAGATATACCTATAGATTAAAATGAATAATAAAATATTCGTTTATAAGTATATTTTATGCTAGAAATAATAATTTTAAGAATCGGAGTACATATAACCGCTGAAGCTGTTCCCTGAAGTTGTATAAAAACCCTTGGAGTACTCCATTAGAGAGAATTCTGTGGTTCTAGTTTATTTGCTTGCTGGAGATAATAACCTCCCACGGCTTGAGGGCTGTGTAACTCTGAAAACCTCCAAGATCCTAGCTACGGTTGGAAATGCAGAAAACCCATTCTCTCTCCTCTCCTTATCATCTGCAGGCAGGAGATACTCGTCATTATAATTACCTACTATCAAAACTAAGTTGTTAGTATCTGCTTTCGGAGTAAGTTAAGTAAAAGTTATGGCTTCTTTCTTCCGCTGCTTAAGTCAGTTAAACTTTTTTTTGCTGAACGGTTTTTAATTCTCTCTCTCTCTCTCTCTCTCTCTCTCTCTCTCTCTCTCTCTCTCTCTCTCTCTCTTCCTATTTATTTTTGTTTATCAACCTTTTAAACTCTTCTACATCCCTTCCTTTCGTAGTAAACAATTCTATCTATTATTATTATTATTAGATGGCGACTGTATTTTTCACAAGTTATTAATTGTGAGAAATAGTCTGGTCTAACACTAAAAAAATTCCGTCACGCAGGAGCTGCATAACTAAGCACTTTCCTCAGAATTTGGGTAGTGTAGACTGCTTTCCAGAACAATTTGCTTAAAATATCCTACATAAATAAAATGAAAACATGAATAGTTCTCTTTTAATTTTGTAATGAGTAACTGATAAATTATTAATTTGCTTCCAGAGTTATGTTTACACATAGTACCTACTGCACTACGTAATAAATACAAAAAACCTCATATTATCGTATTTTGATCTAATGCAGGAACCGGATACAGTCCCTCTAGCGCTCCTTGCGGCGCCTTTGTGAACCTATGCCTTTTCTATTGAAATATATTACAAAGTAAACCATCCGATTCATCTCATTTTTACAACACTTCTTTCTCATGAGTTACCCACGACGTATACCGCGTTTCGTTACAATAAAGCAAAAATTACGACCAGTATGAGTATATTAGTAATTTGGGTCCGGAGTAAACCCCCCCTCCTAAAGAACCGATTTAGTTTATTTTTACAACACATATTTACCTGTAGATTACCACTACGAATAAAGAGTTTCGTCGAAATATACCAAAAATCACGGTTGGTAGTGGCGAATTGGTATTGTGGGTCTGGAGTAAACCCCCCCTCCTAATGAACCGATTTAGTTTATTTTTACAACAGTTATTTACCTGTAGATTACCACAATGAATACCGAGTTTAGTCAAAATATACCAAAAATCATGGCTGGTAGTGGCGAATTGGTATTGCCGGTCCGGAGTAAACCCCCCCTCCTTATGAACTGATTTAGTTCATTTTTATATCTCACTTTTCTCTCTATATTACTACTACGAATACCAAGTTTCGTTGAAATATAACAAATATTACGGCTGAAATGGTCAAATTAGTGTTTTGGGCTCGGGGTAAACCCTCCCTTCCGGTGGACCGATTTTGGTGGTTAACGAACTCGTTCAATCGTTTGCTAATTGAATGCTATATACCAAGTTTCGTGGCGAAAAAACAAAAACTCTGGCCGCTATCGTGTTAACAGACACATATATATATATATATATATATATATATATATATATATATATATATATATGCATATATATATATATATATATATATATATATATATATATATATAGATATATATAAATTTTAACGGGAGTCATTTTCGCTGTCTACTAGGTAGGATCGATAAAGATTTGAAGAAATTTTTCAAAAATTCCGTCATGAGTCCAACCTCAATAGCTACTTTCCTTCGGAGGAAAGTGCTAAAAACAAACTAAGCACATTGAAGTTTATTGATAATAAATTGCCTTCATCATACAGAAGATTACGACGCGAAGAAGTCATATTAGCCTGACTACGTATCGGCCACAGTCGCATGACCCCCCCCCCCCGGCATCTAATAAGGACAAACCTACTTGCCGAACATCAGAACTTACAATCAAGCATTTATTAGCTGACTGCCATTTAAGAAAAAAGCTTAATGTCCAGACAGAATTCCTCGGAGATGATGGCCACCACATGGACACAATAATCAAACATTTAAAAGACACAGACATTCACAACAATGTCTAAAACAAAATATTAGGTAAATACCAAGCCAAAATATCTGCTTAAAATGTTTTAAAATTAATATTTAAGGGTATCCAAAATTTTAGAAAATAATATATTAAACCTATTTTACATTGAAATCAAATTGAAAGGTATCGAAAACAAATGCAATCCGCCAAATAAGAATTTGGCAGAAGGTAAAACATGAATAAATACATGTAATTCTTCACCACTCCTTTATTTTGCTCTACACGTTTCTCGTATTTTTGACATCTCATCAAGAGCACGTAAAATAATATAATAATACAGCCTCACTACCGAGAACTTTCCGCAGGCAGGGTCCCGTCTGGACTCAATGCCTGGTGCGGTGTCAAAAGGAAATACCTAGAGCAAAATAAAGAAATTGTCGAAGAAGTTGTGTTGCTTATGAAATTTAACCTTCTGTCAGATTAAATGCATTTTTATTTTGGTCTTGCTGTCGAAAAATTAAATTCATATTACTCCGCAAAGGATTTTTGATCTGGAACTATCATAAATAAATAGGACAGTTTTTCATTAATATATGGGCAACCTTTGAAATGTTGTGCGTCAAACTTTTGTGTGCAATTACGTTTGCGGGCCACGTAGATGGTTCGATATCATTAGGTTGCATTTTAAAATAGTGTTGTAATTTTTGGCGATAGACATCAGACATTAAATAATCCAATTAACAAAATGAAAAAAATTGATACATCATTATAATTAAATCGTGGCATTTGAAATTATTACAAACTAAGAAAATTAAATAGGGACACGTAATCAATGAGAGATTTGAGCTAGAATTCGGGAAACTAATCCATCGATGTTTGGATTAATTCGACTGATACAAAGATGTAAAGAATTTTACAAATTATCGTCAGTCAGCCTTGTACGATGTTATGACTTGTTAACATTCGTCATTGAAAAGAACTGTTCGCAATTATAAGTACTGCCGAATGCACAAATAAATCTTTTCGCGAATTTTCTAAGCTGCGGAAAATGGTCTTCGAGGTGTTTTTTGTTGAAATTTTAATGGGGTTTTCTACAGTCAAATCTTACAGCGCCCACATATTGCTGTATTGTTATCCATAGAGAGCATTGTAATCTGCCTAGATAGTGTAAACTAAAGAAGGAGGGAGGATAGAAACGGTCTGACAGCGGAACCACTGCGAGGCAATATGTGTCTCATGAATTCTCTATGACCATCCTATTCGAGCTGAAATAATGGAATTTAAATAGGCAAACATACACGGACCTTTACACAGGTGGTTCACATTTAAACCGGCTCTGGTTTAATCTCTACTCTTTGGGGTCTCATTCATTTAGGCTTGTTTCCAGAGTTGTGTTATATACTCTTTTGTAAAATATGTGGAATTTCATGGGTTCGGTAGGTGCATTTTCCTCTGAATGGTCGTACTTTCATTGCGAAATTTGCTTATGGCGTACATATCTACATACAAAAAATGAAATGAAATGAAATCGTGCTGGCTCGACTTAGAAGGCGAGTATACAGTTTCGGGGTCACCGATTTGGCCCATTTTTTAGCACTTTCCTCCGAAGGAAAGTAGCTATTGAGGTTGGACTCATGACGGAATTTTTGAAAAATTTCTTCAAATCTTTATCGATCCTACCTAGTAGACACCGAAAATGACCCCCGTTAAAATTATATATATATATATATATATATATATATATATATATATATATATATATACAGGGTGTCCCAAATTGAGATGTCATAATTTTAAGGGTTTATTCTGCACTTCATTTGTAGTTCAGGGACGCAGAAATGAGCGTCCTATCTCAACATGTAGCAGAGCTATTCAAACTTTTGTCTATGTTCAAAACTATTGGGGTTTCTTATGAAAAACAGTGTTTTCCGGATTTCTGGTCTATGTATCGTAAATGGCGACCACATTTTTTGAATCTACATTAAATTTCCAATAAGAAACACCCATTATTGAAATGTTGTCATGTAAATTAGGAGCTACACTAACAGCCATATAGAAGTGAACTATTGTTATTAGGGTTTTCTTAACTCCTTCAATATTTTCTTAATCAGCTATTTGTAGACATAGCGGTTTGCCTCCACCTCAAAAGTTGCATTATTTAATAAGCTTTAAAATGGTATCCTGTTGTTTTAAAAACAAAAATTATTTAAGTCTAGTTTTTCTGATTTCTAAGTTAAAACCAATACATTTTCGTTAGTGTGAAGAAGCCATTACCAGCACATTATTTAATTTCACGTGAATATAGTGATGTCCCATCCTTCCAACTTAAGGTATAAACACTTTTTGCTCAGATTAAGGATTAGGGGACACTTTGGAAAGAGTGAAATATGACAGAAGAACATTTTGGAAATAATCACAATTATTGTTAACATAATAAATAAAGATGTTATATTTTTATGCTTTCAGGGTCTTGTTTTATGAAATTTCTATTTTTAAGAGTAGTATAATAGTCTTTTCATTTAAATCTATTTTTTTTGCTTTATAATTGCAGGAGAGTGTTTTTTCAATACAATTTATAATGAATAACCCAGTTACTTATAAGCAGAAATTGTAGTGTCTAATTTTATTAAATAGAATAGAATTAAAAAAAGAAATTTAATAAAACACGGTCCTCAAAGTATAAAAATATAAGATTGTATTTATTGTGTTAAAATAATAACAATAATTGTGATTATTTCAAATATGTTCTTCTGTCATCTTTCACTCTTTCCAAAGTGTCCCCTAATCCTTAATCTGAGCAAAAAGTGTGTACCTAATGTTGGAAGGACGGGACATCACCATATTTGCGTGAAATTAAATAATGTGTTCAGATTGGCTTCTTCAAGCTACAGCAAATGTATTGGTTTTGACTTAGAAATCAGAAAAACTAGACTTAAATAATTTTTGTTTTTAAAACAACAGGATACCATTTTAAAGCTTATTAAATAAGGCAACTTTTGAGGCGGAGGCAAACCGCTAAGTCTACAAATAGCTGATTAAGAAAATATTGAAGGAGTTAAGAAAACCCTAATAACAATAGTTCACATGTATTTGGCTGTTAGTGTAGCTCCTAATTTACATGACAACATTTCAATAATGGGTGTTTCTTATTTGAAATTTAATGTAGATTCTAAAAATGTGGTCCTCATTTACGATACATAGACCAGAAATCCGGAAAACACAGTGTTTCATAAGAAAACCCAATTAGTTTTGAAAATAGACAAAAGTTTGAATATCTCTGCTACATGTTGAGATAGGACGCTCATTTCTGCGTCCCTGAACTACAAATGAGGTGCAGAATAAACCCTTAAAATTATGACATCTCAATGTGGGACACCCTGTATATATATATATATATATGTGTCTGTTAACACGATAGCGGCCAGAGTTTTTGTTTTTTCGTCACGAAACTTGGTATATAGCATTCAATTAGCAAACGATTGAACGAGTTCGTTAACCACCAAAATCGGTCCACCGGAAGGGGGGGTTTACCCCGAACCCAAAACACTAATTTGACCATTTCAGCCGTAATATTTGTTATATTTCAACGAAACTTGGTATTCGTACTGGTAATATAGAGAGAAAAGTGAGATATAAAAATAAACTAAATCGGTTCATACGGAGGGGGGGGGGGGTTTACTCCGGACCGACAATACCAATTCGCCACTACCAGCCGTGATTTTAGGTGTATTTCGACGAAACTCGGTATTCATAGTGGTAATCTACAGGTAAATATGTGTTTTAAAAATAAACTAAATCGGTTCATTAGGAGGGGGGGGGGGTTACTCCGGACCCAAATTACTAATATACTCATACTGGACGTAATTTCTGCTGTATTGTAACGAAACGCGGTATACGTCGTGGGTAACTCATGAGAAAGAAGTGTTGTAAAAATGAGCTGAATCTGTCAATCGGAAAGGGGGGTTTACTTTGTAATATACTTCAATAGAAAAGCCAGCCAGACATAGGTTCACAAAGGCGCCGCAAGGAGCGCTAGAGGGACTGTATCCGGTTCCTGCTTTAGATCAAAATACGATAATATGAGGATTTTGTATTTATTACGTAGTGTAGTAGGTACCATGTGTAAACATAACTCTGGAAGCAAATTAATAATTTATCAGTTACTCATTACAAAATTAAAAGAGAACTATTCATGTTTTTGTTTTATTTATGTAGGATATTTTAAGCAAATTGTTCTGAAAAGCAGTCTACACTACCCAAATTCTGAGGAAAGTGCTTAGTTATGCATCTCCTGCGTGACGGACGTTTTTCTGTTGATTTTGAATCGAAAAATAGTTGACACGTGTCAATGTGGAGCGTTCCGTCCAATGCGCCTGAGGAGCCGAGAGATAAAATAAAATCGCCTGAAAATGCTTTCTTTCTCTCGCCTTGGAGTAATCAGAAGTTTACGTCCTTGAGCTCTTTCAAAAGAAGAAAGACTCTTGTTTCTAACCATATAATAACTATTGTATTATCTCAAACTTGTAAAAAATGGTCCTAAAAATAAAAATAAAATGTAAACGTTTTTGCATATAACTTCGATCCAAGAACACGTAAAAACACCCCAGTTGAAGGAAAATACCTAAAAGCCTTTTTTTACCTTACAATTTTTTTTACCTTAGAATTGGACACTGCTAACTGACTCACGGACATCTTCTGCAAAAAACAGACAGACCAAAATGCAGACATTCTAACGAGGACCTTACAGTAAAACACATACTTAGACTGAGAAACAACTTACAAATACCACACCACTTAGTTGAAATATTATTACCAGGTAGCCCTTACATCAACACAATACTCAAACATTTAAAAACACTCAACATATACTCAAAAATTTAATAAAATATGTAAAATTTATAGTAAAGTATAGTTGAGCTTTAGTGTTTTTTTTTTCTAAATGAAATTTCCAATTGCCCTCCATCTGCATTAAAAGTAAAAAAATCGAATTGAGATAATTTTAATTTAAAGTACTTATACATATTCCTTACAATATATATACCTATGTATATTTATTTATTTTCTATTCCTTTATTTACTATTATTTTGTTGTTTTCAGTTTCATTTATTTTGTTATACTTTATAGTTATTTATTTCATTTTATTTATCTTTTTCTTTTGGACTGAGACAGATTTTCATAGTGATAAACTGTAAGGAGACCATCGCCAAACGTTACGGGGCTCTGAAAACAAAGAAATAAATAAATTTCCTTACAAATTTGGTTTGAATTGGATAAATGATGTCTGAAATATGGCCGAAGTTTTGAATCTCTTTTGTTTGATGGGTCTGGCCTCGACGAAATTTAATATACATTTTCTTTTTATTTTAATTTTTTTTTTTTTTTTTTTTTTTTTTTTTTTTTTTTTTTTTTTTTTTTTTTAATGTGGTAAAAACAAATGTGACATCCGTTTTGAAATAAAAAATTGTTTTACTTACTCGACTCTACAGAAGTCATTATTTTGCCGATATATTCCATATACATCTCTTTAAAAAGTTATCCTTTCTAAACAAAACGTATATTTTTGGTGACCCCAGCATTGTATACTCCCCTTGTGAGTATTGTCCAAATTAGAATGAGAAACCAATATCTCATCAGTCTTTTTTACTTACACGCTTGTTAGTAATCATAATTTTCATGTATATCTAATACGTATTACTTCAAACGATTTATTTACTACAATTTACGTACACAGGAAACCTACAATTACCAATTTAATATTTACTTACTTTTCTTCCCTATATTTCTCTTTCAATGAGTTTTCTCCACTTGAAATAGTATTGTTAATTTTTTTTTTAATTATTATAATACGCTTTTCCTTTATTATTGACGGTTTACCTAAAAAAAAAAAATCCCCCCCAAGAACATATTTACCGAGCACACGCATGTTACTTCTAACGTTCAAAATTTGCATGTTACCAGTTAAGGGTTAAATCAGAAATTATCCCCCATTCCGTTTAGAGCACTCTGTACACGCTCAAGGCTAAAGAGGGCTCGGAATCAAGAGATACATCTGTGACGAGAATGCTCGGGCGTCACCTCTGAGGCACGGCATTCTTCTCTGGCGAGTATTCTCGGGCGTCGCATCGAAAGAGTTAATTTTGAAATTAATTTCCTTCGGAGGAAAGTGCTTCTTAAGCTAAAAAGCATTTACAATTTGGGGACAGTTTTAAGAGACGGATTTACGCTTCCCATCTACGTGATTCTGCGGAATACCTCTTCTTTTACTGCCAATACCTTTCTGGAGAATTCTCGTCAATTAATTTGGCGTTTTTAACATTGGATATTCTTATTTTTGATCCATTTTTTTCAGTGAATTGTTCATCGGTGTGAGGATTGTGCGAGAAACGTAGCGCACGATGGTGATAGTGACGTTAAATGTCTGTGTTGGATAAGCGACGGTGTAAATCCGACAGGAAAAGAGCAAATACCATCTGGAAGGCTGTCAAAGGCCTAGAGAGGACTGTAGGCTGGAGGGGTCTTATCTCAAGTATGATTTATGCTCTTTTCACATCTTCCTAGGCCAGCTGTAGTATAATAGGAAAATTTCACGTTTATAAATCCTAAGGTCAACATTTTGTTCATCCATAATAATTTAAATAAGAAAATGAAATTATATTTAGATAATATAATAGCTAATGCTTATGAGTTAGGACAGATCAATGTGTGACAATTTCAACATGACTGTGTAACACATGCTAACTGATTGAAAAGAATGACACATCTTAAATCTTCCAATTTAATCATAAAGTCAAATAAACGGTATTGGTCTCTTTAATCTATTTATCTATAAAATCAAAACTCAATATCCCCTATACATAGAATTAAATGTTTGGTTGTCCTAGCAGCAGCAAACACACCTTCTATCATAGACCTAGCAGCCAGTCATCAAATGCGGCCACTAAGGTAGAACTCGCAAGGGGGACTCTACTCGACCTAAATATTTTTTAATCCTCGTTTTTATTAATATTTCGTAACAAATGTAAACACATGTAATAATATAAAATGAAATCATAAAGCGAAGCAATATCTTAGGCCCCTGATCAGGGAACTCATAGTATTCTAAACGGAGATTATTCCATTTAAGCACCGTTTTCTCCGACTGAGATCACTCTATCAAAAATAACAAAGGGACCGTATGTGTAGGCACTTTAATAAGCTTTCAAATGGATGCTTCACATTTACTTCTACTAACATATGAAATTATGATATTTTAATGTATATACAATAAAAACGTCATTAATCATCATTAAAAATAGGAGGGGTGTACTATACTCCATCTAGTATTAATGATGTTTTTTTTTCTTTTTTTTACGGCGCACCGACTTCTGGAGATTAGCGTCGAAATCCACGGTAAAGCGAGAAATTTTCTCAACGAGCCGTGAGATGAGAAAATTCCTGCCGCCAGTGGGACTCGAACCCTCCCTCTCCCGCATGAGAAGCTAAGGCATTAGACACTAGACCACGGGAAGACCCGGTTTCCCTTCTTTTTTTTTTTTAGACCCACGTGGCTATTGATCTACAAAAAAAGAAACGGGTCTACTAGAAGGTTAAGGTAATTGTGCTTTACCTTCTGTCTTTGTCCCATGCCTCTTTGTAGGGAGAAATTAATTTTGCCAGGATAAAAGCAAAACCAGAGGATGATGTAAACTCTGACCTTTAGAAAATCTTTGGCTGTGTAAACAAACCTAGATATGGAGTACGTGATGTTTTCATTATAGACCGAATTAGCAGGCTTTATAAGATAACACGTTTTGATAATACTCAATGTATTTTGCAGAGGTTTTCAATCAATGTGGAATATGTGGCTAAGACAACCTCCAGTTCTCCCAGGGTATGATGGTGATAGTTTGCTCCATAGATGGACCTGGGTTGGCTCGAAAGATACGCCTACGTTAGCTCCATAAATGTACCTCGGTGGGCTCCATAGATGGACCTGAGTTGGCTCCACAGATGGACCTAGGTAGGCTTCACAGATGGACCTATGTTCGGTCCATAGATGGCCCTACGTTGAATCCATAGATGGACCTCGGTTGGCTCCATAGATGGACCTGGGTTGGCTCCCGTTGGGTTTTTACTCGCTACGTTGTAGAAGGGTTTCGGATACAACAGGCGGTTCTCAACAACCACCAACGATGGAGGGCTACTATACTACTAAGAATGGAAGAAAAATGTTCGAATAATTTGCACGACGTATGAGCATAAGACGATGAACTTTACTTTAGGCGATATTTCAAATGCAATTTTAAAAACTGTTGACTAATCCTTTTGTTACAGACTTCTTGTACTTTTCATCCAACGTAATCCTAGGTTTGACACTTCCTCTTAACTTAGTGAGACCATGGGTTGTATATAATGGCTGAATAATCTAAGAAAAGGGACGAGAAAATAGGGCAGTTTCCTTGCAAACAGTAATATATAAGACTAAGAAAGGGTTCAGACTCAGGCTATTACTGAGAAATATCTACTACTATATTTCTTCGTTAGCATTCTTATATTCCAATCTTCTTCTACCTCGCAATATTACAAAGAAGATATGATTCTGAATATAGCATTCTGAAAATCAATTTTCTTTCAAGAGTCCTTCATAATGATTAAGAATGATCTTTCCATTAAATTAATTATTTTTACTCAGTTATGCAGGTAAACTGTAATAGAACTTTCCGAGTTTGGGTACATTCATGAATGAATTTCTGAACATTTTCTTCAATTCTTAATCAATCATATCTTAAAACGTACCTAAAAAAAGGTACAACAAGTATTTCGAATGTATAGTTAAATTAGTTCAGGGTGATTTTGTCGAAAAGAAATATGTCTGACTTCATACCCCCCAACAAGCAATCACACGGTATTTAATTTTGATGCTCAAGACTAGACAACGTTAGCACCTAGAAGGAACTCGAATTAAAAGTTTTTTGACATGCGGACATGTATTTTCTGAGCCAATTGGGTAAACTTGGTAGTGTAACAAACAAAGGAGTACTCTAATCCTTTCCTTTCTTTATGGTGATCGGACAGGCAGATGATTTATGTTCTAATCTTTACTTTAACGCGTCTAGATTAAATAATAATTTAATAATTTCAGAAAATTATTCTTCTGGTCTAGTTTCCTAAGGTCCATTTTATAACATTGTCGTTTCTCAATTCAGGATAATGGGTATGATTGAGCGATGTACAAATTCTCAATTTCTGATCTGATGAAAATGACCTTTTATTCCTCTTGGTTCCTTAACCATTATCGTTACTCTTCCTCCATCCCTTAGGCATTTGTTGCTAAAGAATGCTGCAAAACAGCATGCCGAAACGTCCAATTAGGGATTTCTGTAGAAACCTGGCAGGTTTTCTTAGTCTAAACCCCAGCTATTCCTTGATTTCTTGCCTTGTAAATGTTGAGTTCAGGTTAATGTAGAAACTATCTCTTCAGCGCAGTATTCTTCAGAATTGATTATCAAACTTGCAGAATCCTTGAAGGTGGTGACTTTCTAAGAGTGACCCAATCGTCAAGAAGAGAAAAGTATAAAAAAAAAAAAAAATATATAAAAATCTCGTGTCTGCCTGTTCCACACCGTTTGACCGATTTTGACCAAACTTGGAACTCTGATAGGTCTTGATCCGGAGAGTGTCATAAGCTAGGTCAAAAATTTCTCCCAGCTGTCTGTCTGCATGTTTGTTCCTATAAAAATTTACACCGTTTGACCGATTCTAACGTAACTCGGTACACAGGTAGATCTTGATACGGGGAGTGCAATAGGCTAAGTCAAAATTTTCTATCAGCAGTCTGTCTGTATGTTTTTTTTCTTTACAAATCCACACTGGCGTAGCATGGCACGCCGGGGAACAGCTAGTAATCTAATATTTAATTCCACCCTAGCAACTGAGGACTAAATGGATTTAAACGTGCGCCAAACCCGAAGATGTAGATTAGTGTTAGGAGTAGGTAGGTTATGAAGTAATCTCTTCTTCCCCTGAGGACAAAGGCTTTAGGATTTGAAGAGGAACGGCTGATGGGGTGAGGACACTGTTCTCCATTCTCAGAGAAATTCAGAGCAAGCTCCCTACTTTTCAATTCCTCCCTACGACAAACACAGCATCTCTCTCTCCCGACAACAAGCAGTTTTTATTCAGATGAGAGCTGTCTTCTTTCAATTACACATCTACATTTCATGTCTCAACTAGGAGTGCTTTCTGTTCTCTTCTTGAAACTTATAGGACAAGAACGATTTACCAAACGTTTCTATTTGTCCTAGCCAGGAAGAAAAATAGTATATAAGCCAGGCCCGATTAAAAAATAAATAAATAGTAAATGCTTTGTTTTGATATCTCTTGATCAATTATACACCAGCTACAGAAAAATATCTATGAACAGACTGAATAACGCTCCATAAAGTAATGGAAACTTGGAGTAAGCGACTCTAAATTACTACGGACTACGGAAATTACTCGCTCCACCTTCTCGACTTTGGCAATTTCTAACGGTAACCTCTATTAGAAACAAGAAATATGGGGTTCGCCCCATGGTCTAGTGCCTAACGCCTTGGGTTCTCATGCGTGGAGATGGAGGTTCGAGTCACACCAGCAGCAGGGATTTTTCTAATTTCAGGGGTGTTGAGAAAATTCCCGGCTGCACCATGGATGTTGCACTAATCCCCCCCCCCCCAAAAGAAAACTGAAAATATAAACATGATTCTCATTTACTTATCCCGTTTTACTGAAAAATTGCTTTTAAAAAACAACAGTCAATTAAAAATTGATACAATCAGGGGCAAAAACCTGTTCATACCGACACTTTCCAATTTTTTGCATTAACTTTTTTTACACAAGAACTTTTTTCGAGGATACTTAGCTTTTTAATAGAGCCTTTATACTTATTACGATTTAACAAATGTTTATGATATATTTAAGAAAATCTCATTTGATTCCTGACGTCATGTACATGTATATACAAACAAATTTGAGGTCTCGTTCTCAGACATGATATTTTCACCTGTTTTTTTTTTGTTTAATTACCTAATCTGAAATTATTTATCCCTTAAGGTAGATATATAATATAATTACCAAACCATAAGAAAAAGTGAAATATATATTTACACATATAATAAATTCTAACGGACGCTGTCTAAACATGGGAGATATATGGGAAAAAATACTATTGGGGGCCTTTATCAAAGCTCACACACCAGCTACTGCGCATAGGGGAAAGCTGCAAAACAATGTTGCCCAAAAATAGTTTTTTATTAATAAGGGAAGCCCATGGATAGGTGTGACACAAGTACGAAACATGTCGGGCAAAAGATAGCAAATAAAATAGTTAATATGAACGTATGGCGTACTGCTTTATCAGCACCACGCCATAGAAAGAAAAATTTAAAAATATATTTCTCTTCAATGTTAAGCTTCATTTATAAATGATAAATTGAAAGCTTTCCCCTTTCTGTTACATAAGAAGCAGTTCTAGATTTATGCTTGAGTAAACCCTGATGAAAATCTAAGGTTAATTGGAAATTCACGGAAAACGGAGTATAAAATTTCAATTAGTTAGACGAATTTCACAAAGGCCGAGGTTAGTATTGAGTTTAAAGTATTCAACCCAATCAGCTCATGCATGCATGAGGATTCGTTTCATCTATGATATTGAATCACTACTCAACATAGATCCCTCTATCCGATTCCTGTGATTAAATAGTGATTTTACTTTGGTATTAGAATCATTTAAAAGCTCTTTTTTTTTTTAAGTCCCAAAGAAATGTAACTATGACTGTTTAATTCATGATCAAAGTTCATCAGATATTCATCAGGTCTAGGGTGATAAAGGTTATACGGTTCAAGGCGTAGCGTTTATTGAAGTAAAACTTAACTCCGAATTTCTATACTATCAGAGAATTGAAAGCGAATCCAGTACCCTGGAGGACCTCGGCTGTATCAGAGGATGGGACAGCATAGGTGAGTCTTTGATCGTCTTAGGATTGGCCATAATCCCATTTTATATGATAGAAACCGACTCCGGAGTGCCAAACAGGTGGCGGTAATTACACAATAAAACTTATTTTCATTAAATGCCGTCTCTAAGAGCAGGCCAGATCTCTATTCGAAATTTACGACAATCCAAATACATATTTAATAGACTTTAACTGGTGTTGCACCGATGATGGTTTACTTTCTCGTAAATATATATATATATATATATATATATATATATATATATATATATATATATATATATATATCACATATTATTAAAGAAACAAAAAAAAAATACGATTAATATAAAGTAAACCATCATATTTTACCATAGAATAAAATATTTATGGCGTTAATAACCTCAAAGGTTGACACTTAAAAAAAATTACCACTTAAATTTTGATAGGTTGTTCTTAGTCGAAAAGACAATACTCGTATCAGCCTTCAGAAGTGTAGGTTTCGTTCCATTGAACATGTTTGTCACTTTCTGTTTCGGTTTTTTTCCAGTGTAAATAAGATTTTAAAATAAAAAAAATAGAGGGAGTTTTTTTGGGGCGTTTTTATAAGACCCGTTCCGTTCCGATTTCATTTTTGAGATCGCTGTATCAAAAACTACATAAGAACTGTTTTGTAGAGAATTAAGTAAGCATTCGAATATATGCTTTACAGTTACTACGATTTCCCAACCGGTTTCGAGAATACACCCGAAAATCACAAGAAATATCTAGTTTTTCTATTTTCCTAGACAAGGGTTATACATTATGCCTTGGAAATTGTATCATTAGATTAGAGATGTTGCACAGCCATGTATACAGTCCCAGTTCTGACGTGGCCCCTGTAATACGGAGTTCATCTTCTTAAGGTTGGGCTGTAGAATAGGATTCGAATAGTCTAAGTGCTTCTGAAAAGGGCACCAAGAACAGTTTTTAATAAAATGAGTTACTAGTAAAATTTTTTATTGGTTATCATTCTTCCTTTAAGGTAAAAAAACATACACTCTAGTCCATCACTGGACAGAGATGGGCATAATTTTATTTATAAATAAAAATACTAATTTATTCGTACTTCATATATTTGTAAATACGAATATAAATAAATTCGTAATCATAAGTGTGAATAAGAATTTATTTGTATTCACATATATTAAATATAAAAATACAAACAAAATTTTATTCGCAAACTTTCCTGCGAATACAAATAAATTTACAGAAAAAATTGTAAATATTAACAAAAAATGTGAATATTCACAAAAATCAAGTGGTTACAACAATATTCACATTAAAATATATGAATACAAATTTATTCACATTATAATTTGTGAATAAAACTTTATTCACAAAAATTTCGCAAATAAATTATGATTTGTTTTCTAATTAACGATAAAATGACGAAAGTTATTTGAAGGTAATACATTTTTTTTTTTTTTTTTTTTTAAGAATCTTGGGCCAGGCGTGGTGAAATTAGGAAGGCTATAGAAGGTGGTATTGGGAAGGATTGGGTTGGCTACTTTTTACATCCTTCCTAATACCATCTTCAATATTCTTTCTAATACCACTTTCAATCACCTAGACGTTAAGCGAAAAAAAAAAAAAAAAAATCACCTTTTCTTATAACTTTCGTAATAACACCTTATCGTTAATTCGAAAAAAAAAATCATAATTTATTTGCGATTTTTTGGGGAATAAATTTTTATTCGCAAATTATAATGTGAATACATTTTTATTCATATATTTAATGTGAATTTCTTTGTAATCACTTGATTTTTTGTGAATATTTACAATTTTTTCTGTGAATTTATTTATATTTGCGAATAAAATTTTATTTGTATTTTTATATTTAATATACGTGAATACAAATTAATTCATATTCACACTAATGAATACGAATTTATTTATATTCGTATTTACAAATATATGAAGTACGAATAAATTCGTATTTTTATGTATAAATAAAATTATGCCCTTCTCTGTCGCTGGATTAGGCTTTATAACCTAATGCAAAGGATTTTTATTTTATTTTTTTATTATTATATTTTTTTTTTATTCAGCGTTATTGTAGACAATTCCTAAATGACAAATATTAATATAATATTAAATTATTCTATTATTTTTTGTTGTTGTTACTACTTGAAGTAGCGATGAATTGAGAGTTTTCTTCAGGCCATATATATTTGAGGAATGTTATAACTCTAGAATAATGGTTCAATTCCC
The DNA here is from genome assembly GCA_946811695.1 of Gonocerus acuteangulatus. Lineage (NCBI taxonomy): Eukaryota > Metazoa > Arthropoda > Insecta > Hemiptera > Coreidae > Gonocerus > Gonocerus acuteangulatus. Next base: position 92,432,325 of record OX328125.1, read on the forward strand.
CTTCCCACTTTAGGAGTTTACTGGCTCCCGTTCCGTTTTAGACAATTACCCGCGTTCATTTACTCTAACTCCGATTCTCCCTTCATTATTCACACCATAACTCTGAGGGTGTTTGAAAAGTAGTTTCTCTTTTCTGATGAATAACTTCTGCCTGGAGTTAGTTTTGTTTCTCGATCTTCCTTATTAAATGCATATGAATGGATATATCCAGAGGAACTGCAATACAATCTTTACTATAAAACCTAGAAGTTAAGCTGGATTATTATTTCCACCGCCAATTAGGAGCTTTTTTAACAAAAATAAAATAAAATCATAAAATAAAGACTCGGCAATATTTTTTTTTTCATTTAGACTGCATAGATTGGTCATACGTACACAATTATATTGTTCTGATATTATTCTAGTGAATGAGTAATATAGGACATATATATATATATATATATATATATATATATATATATATATATATATATATATATATATACATATAGTGACGAGGTTAGCTCAGTGGTAGAGCACTCAAATAATTTACAGGCCAACCCAGCCCAGTTTATTATCTACCATTAATTTAGTAGGAACATCAGGCGGCCGGACCATAGTACTGATCACTCTATCTCCCCTAATCTGTAAACGAAATCGATTTTATAGGCTTTCAGTAGAATTCTATATACACTGAGCGTCAAAATGTTAGACACATCATGCAAAATATTATTTTTGACTTTTCATTTGAATATATCAACAACAGCAATGCCGGATTCTAGGTGCGTCAAAATGATAGACACACTGGAAGAAAAAATAATAAAAGAGGAATTTAAAATTCTGTGGCTTTTCCATCACCTTTTATTAGTTTAAAAATTCAATTTGGAATTGAATAAAATCATATTTTAATGTTTCTTGAGGTTTGACATCCCAGGAAGCTAGATTTTCACTTTTTAGCTCATCGATTGTGGAATATTGTCTTGACTCCCTATATACTCTTCTTGTAAGAATTCCCCAGGCATTTTTAATAATATTAAGGTCTGGAAAAATAGCCGGCCAATCTAGTTTGTCTATATCCCTTCAGATGATCCATTCTTTAATAATTCTTACCGAATGGATTGGAGGATTGTTTTACTGAAATGCAGATAAACCTTGTGCCATGTCATTAAAAGTGTTTTTTTGTTCTTCTAATAAGTTTTAATACTCATGTGAATATATTCTCTTCGACAAAAATACCAAGTAGCCTGCTTCATGAACCTCATATTTGCCCAAACCATAACATTTCCTCCGCTCACTTGCGCCGGGGTAATATAAGTTCTACTTTTCTTAAATCATGAAAATTATAAGGAAAATCATAAAGTCCATCCAAATCAAATGTTTTCTCATCAGAAAAAATAATTTTCCTCCATTAATCGGAGGTTTTCGCGTTACTTCTTTTCTCACTATGTTTTTTCATCTTTCCAGTAATCCATGCACATTCCTAGACTTGGTGTAAACACCGGCTTCCTTCGCAATTGATTTGGCTGTTTTGCTTGAGTTGGATGCGATTCTTAGATCAATTTTTTCTGCCTAATTGATAGAGTTGGTTGTCTTCCAGTTGAGCAATGGGTACCGTACAGCTCTCCGAACGGAACTAACTGGGCTAGATTCGAGTAACTTAGTGTTATGTGACATGAAATCTCCCTACAAACCATCTCAACCTTGTGAAGCAAATAAATTAAACGGCACTCTTCTCGAGACAACTGCTTCTTTTTTCTTATTCTTTAACTGGAAAATTCATAACTGTTGTCATTGAAATTGACCACAGGACAAATGGAAAATGTCAAATCTTAATGCTTTTCAAGGGTTAAGGTCTAAAAATGCCTTATCAACAATTGGAAAATTAAAGGATTGTGAATAACAACAAGGGTGCCTAACATTTTGACGCACCAAAATAAAGACATTATCCGTTATTTATTTACCTCTTGATATAGCACAGAGGTAAACTATAAATTACATTTTTTTACTATTATATACATTTGAAATAACTTATAAAATAAGATTGAACCACAATTTGAAGAAAATTATATTCAGTTTTTGAAATTTCAAGGGTGTGTCTAACATTTTGACGCTGAGCGTAGGTGAGGAATCAAAAGAAACTCATTGAATACCTATGAACGATATATCCTTCATTAGAATTTTCTAGACGGATGGTGTAATTCCTTTTCTGGAATTCGACAGATTATCAACAAAAACGAATGCTCTGAAACGACTCTTCACATGCAAATCTTCAGTGGGTCTGGGAAATATATAAGATCAACAAGTTTACTGTAACAGGTTTTTATTTTTGTTTAATAATACACGGTCATTTTGTTTTATAAGTCTCTTTTTGAATTTAAATTAATTCCGTTAAGGGAGGACAGAAATTCTTTTAAGTTATGTAATGTGACATTTATTTTTCAGTACATTTCCACATACTGCGCGCTAGGATCGAGCACTAAGAGTTTTCAAAACCTCTCCCAGATGACAAAAATACATTATAATTATTTAAAAGAGTATTGTTTTCTATAATACGTTTTTTTTTCAATTAAATTTTAGTGGTAGACTAAAATTAATTAAACAGAAATACACAAAGTACATTGTTTCTTTGTTTACAGATATACTACTTCTTTTCATTATTAACTTTTCCATTGTGGATATCAAACTAAAAAGATTTATTTACCTTAACTTTGATAGCCTATAATTATTTATTTATTTGTTTTGTTTAACGATGCACCACTTTAGGGTGAATTGCATTGAGTAACTTTGTACCTATATGCTGTTCATAGATATGTTATTATCCTACGCCAGTTAAGTACACTTTATTAATATTTACATATATAAATAATAATTAAAAAGAAACAAAATATATAATAAATAGAAAAAAAATAACACAACAATTGAAATATTAGATTAAACGTAAAATTATTTCATTCTTAAATAAAAGAATTATCAGATTTTTATATTTTGTCGTACAGGTTTATATTTTTTAAATGTGTAAGTATGTCATCAATATGGTGGCTGCTGTCAGTAAGTAGGGCAGTAATGTCCCGTGGTATGTCCAGTTCGTTATAAGAAGGCAGTCGAGTAATATATGTTTAACACTCCAATGGTCGCGTGAGATCTCTCAGATACACAGCATCTTACGCAGTCTGTGAAAGGGGCGCAAGTACGCGGGTCTAGCTATACCCTTTACTATTCCTAGAGCAGGTAGTGTCAGTTCTGACCTGACGCTCCTCCAAGCAGTAACTATCCACTAAAACTATTTTGTATCTCATAGATACCACGCGACCATATTTGTACTTTTAGAAAACAGGGCACATTGGTGTCATAAATACCACAAAATAAACGTACTTATGATATAAAGTATGAATATGGATGCAGCAATTGATGAAGAAACAGGAGTAAAAAAAAAAAATAGCACTGTAGCCGAGAGCACCAAAAATAGAAAGCGATGCCAAATGTTTTGGGTAAACAAGACTACAAGGCTCACCCAGTATAAATGCAAGGGTGCGGCCAATATTTATGTCCTATCATTGCACATTATAGTGTTCAAATGGATGTAAAGTGGATGAAGATACAGAAGACGTTTTTTAAAGTTATATATTTCTACAAAATATTATTAATATTTGCCCTAATATTTCCTACCTACTTGTTATTTGTATATTTCAACTACATGAGTTTGCATATAATAAATAAATAACATATAATACAATGCAAGGTGAGGAATAACCCTTCAAAGTTCAACATATACATTTATTATATAATAAAAGTATATGTTGAACTTTGAAGGGTTATTCCTCACCTCGGATTATATTATTAATTAATACCCTTCCCCTTTTCATCAACATATTTAATAAATAACTTTTTCTTGGTAAATTTACTAATTTTTTTATATATTAATCTCCTGTTAAGAGTTTTTGTTCATTCTTAATACAATTGATAAAGTTATCTTTTAGATACAAGGCGACCACCAATGGTAGTTTCAATGGCGCGACTATTGGAGTGTTAACTGTTAGTTCTGTATTGCAAATCCGACATGTTGGTCTTTCAGTATTAGTCATTAAGTATTCGTGAGTAGTGCGTGTGTGGCCTATTCGCAGTCTGAATTTCTGTAAGCGGATGGCCAGTCAGTAAGTATGTGTTTGATTTGTCTCAATTTGTTTTCAGTCATATTATTCCAATCATGTTGCCACTTCTGATGTATTTCGGTTAATTGTTGTTATGTCTTTGTAGTACAGTTCATAAGGTGGGTAGCTGTCTTCCTGGGTCGCCTATAATTAAATAACATATTAAATTTAATGTAGGTTTGTAAAGTGTTATTTGAAAACTTCAGATGTAAAACGTGGTGATGTTAAGGGGCAATTCTGCCTTGTGCGATCCAAATCAAAGTCTTTTTCTTGAATTTATAGATAAAAAATAAATCAATATTTGTAAATTCTTTCTATCAAACGTTTTATATGGGATGTTAACGTATCCAAAAAAATACGTTTCAATTCTTTGAAAAAAAAATAATGGCGGCGCTGTCTGGCAAACGGAAACCGTCTTTTTTCAAAGGCGATAGTCTCCAGGCGGCAATTCTTAATCTATAACGAAAAACTAAAATTATTTCGAAAGAACGAGGTTAAATATAGTAAAGTACGTAGAATTTTTAAGAAATATTAATTTTTTCTAGAATGGTCAACAATTATTCATTTTTTACTAAAAAAATCCATAAAATCGTTATAATTCAATGAATCAAAAAAGTCCTACTAACTTTTCTAGCAAATACCATGAGGAAGCTGCAGTTAGAATTTGAAGTTAATCGGGAAAAAATTGAAGACCCCAGGGCATCGCCCGTTTTGAAAAACATAGTTTCGACTTTTAAGTTTAGTGTTCTGAAATGTTTATGTCTTTCCTGTTTAATTTTTACTTTCTTGTAATAAAGATAAAAAAATGGGTTTGAATTTTGAAATGTATTAAGAGAGGACCAAAAAGAAATTTAACAATGGAAAAGGGACCGGTCGAAGCGCGCTCAAAAAAATATTGGGATTTTACACGGAAAATTTTATTTTTTGCCCCTTTTAAATTTTTTTCTTTACATAAATACTCTTGGATATCATTTTTAATTATTGAGGAAGATTTTTAGCACATAAAAAAAATGTGTAAAGAAATATACAAAGTAGTATTACACCTTAATACTCTAGTCGACTCGAAGAAATACGGTGTGTTTATAAATAAAGTCTCCCGATGCCAATAACGCGGGAAGTTCCCCCCCCCCCTTTATAACGAAGTTGAGTAGTTAGCAAATCTCTGCTACCCGGATAAAAACCCCCTATACATATTTACAGGTCCTAATTAGAGGACGGCGTGAGAGGGTACTTGTTGAAAGTGAAAATGTCCCTGTACAGAGCCTGGCGTGGGCCGGCGTACTCACCTCTCTAATGCCCATTCACATACCACAAGCTATGAATGAGATGGCTAGGGGGTGCTCGGTACATCGACCGGAGCCTGCGCTCTACTGACTCTATCACTGTTCTCCACGCACCAACCATCTCAGTGACCCGCGCCCAAGCAAGCGAGCTCACAGCAAGGTCACACAGCCAACCTCACCCACCTCACGATATGTTCATGCATAGTAATGATAACATTTATATAACAGTTAATTCAAAAGAAATTAGACTCACTGTTAAAACTAGTTAACAGCTGAAAATTAGTTTTATTTTTTAGAATTTTTTTATGGAACCACAAATTAGAAAATGTGTAAATATTGTAGAATTGTTTATACCATGAATTTAATATTTCGTATATTATTTTATTCTGTCTGTTATTCAGAACGACTAGAGTTATAATTTACCAGTAAATATTTATTGCTTGATTTATTTGTTTACTATTTTCGTATTCTTAGAGAAAATAGCTAGTAACCAATTATTAAAATTTAAAAATCTCCAAAAGAATGGAATATCATTTTTTTTATAATAACCTTTTTAATTTATTACAAAAAAAAAACGAGATTTTTCATCGGTATCGAAGTGAATATTGTAAATATTTATTCTTTACTTCTCTGTCTTCACTCAATTAAAATAAATTTAAATTTGAATTTTTCAATAGGCTTCTAAGAGTGAAATATTAAAAAAAAAATTATATTACTTTTATTATTTAGTCGACGTTCTTTGTGCGAACGGATGGAAGTTTTTTGCATGTTCGTGAGTGACTATAATATATACTTTGTTAAACAGAAAATAATAAAACAGTTATCTAACTGCTATAATAAAAATATAACTTACATCTAAAACTATTAACTAATAATATACGATGAAATAAGAAAAGGTCTAGAGTTGAAATAGTGGGGTTCGCTCTTGTTAGTTCAAAGATTTACATTTTATAATAAAAATTAGTTTTTATTGGAAATTTCGCTGTTTGAATTTGAAGTCTTCAACAGAGTATTAATCGAAAATGACCGATTAATTAATTAGAGAAAATATATAAAAGACATATATAAAAGAAGGTATATGAAATGAATAATAGAAAATACCATATATTTTGATTTTAGGCTGTTTTTTGGTCACTTCTTATGCCATTCTTGTTTGACCTCTTCTTTTATTTCCCATTTGTCATAACTTAGTTTAATCTTGAAAGGTGTCAGCATTGTTATGATTAAAGGATTTTTTAGTTATACTTTCGGTTTGATACACTGGTAAATATATTACCAGACTGACTCGCTGTAAATTCCGTAATTACTTGTGTTCACGATAAATAAATATCTTCCCCAATCATAATTTCATTAATTGTTGACAGATGGAATATTCTTTATTTGTCTTCTATAAACTTTGTATGGTGCTGTAACTTTTTCTGTTCGCCGTCTATATTTAAAACAGTTCTTCAACAGACCTTACTTACACTTTCTACTTCAATAATAATATTTATTGTTTATTATATTGTACGAAATTACAGTTTTATTAATCATCTATTTGATTGTTGAGTTTCGCAACATTGGCAACATATTCATTTTATGTTTCTTACGTCAACAAGAAATAAAAATAAAAAGGCAAATAAATAAATTAAGAACGTAAATCTTAACAAAACGTGAAAATATAAAGGCTTTGCTTTGAAATCATTTTATTTTTACAGCTTAAAAATATATGGTTTAGTGCACTTTTTCTTAGAATCCGTTGCAGGATAGCTGACTTGTGGTAGTTATTATCTCAGTTTCAATAAAAAATACGAATATGTGTTGTCGACGGGACAACACATGAAAAATGACTTTTCTACAATAAAATACCTGTTGATGAAATCTGTAAACTTTGTTATGATTTTATAAAAATATTAATTTGTAATTATTATTAGTAAAACTGGGCTTAGATATTCTAAGCCTAGATAATTGGTTGAAAGAAAATTAAGGGTATAGATTTTAGATAGTAATCACAAGACCGTTTTTGTTCATTTGTGCAACCATTTCTTTTTTTGATTTTACTAGTACATAATTTATTTGTCCTTCAGATTTTATGGTCCCATATTTTATTTCGTTAATTTGATATTTTTCTCGAACTTGATTTTTATTTTTTTTTTGTTACTTATTATTGAAACATTTATTATTACTTTATAAACAAAATGATCATGGGCGTATAATGAAAATAAATTTAGGGGGAGGGCTGCGAGTATTTGGGGTGTACGGAATAGAAACAATCTAGAGCTTCGAATAGTTAGTCAATTAAAACACTATTAACCCCCCCCCCCTCAAAAAAAAAAGATTTTTTCTGAACTAAGTGATCTTATATAATTTATTTTTAAGGATTTTATGACACATATTTACCGTTTTGGGGGGGGGTGGCTGGAGCCTCCTCAGCCCCCTATTTTATACGCCCATGATAATTATTAACTTAACACAGTAAGTAACACAGAGTAAGAAGGAACTCAATTGAAAAATCTAAGTCAACGATCCTAATCCGGTACTTATATTGAATAATTATTTCCCCGTGAGGATCTATATTTAGCAAGAATTTTCAGTGTTTCGACAACGAATAAATAATTTTGAATGTAAATATTGAGATTTCTGTAGTAATTTACAAGTACATTATGATAAACTTAACACGTGCCGGGAAAATAAATTTTGTTTTATTTTATTTTTTTACTACTTTATTAATGAATAAGTATTGATTTAATTATTATTTATCAAAAAACCTATCAATCAGATTCCCACTAACCATTGTCTATCTGTTGGAATCGACCAATTCATTGCAGACATTATGGAGTTGAAGTTTGATCGTATAGTATATTTGTTATCTTGTCTCTTAATGATATGACAGGTTTATAAAACCAGAATATTTGCATTTTGTAACAAACCATCTAAAAGTTTTGAAATAACCTTCTAATTAAATAGCTATTGAGTTCCGACCTACTTATCGATTCGAATTAGAATTGGAAAGGGGAATTACTTACTTTCTTCAAAGTTTCCGGAAAGGATGTCATCAGGAATGTCTTTGATCGTTTGTTAAAGGGGGATTCGTCAATTTCCGTGCAGCTACTGAAGCCTATAAGTGGGCACCCGATCTTTTGTTCACCTTTCGACCTGAGTTTCGAGACAAAACTCCGTCTTTCCCCTTTGTCGAGTCTTTCGTTTCCCCCCCCCCTCTCTCTCTCTCTTTTGCTCTCTCTTCTCAACAATCTTCGAAACAAACTACTTTCACAACTAAGTTTCCCCTCAGTCGTTTTATACTTTTATCCTTGTGTCCTTTTTGTTCCCTGTACCAATTTAGGGTCTTTAAGCTTACCCAAGTTTAAAGTTCGTTCGTTAATAGTTGATAGGTCTCCTTGTCGTTGTTTTAACTTCGCTTGATTAGGTTTGTTATCTGGAATCCCAACTTAGCCTACTACATTCTGAAAAAAGTAAAAGCAACATATATACCTTATATATGCTTGGCACATTTGACATATCAAGTTAACTCTTAGAATTATCACAAAATAGCATGAGACAAACTTTATAGCACTCATCAAAAATCCTCAAAGGCCGAACATTAATGAAGAACGCAAACAATTGATACCTCTACCTCATAATCATTTTTTTTTTTCGCTCAATATTTTGCAATAACATATTCGTCAATTGTTCGCCTATTTTCATTGCTACAAATATAAAATTGGCGTCAACGTTCCTAATACTAAATTTGTAAAAAAATAATTAATTACACAAATCTGAGTTGAAATTGTTGCCAATTGATTAGAATGTAGTTCCCGGAAACTACATTTAGCAACAATGTGTAGATATTTTACCAATGAATGCAGTATTTTTATTGAGAACATTTGGAGTTTTTTTTTGAATAATTTGTTGGTTTAAATTTATTTACATTTCTGGTAGTAAAGAGCAAGACAAATGTTTTTGGATTCCGTTGTATCTATGAGAATTTAACTTGAAGAAATTTGAGTACTTAAACATGCACCTCTGTAGATCTTTAAATTAATGCTTCATGTCTGTTTGCTGTACCTGGTGAGGATAATTCGAAACATATCTCTATTTTTTTCTTGTTTATTTCTTATTGAAATTATGATTTTTTTTTCGAAAATATTTTTTTATTTTGATTATTGCCTCAGATTTGTTTTTTCTTATTCCACTTGCGGTTCTATACAAATAATATAAGATATCATTTATTTATTTAAATTTTTATTGTCCCTCGAAATAGAACATATTGTTATCGTCCTTTTCTAGCTGGCATAGTGGTGATTCCTTTTTATTTCGAAAAAGAAAATTAGGCAGGAAGCGCTCAAGTCTTAAGACTCACGGCCATTGGGCCTCCGTATAAAATATATGAAATATTAAAAAATAATATATCAGGAATAGCAGAAAAGTACATAACGGCGCTGGGGTATATTAAACCTGCAGAACATGCAAGTATTGCTGGATACATTAAAATGTCTTCTTCGCCTGAATAACGTCTTATAAGACATTATTATAAATAAAGATTATCACATTTAAAAATCACATCAGATAAAGGCATCTTTATAATTAAAGATTATCACATTAATTTGTATTAAAGTATTCTTTCAATCGTTTTTAATTTATTTTCTATTTATTTAATTTTCATGTCTATTCATACTTTTTTTTTTACGGCGTATGTAAAACTTGGCCATTAGCGCCGTGCTATCTACAGGTTGCCACCCTTTTATAATGCCAACTGCATGTGGTCGGTCACTCATTCAGGTACTTGCCACGCCCGACGTTGCTTAACTTTGGTGATCTGCGGGAACCGGTGCATTTAACGTGGCTATGGCCGTTGGCTCTATTCATACTAAACATATCATCATAAAAATTGCCAGATTAAATTTATTTTCTCAGTTAGATAAACTGGCATCATTTAATGCACAGCCAACATCAGCTCACAACAAATGTTCACGGTATTTTCCTAAAATGTGGATTAGCGACCATTAAATAAATAAATGAAAGGTCTCTTGTAATTGAACACTACCTATACAATACAAATAGAATACAAATTCACACTAGAATAATTGAAACACCAGTGCTGAAACCAATGTAATATGATACAATAATTTACTAATTAATCATTCAAAATTAATTAAATCCCTCACTATTAATTATAAATACATTTTAATTAAATTGGATGTTTACATTGGACCTTTGTTCATTTGAGATTTACCGAGTATGCTACTGACAATGAAATTAAATATATAAAATTATATATCTATGACATACTTGCTGGCTACAGCAAAAGGTTGTTCTTACTTTGAGCTTAGTAAGTAGCTTCGAAAAAGAAAGATTGTTTCTTCTTAGAATATCTTATGAAGGATTTCCGAAACTAATCCCATAGCTTATAGATCCCAAAAAATGAAAAAAAAAAAAAAAAAAAGAGCAAATTTTCCTTTTCGTGTTATCCTAAAGGACAAAACGGAATAGATAAGGTGATAATTATTTAATATAATAATTATTTCATTATTTTTACGCTTTTAAATTTCATGTTATTTTTTATTTTGTAGAAAAGAAATAGGATAATTAATTTTTTTTTATCCTATTTCGATGATCAATCCTATCATATTGAATGATAAAATAATTTTATGGTTATCATGATGATGGTCATGGTTTTAAGTCGGGCTTGTTTTTAAAATCTCGACTTGGAGTGTTAAATGGTACCAGTTTTCATAATAATACTTTTATACGGAAATAATGTTTCGGGACCAACTGAACACTCATATTACGATGATGATGGAAGGAATATATGTATTTATTGGCGAGAACAATTAACCTGTACTAACAATTATTATGAATTACGTAATAACTATAAAACATTCCTGAAGCCGTCCTAATTCGCCGATTCGCAACCTGTAATATGCTTAAAAGCTTGAATAGGGGTTTTTGAAACGACATGTTGCTTTATGCAATTTAATTTAAACGAAATTAGGTTGGTTGTTTTATTATATAATCAACATTTTCGTCCAATATGGAAGTCCTAAATGCATTCTAGGCTACCAAATAGAAATATCTGTATATACACTTTTTTCAAACTTATTGCTATTGTGCAAAGGAGCAAATATATCTTAACAATTTAAATAATAGAACATTGAAGAGAATTATGAATACTTTTGTAGTTACAAAAAAAAAAATCCCATTATTTTTATATTAAAAAAAAATTTTAATGAAATTTTCGATTTGTGCATATCTGAATTATTAGTACTTGAGTTGTTTAAAATATATTCCCGCCCTGGACAATACGAATGCCTAAAAATTTAATTAACATGAGATTGTACACCGCCAGAATTACCTGGATGGAGATATTTTCTTTCCAATACGTACGATGAATAACGAAAAAACAATTTCAAAAGTGTGTCTATACAAATTTTTGATATGTATCGAGTCGCTGATTGACAGCCAAATGATCAACAGGTCTGAAGAAATGACTTTATGTTCGAGCCCACAAGGAAGTTTGATAACCTTATCTCTTCGGTTCCCCATTCTGGCGAAGACTTGTCAATATAAAATGAAATCGGCAAATAAAATTGTATTTTCTTCCATATTCTATATCAAAAATCATATTCGTCCTATTAAATTTCTTATCGGGGCTTATGGAAAATTTTGAAGGTAATAATATCTTACTCTATGGAACTATACTAGATGACAAATATTTAGTTAATTATAAACTAGAATAGTTTAATTTTATTAATGTATACAGAGATGATTGGCTGCTGTATAGGCGTAGTTCTCCTAAAAAGACTTAGTTATTTTATTTGGGCGTATTTAAAAATAAATAAATAATTCATGAAATTTACTATGTAAATTTCATTGCTATTGGTAATAATATTAAATTTTAGATACACAACATTTAGAAATCTTATGAAAATAATTTAATTTTACTAATAATTTATATTTAGGATTTCAAATAAATAAAGAAGGAATAAAAACATTTTATAAAACGATTTGAAAAGATTTTGAAATGAATAATTCAAACCCCCAAAAAATTACTGTTTCACACAGGCAATTATTGAATAGAAACAGATATCCTGAATTTGTACTTCACAAAACATCATTAATTAATTCATTACAAATTTAACTGATTTCTGAAAACAAAATTATTAAAAATAAATGTGTTCCAGTGAGGAATTGAACGTTTTTCTTTTAATAAAGTTGGATGAGACTGCTGTGTTTGAATAATCAGCCATTAACAAAGTATAGTTTATGCTAAATAAATAAATTCTTGATTAATCAGAGATTATTTTATATCGCTATTTTCTATGAAACTATGGAGTCAATATAATTTTAGAAATTTCTCTGCTAAATAATTAATTTTCTGTGAGGATTATTAATTATTATTCATATCGTACATTATGCCTATGGAACGTACATTTGTAAATAATTAGAATATTAGTAATTTATTTTAGAAATATAATAAAATTCATTTTCTAAACTAAGGTGTTCCTATTAAAGAAAAAACCCCGTCAATGAACAAATTCATTGAAATCCTTTTATGCCGTCATAAATTCAGCGGTAAATTACAGGATTCTGTAAGCAGCTTATTGCTTTCTAGTGAGCTTTAATGTATTCCGAAATTTAATGGCAGAGCGTTAGGTGTGTCCTTGAAAAGAAAATTAACTTATGTAAAATGGGCTTTTAGGAAAATCCCTCATATTTACTACGCACATCGAATTATGGTCGGATGTAGAGTGGAATATCATCGAGATAATTTCAACAAAAATATAATGAAAACCATATTTTTGCAGGAAAGATAGATGTGTTCATTTTCCTCTTATTTTCTTAACAAAAATCACCACTCTTTATGTAAATGATGACTTTTGTTCTGAACACTGAATCCTAAAGTTCTAAGGTGAAAATTGCTCTTCATTTGTAATTTATGCAAACAAAGGAATAAGTCCTATATTAGAAATATAATTTTCTTCTTACTTTAAATATTTATACCCGTTACTTTGAAAACATTTTAGAGTACAAAATTGAAAATTTGTATTATTTTACGTGATTTTATATTAGGAATTAAAGGAAGATTTTCAAATTTAGTTTATACATCTGTCTACATAATTATCAAAATTTTTAATCGTATAAACAGCTAAAAATATGATTTTCTTTTTAATAGAAATACATTTTTCTTTTCATGAAATGTTGCCTTTTATGAGTTAGTATAATTAGGACCTTTAGCCTTAAGGCACTTTTAGTTTATATTTAGCGGCTTATGTAGTTGATATTTCTTCGAAGTCGTTTTAAGGACGTTTATCATCCTAACAGTAATATTTATCGTATATTTTTTCTGATCCTACTCGTTTCATTAATTCATAAAATTTCTTCTTACTTAACTGCGGCAACAAGTTTGAATTTTTAACTACTTAATTCAAATTTATCGGCATTATATGTTTCGTGCTTTGATTCTACTTTTTTCCAAGACCCATTCCCACCTTAAAACAGTAAGTGAGCTTGTCTTCTAAATCCTTGAGCCTGTCTTCTAAATCCCTGCCTTGGCCTTTCCGCGTTTAAGGAATAGTAGATGAATCAAATCCACGGTGAACAGGCCACGGTACAGATGTGTAAAACAAGATTTCCCACTAGCACACGAAGAAACGCGAGAAAAACAGGATACGAAGTTTAATGAAATAGCTAAAAAATCTTTTTTTTTTTGTTGATCCGAGAAATTTTATAAAAAATACTAAACGTCATATTTTGATCTTTTGGAAACAGGTTTTCAAAAAGCGTTGTTGGCATTAGTCCCCTAAGAAGTACGGTTCTGGATAAAAAAAATCATAAAAGTAGTTTCTTGTGGGCAAAATGGCTTAAATATTGGCATATATTAAATCACTTAAGGATAATTGGTTATTAAGCTGTATTTAAGATAGCTTATGAGCTCCGAGTCTTAAAGAATTTTATACGATATTAGAATGACCTCTTGAAAAATCAGCTTACGTATTAAAATTTGCTAATTATTTCTGTTTAAACAAAGGAACAGAATTGGTTTAAAATGTGCTTTCACGGGCTCAAATGTGCTTACGTGCTCGAAATCCCTCCGGAAGTTTTAGCAAAAGCGAGGCGTCTTCTTTTTTCGTTTACTGCTTACTGCTTGTGTAAATTAATTTAATTAATATTACGCACGATAAAATAAAACTTGGTTTAAGGAGTTTGAATATAGATAAGGATTCTTGTTAAGGGTAAGAGTTTGGTGTGAGTGGATGGGGGGGCATAAAACCCTTGAGACCTTGACCCTCTGGTCGTCCTAACTCCCTCTCTCTCAATCTCTCCTTTCTCCCTTTCTCTCTCTCTCTCTCCCTCTCTCCCTTTCCCTTACTTTCCCTCACTCAATCTCCCCCAACCCCTTACTCGTCCTTCCCTTATATTATTCTTCCCGTTTATTTGCACTTCCAGGGGTTTATTTTCATTCTTTTTTACGTTTTATAAAGAATTTTCTCTACTCCAGGATTTTTATACATTTCTTACAGGGGATATAATTAGCCTCGAGATTCCTTTCCTCCTTTCAGGATTTATCGGATTTTTTTTTTATACAGATTCTTTTTTAATTTCTTAATTCATACATTTTTGATTATAGCTGCGATAGATACTAATCGGTAATCTGATCCTAACTATAGGAAAAACTAGAGAATTCTGTAGCATATAACAAAAAGGTCCAATATCTAAACAAAATTTTTCGTCACGTGAGATTTCAGTGTAGGAAATACCTTAATTGTAAAAAGAGCAAATGCCCTGTTATTATCAGCAATTGAAAATATTCGTAAAAATTCGAAAACAAAAATTTATAATTTATTATTGTTGTGAGATATGAAATTACATTATCTTCATACATACAACCCGGAAAATTAAAATAAGGCAACTCATGAACTCCTAGTATAATTTCGACGACAAATATTTCAATTTTTATTTTCAGAATTACTCAGTACTTTGAAAACAGTTTATATAGATTTTTTTTTTTTTTTACTTTGACGGTAGCGACTTTCGATTATAAATTCATAAAAACATTATACAAGTAAAGTTCTAATAAAGGCGTAATTTATTTTTGTATATATTCTTGGACGCCAGTCTATATTAGATGAACTACAGACTCAAAGGTTGAGAGTAGGACTCTTAGAAACGTTATTTTTGTATATATTCTTGGACGCCAGTCTATATTAGATGAACTACAGACTCAAAGGTTGAGTGTAGGACTCTTAGAAACGTTATTTTTGTGTATATTCTTGGACGCCAGTCTATATAAGATGAACTACAGACTCAAAGGTTGAGAGTAGGACTCTTAGAAACGTTATTTTTGTATATATTCTTGGACGCCAGTCTATATTAGATGAACTACAGACTCAAAGGTTGAGAGTAGGACTCTTAGAAACGTTATTTTTGTATATATTCTTGGACGCCAGTCTATATTAGATGAACTACAGACTCAAAGGTTGAGAGTAGGACTCTTAGAAACGTTATTTTTGTATATATTCTTGGACGCCAGTCTATATTAGATGAACTACAGACTCAAAGGTTGAGAGTAGGACTCTTAGAAACGTTATTTTCTGAATAATTGTTATCAGATAAATATTAATTGTTATCAGATAACAATTATTTGTTATCAGATAAGAATTATTTGTTATCTGAGAACAATTATTGTTATCTGAGAACAATTATTGTTATCAGATAACATAATAATTGTTATCAGATAACACTTATTTCATAATTTAAAGATTACATTAAACATCCAAATAACACAATAGAATCTATTGTGTGATTTGAATATATTTAATGTTAAAACTATTCATATTTTCCCTTTCTGCTCGGTTCCTCCCCCCCCCCCTCTATAGTGAGGAACACTGCTTATCAGCTTATCCTATTATCGCAATCCGGAAGCTCTGACTATTTAATGCAATCTTTAATTTTTGAAAGTAAAAAACACGCAGGATTTAAATCTCCACGAAATGCGCTAAGATGCTCAAAATGCACAGAATTTGTGAGTAATTTATTTCCTGTGTTTCTCATATTTCGATAGTTCTAAAGAGACAACATATTTTTGTTCAGTATTTGTTAGTTTTCTGCAAAAATAGAAATGGAGTATTAAGGATAAATAAATATTGTGAACCGAAAATACAATCACAAAAAAATGTTCAGGAACACCTTTTAGGTAATGTAATCGCCTTCAGTGTCAATTATTTCCTAAGTCATATCACCAGCTGAAATAGTAGATATCTTTTACATCGATTATCATATACGTATGATATAATCATACGTATATGAATAACTTTGGAATAACTTTTTTTATTTATTAGCCGATTGACATGAAACAAAGACTAAATGTTAAGTGAGGCTTGCCACAATATTTTAGCGAAAACCCGCTACTAAATTGGATAATTCGTTTCTAAGATTAGCGCGCACAGACAAACAAACAGAAATTCTAAAAATCATGGTTTTAGGTACTATTGCGTTGAACAGATGTTAGAATTTTATCACATGAATAGATTTTTGGTTAGAAATAAAGAAAGCTTAGATTTTATCAAAATCTTTCTTTTCTTTTTTTTTGTTACAAAATATATGCATGTGGTCGGTCTTGTATACGTGATAAATGTTGAAGATTGCTGTAAAAGTACTTCTAACTTTACAATCGGAAAAATTCTCCCGCTGAAAAATAAGTTGATAAGCAGCAAGAAGTTTTTCCGTCCCTTGACCCAGTAAGTCTAGATGCCATCTGTCTAGACAGCTACACTCTCCGACGGGAAAACTACATAAATCTTCTTTACAACGTCCCACAATTTCCAACCAACGCCTAGTAAGTTTGTAAGTACTAGTCATACATTACTCAAGTACAGAGTATTTTAGCGTTACACCATATGACCGTTTGCAATGAGATATACTTATACAAATGCATTAGAAAAACACTTTTTACCTACAAGAACCATAAATATTAAAATAAAGTTTTTAAGTTATGTTACTATCTATTCGTAGAGGTAAAAATGCAGTTTCCCGCCCTCCAAACCGATGTCTTTTAAACTTTGCACAATAACGTATTTTGATGCACTAAACACGAATACGATAAAAAAAAACAAAAAAAAAAACGTCGGATTTAACTAGGAAAGAAGTTATTAAGCACTTTAGTTCACTGTTATGCAGGTTATGAGAGCTAATGTAAACAACTAAATTTGTGACGACTTTAAGGCATAAATGACGACATTAAGGCATACATGCTATGCGTTTCCGCTCGCTACGCTCGCTCAAGAAGATAACAAAACCCCAGTCAATCAAACTCGCTAAAATTAATAGAATATAATATTAAGCACTAAAGTTAGGAAGGTTATAAAACTAGTCGTCATCAGCGTATTTGTAAACACGCGCATGCGCAGATATAATACATTGGGAAATAGAGGACTCTCATTTAAAATGTTCAGAAACCATTTATTCGAAAATATTGTTAATTTTAAGGGCATCCTCACCTGTCGCTTAAGGGCATACGTGCTATGCGTTTCCGCTCGCTACGCTCGCTCAAGAAGATAACAAAACCCCAGTCAATCCAACTCGCTATAATTAATAGCTCTCATAACCTGCACAACAGTGAACTTAAGTGCTTAATAACTTCTTTCCTAGTTAAATCCGACGTTTTTTTTATCGTATTCGTGTTTAGTGCATCAAAATACGTTATTGTGCAAAGTTTCGGTTTGGAGGGCGGGAAACTGAATTTTTACCTTCGTAGACAAATAATTAATACAAACCATAAGTCATTTCTATTGTGCATACAGAGGGTGTCCAGGATTTAAATGGCAAAACTTCAGGAGCGTACAGGGGACCGTAAAACGAAGACAAAAATCATTTAGAGATTTGATTGATTTAAAGAACATCGCAAAACAAGAAAAAAGACAAGTTTTGATTTTTGTCCTTTCTTATTTACATTTTTAATCAAAATGCATTGTCATTGTAGATATTGCTCAAAATGTTGCCTTCTCTCAGCAATGCAAGCATTACATCTAGCAGCGACATGAAATTTCAGCTAAACATTGTTTTGGTAATATTTGGTGCACTGGCCAACGGCCATAGCCACGTTGAATACACCGGTTCCCGTAGATCACCGAAGTTAAGCAACGTCGGGCGTGGTTAGTACCTGAATGGGTGACCGACCACGTGCTGTTGGCATTATAAAAGGGTGGCAACCTGTAGATAGCCCGGCGCTAATGGCCAAGTTGTAGATGCGCCGTAAAAAAAAAAAAAAAAAAAAAAAAAAAAAAAAAAAAAAAAAAAAAAAAAAATTGGTGCACTGCAGCTATGATTCGATCTCTTAATTGCTCTCTTGAGTTGATTGGCACCAATTAAACTGCTTCAAGGTTCCCCATACGGAGAAATACCCGGGTGTCATATCAGGTGATCGGGGTGCCCAAGAATCTATTTCTCGCGTCCAGTCCATTGTTGTAGATAATTTATGTTCAGCCATTTATGTTTTTTAATCTTTGAAGTAAAAAATACTGCCACGCCAGTAATCCGTTCCTAATTCCAAGCCAAACGTTTAAAGCAAATATACACAAAATAATTTAATATTTGTAATGTAATATTATAAAAATTGTAATAATAATATATACAAAAATGATTTTTTTATTCATTCAGTTATTCACTAATTGATTTTTTTGTATTTAATGGATAATGAATTATTTTTCATTCTTCATTCATTATTTTTATTCACATATTAAAATAATGTGGTTCATGGAAAAACTAACTCAGGTTCTTTAAGTTCAGTACCTGTATAATATCACTTAAAAAAATAATTATCATTAAAAGCAAAAAAAAAACGTTTAATAAACTTAGCCTTTTTTATTAGAAAATAAATCACTTGTATTTAACGAAAAAATTAAGTCAAAAGAATCAATTTCATTCAAAAAATTGTTTCATTCGAATAAAACTTTTCATTCAATAAGTCATTTTTATTCAATACAAATTTTCATTCATTAAATAATTGTTATTTAATAATTAATAAAAATAAAAAGTGTTTTTTTTTTTTTTTTTTTTTTTTTTTTTTTTTTTTTTTTTTTTTTTTTTGCGTTTAAACTTTAACTTATATCTGAGTACTGTATAGTAAGGATAAAAAGTTACGTAATTCATTAAATTGACTGAATAATGAATGAAAATTTATTTATTATTCATTATTCGGATTAATTTTCCCCACCAGTGGTAATAACAAATATAATGTAAGGTGTACATTCCATGAAGTGGAACACCAACAAATAAATAAATATTACTTGAAAGATATTTGAAAACGATTTGTCCATAGATAACTTTATATCTGTAGGATCATTTCATCAGCTGTTTTATTTATGCTTTTTTAAGATATTAAGTTTTAGATGTAAAATATAAAATTTCATTCGGTTTAGTTTAAGAGGAAAACTGAGTTCTGTTTAAAGTGAAACTTTAATGATCATTTCCGGTAGGTTCTCTTGAAGCCTTCATCAGCATTATCTGGGACTTGAAGGAAGACGAGATTGTTATCTAGGGCTTAAGTTTACTAATGTTCAACCTCATTTGGCCTTCGCAGGACCATCTTGATAAGAATAACAATGGTTTTGCTCTATAAAACCCTCATCAGGCCAGTCCATCCGTGTTATGGATGGAAATAAAACGGGTTCAATTATCTGATGTTCTTGACCAGAGAATTACGAAGACATAGGAGAACCACGGCTAATCCACCCTGTTTGGGTAACCTAATAATGATAAATTTATGAAATATAGACCTTCCCGATAGGTAGACCACAAAATATAGGCATATAGCAAGAAATAGTGCCAGAAAGACTTTTTGGCTAATGGAAGCGTGTGATGCCTGCATTCTGCTTTGGAGCTGAATGTGGCAATTCAAAGTCTTAACTTCTGGATGCTGATCCATGCATCACTAGTGGGATGCGGGGACACACAGTGCTCTCTGATGATACCCTGCAATGAATCCATGTATTTGAAGGCGTGGGAAGCTAACGTACAAAAAATAAATTGAAGACCTCGGTGCAAGAATGGAACAGGCCCGTTTTTCAAAACTATCCAGTAACAAAGAAAAACGTTTTAGAATTTTTTTTAAAAGATTTTATTTTCAGATTTTGCATATTTTAGACTTTGTTACTTAAAGCCCGAATTCAATACTGAGGTTTATATATTGGAGTTGCACTGTTTTTAAATACATGTTTTTATTGGTTTCATTGACAAGAATGACAAAAACGATCCTTATTTTTTGCTTGGCATTAAGGCGTGTCAACCTTTGAGGTCATTAACGCCAGAGAAAACGATGCTTAATTTTGAAATTAGTACAGTAGATTATATGCTTGCTCATGATATTGTATTTTTATAATAAGTTACTGGTAGTAAATTTATTTAAATTTTAACGTCCATTTATTATTAATTACGAATTTTAGGACGGGTTATCTATAGGTTACCACCCTTTTCTAGCCAGGATAGGGGTGATGCCTTTTCTTTTTTCGAAAGAAAAGCCACCGCCCCTAGTGGGAATCGAACCCACGACCTTTGGCACGGAGTGTTAAGAGCTCACGCCTTAATCCTCACGGCTACCGGGTCTCCTGGTAGTAAATTACATTCTTCGTTTTAGTCAGCATAATCCGCGTCTTCTACATCATTTGTGTTGCTTAATTAATTAACTCCTTCACGTCATTGAAGTTTTTCATTTTTTTTTTATTTTCAATGGTCCATGGTAAAGAAGATTGTCATATTCTGGTGGAGAGAAAATAATGTTTGGTTTTTCTAGCAGGATATCATCTTTTACTAAAAGGAGCTGGCCCATTCTTCCCTCGAAACACAGAATGGTACAACTCCTTTCCTTTAATATCTGATGGAATATTATTAGGAGATGTATCGTTCTTCCACCCAAACAGAGAGAATATTTTTCTTGCACCGAGGTATTCAATTGCAATACAACCAAAATAGAAATATCAGTGAATGTAAAACAGATATGGTCAGCAGTTCTTGCTAATCACTGCTACTTCCCGGAAAATGATTCTTATCTACCCCTTGAAGGGTTTGTAGATAAAATCTGAGGTTGATAGTTCCAAGCCCTACTTCTAAAGGAGGAATGAGGGTAGAAAGTGGTTGGAGGGGGTTAAATGGAAGGTGTTTGGTATAGATTTAGCAGAGATGTCTGGGTTAAGTGCAGCTCTTAACCTGTTATCGTTTTCCGAAGTCCACTCAACCCTTAAAGACTCCCAGCTTCCGATATCAGCGACTCATCCTTTAACTAAGTATCCTTTTCTTTATCACTTATCTGCCTCCTTTTTCTTAGGGCTTTTTTTTTTACAAAAATCTCAGCGAAACTACCAGTACATTGTGGACATTTCAGTAGAATATTTAAGAAAGATAAGAGAAATTGTTACGTACTTAATTGTACTATATTCCGCGTTACTTCTGACTCACCTTTTATTCTGGTAATAAAAATCGTATATATGATTATTATCCTTCAGTAGCTTTCAATATGGTGCAATTACTTTTCTTGCGATATACAATCGTTTTCCCCGACTTGTCTCTTTTATTAGAAGATAGTAACCTTATTTTCCCAATATATTTATATGTGGCAGAAGGTCAAATTTCAAAACAATATACTTACTTATTTCACTGCTCCTTTATTCTGCTCTACATGTTTCTCACCTTTAAGAAAAGCATTCAGGAACACTTATAATATAATTACTGGATATAATTACAGCCTACACCTCTGAGAACTTTCCGCAGACAGGGCCACGTCTAGGCAGATAAGATCAATCATGACCGCTGCGCATCAGCTGTTTAAAATCCATAGTTTTAGGGAAAATGTAGATTTTTCAAAAGAAGTCTTTCTCCTTTTATAAAATAACTAGCTGAATACCCGTGCTTCGTCACGGCAGATAAGTAGTTATTTTATTGCGTTAAATAATGTATCATCAAAATTAACGCCACTCTTTAATTTTGTGTTGTTTATTATTGCACGGTTCCCGTCATACTATTTTCTTTTTGTCAATAGATAAGTAATCAAATGTTTTTTCACACGGATGCGCTCGCTCCGGACCAGTATCAACAAAGAGATACCAGCAATAGAAGAATAACCCGTACCCATAGAAATTTGTTGTCAAAAGACATTGGACGCTAAAATTTAAAAATTTATGTTCCCAAGATGTCATTTGGAAACACACATTATATTTTCGAGCATTATCAAGAAGTGTTTTGACTGGGGATGCTGATGGATGAGGAGGCTGTGCAAGGGTTCGGGATATTATTACCTCGGATGGGCCATCACCAGGTAAAGCGTAAACTCTATGAGGGAAAAAATCACAGTCCATTTCTAGAAATTCAAGGTCTCGGTAGTGGAAATTAACCTAAATTAAAAATAATTCAATGAAATAAATACAGAACGGTAACAGCTGTTTTGTTATCGTCCTAGGAACGCATGCTCCTCGGCTTGCCTGCTCTAACCAACTAAAACTTTAATCCCCTCTAAAAATACTTAAAAATTCGAATATCAAAAATTCCTTTCTTAGCGAGTGTCTATATTCTATAGTCAGTGTCCATGCAAAATTTCAAAATTTTCTGCCGAGTGGTTTGGGCTGGGTGATGATAGGTCAGTGAGTGAGTGAGTCAGTCAGTCAGTCAGTGAGTGGTATTTGACAAATATATAGTAGATTCATTTTATGTCGTCTTTATCTAGGTATATCATTTTCGTTTTATTTATTTTTTTTTTTTTTTATTAGCTTCCCTTTTTTCCTGTTTTGAATTATGTTTATATATTCTTTAATTTTTCGTTTTATGGGATTTTTCTCCTTATCTAATATTTTTTGTCTAAAATAAAAGTGTGGCTATTTTGTATAGCATGATCCACCGATACAGTTTTGCTGTCATTCTCGTCAAGGTTCTTGTCATGTTGTTTAACTTTCCAGTTTAGTTTATTATTAATTTGGAAATTCGTGACCTAATATTGAAATTCGCCAGTAAAAATAGTTACTCTCCACACGTACTAAGACTGAGGCTAGACTCATAGTCTTATTTAGAAACCAGATGATCGTCTATCATATGTTGTAAAATGAGATGCATTCTTATTGTTTTTTTGTATCGTGCATATTTTATTTTATTTTTCTCCTAATATCTACAGTCGTTATATTGTCAAAGTCAAATGAATATCCATTCTTAAAAGCATGGACCGTTTGAGCTGTTTTATTTTGTTTATCTTCGTTTTTTTTTTTTTTTTGTTTTTTCTTTTTTGCATAATGAATAATTTTTTTTTTATAGTTCGGGGGATAGTATGAGTTCTCATTATGAGCTTCGGAACACTAAAGAGTTTTCTAAACTTCATCCACTCTACGACTAACATTTAGACAATTTGTAAGTCATTGATACATCAAATAATCATGAAGGCAGTCCAAGCAAACGTGCAAGCAGGTGATCACACATGTTATAACACTAGAGGAAATATTATGTTCTTATGGGGTCTCCCCGTCCGTGGTCTAGTGGCTAACGTCCTAGATTCATATGCGGGAGATGGGGGGTTCGATTCCCACCGGTTGCAGGAATTTTCTAATCTCACAGCTCGTTGGGAAAATTCCTTGCTGCACCCTGGATGTCTCTGCTAATGGCCAAGATGTCGATGCGCCGTAAAAAAAAAAAAAAAAGAAAAGAAAAAAAAAAAAAAAAAAAAAAAAAAAAAAAAATATGTTCTCATAACTTTGTTATTTAATTTTCAATGTTGTTACAAAAAAAACTCCTTGCCTTCTATTAACTAAATTTTAGTATTATGTAATGAATACATTAACCTATTATAGTAAATAAGTCATTTAAATGTTGACTTCCTTTTTAATTAAAACAGAACTTTAAGACGGGTTATCTATAGCCAGGATAGAACTGACGCCTTTTCTTTTTTCAAAGAAAAATCACGACCCCGTATGGGAATCGAACCCATAACCCTCGGTACGGAGTGTTAAGTGCCCACCTATTAATACAAAAGGACCTGGGTGTGGTCGGCAAAACATAGCAATAAGCAAGACGAATGGGGACTATAAGAACGGAATGGGTGCCCTAGGCTTCCTAAGGAGCTAAAGGTCTTAGCAGTTGTGATAGAAGTGATAAATCATTTACCACAATTTTCGAAGGACTATCTCGCTCAGTTTTTACACACATCCTTAATTTACAAATTGTGTTAATGTGCCTAACTTTTAAGAACATTAACACAATTTTAATCAGCACAATTTTAAACCCAAATATAAAGATTTAAATGTCAAAGCAGATAAATAAATGCAATAAAAGTAAAGTTCCTTATAATTTAATCTTTAATATTAAAGAAATAATAATCTCAAATTTTAACATATATTTTCTCAACATCCTTCTGACTGAGCATGGCCCGTCATAATCTTACATACCACCATTGAATCCTAGTCCCTTCGACAACATTAGCAAGAAGACCCACCCTCCAACTTCTCCATGACTGCCCATTGATTGAAGCGGGCTGATTCTTCGGAAAAATGTTGGATCATGGCCGATAAAGGATTGATTTTTATTCTATAAATTGCCTAGGGAGGTAACATTTTTTGACAAGCGCTGTTACCTCTAACGAATATTTAATTTCCGCTTTATTTTATTGTTTATGGTATTTGTTTATTATTTTTATTTATATTCTTTATTTGGTCTCCCCAATGGTGCAGTGCCTAGCTGGATTCTCATACTGATTGGCTTAAAGTCCTATCTGTGAGAAGTTGAGTTTTTTTAAATGATAGACTTGCTAATAAAATCCCGTGTTCCACCATGGAAACCTGTAGATACTCCTTACAAAAAAAAAAACTCTAATTATATATGTTCTCTTATCTGTTCTTTTTTTTTCTTATTTCATTAGGATTTTTTTTTAGGTTGAGATGATAGGGTTCGGTCATATATTGAATAAAACTGCATTTTATAACTAAAATGAGCTTAATTTCTTCCAACGTTTCGGTTTGACATGCAAGCCTTCTTCACGGCTATAGAGGAGAGTGTGACCAGTTCGGTTTCTTGGAGCATACATTTGCCAGTCATAAAACGTCGTTTTATTCAACATGATATGTTATGGTATGTCATATTATGACCAATCCCCGATCAGCTAAACCCCTTCTCTCTCAAAGGTCAATAACATCTTCCTACTTTGTAAATTAATATTTATTTCACTTAAAATGTTAATCTCCTGCTACTTTAAAAATAAAAATATGTCAAATAAAAATTTTAATGAAAACAAGATCAAAAGCATGGTATTGAATTATTTGGTGAAACATGCCAAGCCAGGTAATATGCTAAGCCCTGCATGACTCTGGAATGCTAAATTTCTCTTACATTATTCTGGACATTAAGTTCAGAATATTTTTTCATAGTATGAGAGGAGTATAGCTAAATCTATTGTAGAATTTATGACCTTATGGTTGGGAAAAATATGCTTTAATATTCTCTAGTCCATTAGCATTACTTATTTAGCTTAGTTGAAAAGTTGTACCTGGATGCTGTTGAGGCCTTGATAATAAATTGAAAAATGTTGGTCCAGGCTTAGTGGATGGTGATCTATTAAAGATGTAGGGAATTTCCAGACCTGTAAGAGCTAATTCGTAGACCCTGAGAGGCTTTTCATGGGTAATCCCATGGATTATGGGAGGATACCCACAAGAGCAGGAGGAAAATGGGTTTTTAACTCGGTTATTCATCCACTAACTCTACTAGACTCTATTCTTCCCTGCGCCCTTTAATGTTCATTACGCTTTATACGTTCCCTGAAGAAAGAAATATATCTTTATATGCCCAGTTCACTTATTTATTAGTAGGATTTATTTCTTGCGATTATTATACATATTTTCGCCCATTCTGCTTCTCTCTCTATTATCTGTACAAGTCTCTCTGAGCAGTGAAAAACTATTTTCTTTGAGAATCCCAATTTAGCATCTTCTACTTTCAGGAATGATATATTTATTAGATTTGCATGCCCGCAATGAAGCGGTTCGCTTGGTTTTTTTTTTGGGGGGGGGGGCAAAGTAAAATAGGAACATCGACCTAAAAACATTTGAAGGGGTTGAGGCAAAACAATGCCAAGCAACATTTTTAACAAAACATAACTATAGGGGCTATATGTTGGATATTCTGTGGGAATATCAGTCTATGATGCAAATGCTACTAAAATATGATTACAAGCTCTGTATGCTACGTAATCTTGTTGCCCCTACCCATTTCAACTGATAGTCTCTCATAATATCCAATATATAGCAGCTACAGTTAAGTTTTCTTAAAAAAATTGCTTGACACTATTTCGTCCCGGCCCCTTCATTTTATTTCCAAAAACTATTTTCTATATACATTATAGAATATTTACGAAACATTAGTGTGTATAGGTATACGTATTTACTCGCATGCAAATAGTAATTCATACCACATTTGGTGCTTGTTATCACAATTTCGTAAAAAAGTTCAACGAAAAACTTTAAAAAATTAATGTATTCTTAAAAAATCATGGATTAAGTTTTCCTTAATGGCAAAGGGCCTGATCAATTATTGATCAAAAAAATTATATAATTTCGTTTAGAGCCGTATGCTCAAATTCAGGAACATAAATATGTTTTAGGTCCACCCGAAAACTTTTGTAATGTAGGTACCGTATAACATACAGTCTTCTTTTTCGTACATGGCTACCGCGCAAGCGCGAATGCCAGCGGACACTTTTTGTAACGATTTTTTTCAGGTTAATCATCGCGAAAGCATATTTATGCCAAAATTATAAGGTTTTGTTATGAATAACAAAACTTCAACAAATATAATAAATTATTTAAACAGAATGAGTTTCCCTGGTGAATAACAAAATTATCGCAAACTAAAGTCACAAATCATAAATGTTTAATTTTTGGCTTTTTTGGTGTTCGAGTTTCCTTTTATCTGTCACTTTGGCTGTAGAAAGGCTGTGGCTGCTTACGTCACGGATACCCGACCAATGATATCAAGACCTTACACTTTACTGAAGGCGTGTACATAGTAGTAATCAGTGTTGGGCAAAAATCATTCAGAATAATGAATAAATTTGATATTTCATTCTGAATAATGAATAATTTTTCATTCATTATTCAGAGAATCAATGAATAACGTAAATTTTTATTTTTATTCATTATTGAATAACAATGATTTATTGAATGAAAAATTTTATTGATTGAAAATGATTTTATTGAATAAAAATGATTTATTGAATGAAAATTTTTATTGAATAAAAATGATTTATTTCAATGAAAATTTTTATTGAATAATAATGATTTATTTGATTGAAATTTTTCGTTAAGTACATCAAAATTTTTCTTTCTTTTAATGAAAACTATATATAAGAGTGACATTGTTTATATATACATATATATATAAATCACGTGTCTGTCTGTTTGTTCCTTGTACAAATCCACACCGTTTGACCGATTTTGACCGAACTTGGAATACTGGTAGGTCTTCATACGGGAAGTCTCGTAGGCTAAATCAAAATCGTCTACCAGCTGTCTGTCTGTATGTTTATTCCTTCTACAAATCCACACCGTTTGACTGATTTTGACCAAACTTGGAACGCAGGTAGGTCTTATCCAGGGAGTGTGGTAGGCTAATCTAAAAACGTCCACCAGCTGTTTATCTGTTTGTTTGTTCCGTATACAAATCCACACCGTTAGACCGATTTTGACCAATCTTGGAACACTGGTAGGTCTCGATACGGGAAGTATCATAGGCTAAGTGAAAAAAATCTACCAGCTGTCTATATGTATGTTTTTTATTTATACAAATCTACACCGTTTGACCGATTTTGATCAAACTTGGAACACAGGTATTTCCTGATAGGGGGATTGTCATAGGCTCGGTCAAAAACGTCTACCAGTTGTATGTCTGAATGTTTGCTCCTTATACAAATCCACACCTTTTGACCGATTTTGACCAAACTCTCAACATAGGTAGGTCTTGATAGGGGGATTGGCATAGGTTAGGTCAAAAACGTCTACCAGCTGTCTGTCTGAATGTTTGCTCCTTATACAAATCCACACCGTTTGACCGATTTTGATCAAACTTGACACATAAGTAGGTTTTGATACGGGGAGTGTCATAGGCTAGCTCAAAAACGTGTACCATCTGTTTGTCTGCCTGGTTGTTCCTTATTCATATCCACATCGTTTGACCGATTTTGACCAAACTTGGCGCACATATAGGTCGTGATCCGGGGGTGTTACAGGCAACGTAAAAATTTTCTAGGACTCACAGTTCGGAGGTCACAGGTTCGCAACTGTAAACCCGAACAGTTACAGATTTGTGTTATTAGATTTTAATATTACTTACTTGGTTTGTAACGTTGCTGCCATGAAAATTAAATGTTAATGATAGGCTTATAATAGCCATTATTAAAAAAATATATATATAATGCCTAATTATGTTTTACTATCACACGAGAACTAATTATTCAAATAAGCTTAAGGTCGCTCACTTTTCAAAATGTTCATCACTGAGCTTATGTGCTTTGGGAGTATTTGTCTTGCTTGCGAATGAAAACAGTCTTTCAACTGGCGCAGATATTTAAAATTATTTAACATACTCTTCTTCCTGATTTTCAAAAAATTGCAAACTTGGACTTCTGCTTTCGTAAGAGAATCGTCGCTTGTTACGGTCCGACATTTCCAAAATAAAAAAAAATCATTAACTTTAGATAGGCAAGCTGTAGGTGTCACCTCCATTAGTGCATTTACCTCTTCTAAAACTTTTTATTTAAAAAATCCAAAAATTTCGTCAAGTTTCAATTCCGCAAGGATATCACTCAACATAAATGATATTCTATCAAATGAATGGGAATTTCGAAATGGGCGGCAAGCAAGAGCAGCTGACTGCCTTTAAAAATTGTTGTCTATCGAGCGAGCAGTCACGCCAAAAAAAAAAAAAAAAGTCTGCGCTTTGCAGACCAGATGTCTGCAGTACTACACACATACTTACACTTTCGTTTTAAGTACACCATTTTGACGTAGCCTAAGACATTCCCCAGATCAATACCTACCTGTGTCCCAAGTTTAGTCAAAAACGGTCAAACGATGTGGAATTGTACAAGAAATAAACATACAGACAGACAGCTGGTAGACGTTTTTTAAATATCCTACGACACTACCCATATCATGATCTATCTATGTGCCGAGTTTGGTCAAAATCGGTTAAACGGTGTGGATTTTTATAAGGAACAAACAAACAGACAGACAGCTGGCAGACGTTTTTGACTTAGCCTATGACAATTCCCCTATCAAGATCTCCCTGTGTACCGAGTTTGGTCAAAATCGGACGAAGGGTGTGGATTTTTATAAGGAGCAAACATACAGACAGACAGCTGGTAGACATGTTTGAAATAGCCCACGACGCTTCGTGGATCAAGACCTACCCGTGTGCCGAGTTTGGCCAAAATCGGTCAAACGGTCTGGTTTTGTATAAAGAACAAACAGACACGTGATTTATATATATATATATATATATATATATATATATATATATATATATATATATATATATATATATATACACATAAAAAAATAAATCAGTCAATGAATAACTGAATAAATGAATGAATTCTTATTCAATAAAAATTTATTGAATAATGATCCAACCCTGTTATTCATAGAATAAAAAAATTATTCAGTGTATGAATAACGTAATCAATGAATAAATTATTATTCAATAAAAATTTATTTGAATGATCACTGAATAAAAAAATTATTGAATAATGCCCAACTCTGGTAGCAATGCAAAACTTTAAACGCGTTTCTCTCGAACGTTTCCTTGTTTTGACGAACACCTTAGATATTATCTTGAATGAACGTAAGATATTCTGGTATAGCTATATGTAGGAACATCTGTCACAGATATCAGTTCGAAGAAACGGTTCCGGAAATTATTAAATTGTTTTGTAATCGTTTAATTGAACTATTGAGAGTTTCTATTCTAAGCTGTTAATTTCACAACCCGGATAAGACTTATATGGAATCTCGCTAAGATGACGTTGCTGTTGTGATTGGAACGTTTTTAACTTTTTATTGTATACTGTTTTTGTAAATGTGCCATCTCAAATCCCCACGCCAGCCAGTCTGAGAGCCTAGCAACAGCTCCCTCGTCTAGGCTTGTATTTCTGGACCATGGTATAGTGCCCCATCCATCTTCCTCTGGCTCCTATTTCATTATCGGCCTCACGAAGTCCTCGCCCCTCCCTCACTCCATACTAATAATATGTACTACTTGATTAGCCCATGCTTGGGCTATTATTAATCACTTCTCATTTTCCGGAGGGAATGACTTTTAGCACTTTCTTCCGAAGGAAAGTAGCTATTGAGGTTGGACTCATGACGGAATTTTTGAAACATTTCTTCAAATCTTTATCGATCCTACCTAGTAGACACAGAAAATGACCCCCGTTAAAATTTATATATATCTATATATATATATATATATATGTGTCTGTTAACACGATAGCGGCCAGAGTTTTTGTTTTTTCGTCACGAAACTTGGTATATAGCATTCAATTAGCAAACGATTGAACGAGTTCGTTTACCCCGAACCCAAAACACTAATTTGACTATGTCAGCCGTAATATTTGTTATATTTCAACGAAACTTGGTATTCGTAGTGGTAATATAGAGAGAAAAATGAGATATAGAAATGAACTAAATCGGTTCATTAGAAGGGGGGTTTACTCCGGACCCACAATACCAATTCGCCACTACCAGCCGTGATTTTTGGTATATTTCGACAAAACTCAGGATTCGTAGTGGTAATCCACAGGTAAATATGTGTTGTAAAAATAAACTAAATCGGTTCATTAGAATGGGGGGGGGGGGGGTTACTCCGGACCCACAATACCAATTCGCCACTACCAGCCGTGATTTTTGGTATATTTTGACGAAACTCGGTATTCGTAGTGGTAATCTACAGGTAAATATGTGTTGTAAAAATAAACTAAATCGGTTCATTAGAGGGGGGGGGGGGTTTACTCCGGACCCAAATTCCTAATATACTCATACCGGTCGTAATTTCTGCTGTATTGTAACGAAACGCGGTATACGTCGTGGGTAACTCGTGAGAAAGAAGTGTTGTAAAAATGAGCTGAATCGGTCAATCGGAAAGCGGCGGTTTAATTTGTAATATATTTCAATAGAAAAGCCCGCCAGACGTAGGTTCACAAAGCCGCCGCAAGGAGCGCTTTCTACCACTAGAGTGACTGTATCCTGTTCCTGCGTTAGATCAAAATACGATAATATGAGGTTTTTTGTATTTATTACGTAGTGTAGTAGGTACCATGTGTAAACATAACTCCGGAAGCAAATTATTAATTGATCAGTTACTCGTTACAAAATTAAAAGAGAACTATTTATGTTTTTATTTTATTTATGTAGGATATTTTAAGCAAATTGTTCTGGAAAGCAGTCTACACTACCCAAATTCTGAGGAAAGGGCTTAGTTATGCAGCTCCTGCGTGACGGACTTTTTATCCACTATCTAGCCTGATAGTTTAAAAAGTAAAATGTACTGAGAAAATAATTATCGTCCACGAAAGTTTAATTATTTATTTGTTAATTCTATTTATAACGTCTATTTGTATATGACACAGTAGGTTTTCTAGAGGTACTCACCCTTTTCTAGCCATGATTGGGCTAATACAATTTTTTTTTTTTTTTTAAAGAACATACGAATGTCGTTGATTAGCTTGAGTTCATCAAAATGTGCACGGAAATTCAAAAGTGTAGTTTTATTTAGTACAAATTATAAAAAAAGAACGGTCAAATTGTATTTATTGCATGAATGATTGTGTTAAGTGAAATTGAGGAGCTCAGTGCTAAAGGTGACTATCCCACAATTAGAGATAACTGAGAAGATCGGATTTAAGTTAGAAATAATCTGAAAAAAAAAAAATTGTGTTTGCGACAAAAATGATTGTTCCACACTGGTGTATTATTTTATTATGCCTCAGCTTACACTATTAGTATTTCTGAAGCGTTTTGGTACTTTTAACTGCGGATAAGAACAATTGAATGGTAGAAGACGAGGGAAATGTTGCATTTGATTTATAAGATACGGACCTCACAAATAAAGTCAATTATTTCCTCCCGGAACTGAAAGTTAAATAAAACATAAAAAAGACATGTTCATGAAAATGAACACAAAATAATTTGTATAGATTGCTCTTATTTTATTCTGAACAAAAAACTACAGGAAAGTGGGTCGAAAAAAAATCTAATTATAACTAAAAATGGAGCTGAATTAAAAAGGCAATAAATATAGCCTGTAGTTTCATCCCAACACTTGCAATTAATTATTTTTTAATTAAATTGCTTTTCTTTTAATTTACCTTCCTCCAGAAAAAGGATCCTAGGTTGAAACATAAATTAGGGTGTACTTTATATAATATTTTAAGTTACAATTTACAAATTTGCGTTCCAAAGGTCTCCATTGTGTATTTTCTATATCATGAAATTTTCTAATTTAATGTTAGCACTTTCCTCCGAAGGAAAGTAGCTATTGAGGTTGGACTCATGACGGAATTTTTGAAAAATTTCTTCAAATCTTTATCGATCCTACCTAGTAGACACCGAAAATGACCCCCGTTAAAATGTATATATATATATATATATATATATATATATATATATATATATATATATATATGAGTCTGTTAACACGATAGCGGCCAGAGTTTTTGTTTTTTCGTCACGAAACTTGGTATATAGCATTCAATTAGCAAACGATTGAACGAGTTCGTTAACCACTAAAGTTGGTCCACCGGAAGGGGGGGTTTACCCCGAACCCAAAACACTTATTTGACTATGTCAGCCGTAATATTTGTTATATTTCAACGAAACTTGGTATTCGTAGTGGTAATATAGAGAGAAAAGTGAGATATAAAAATGAACTAAATCGGTTCATTAGAAGGGGGGGTTTACTCCGGACCCACAATACCAATTCGCCACTACCAGCCGTGATTTTTGGTATATTTCGACGAAACTCTGTATTCGTAGTGCTAATCCACAGGTAAATATGTGTTGTAAAAATAAACTAAAACGGTTCATTAGAAGGGGGGGTTTACTCCGGACCCAAATTCCTAATATACTCATACCGGTCGTAATTTCTGCTGTATTGTAACGAAACGCGGTATACTTTTTTTATATTTTTATTTTATTTATGTAGGATATTTTAAGCAAATTGTTCTGGAAAGCAGTCTACACTACCCAAATTCTGAGGAAAGTGCTTAGTTATGCAGCTCCTGCGTGACGGACTTTTTTTTTTTTTTTAAATCATCCATTCGAAAAGAAATTTACATTATCTTCTTTTATGCTTGCACTTGTAATTTCCTCATTACTGCGTCATACCTGAGATTTTTTTAGCTAAATTGCCCTCATTATGATGATGCTTGCTCCAATATCCATTGGAAATTTCAATTTTAATTGTAAATGTAAGCTTTAGTGATGGGTCCAGTACCGATTCACGTGTCATTTTTTTCAAGGATAATCTTGCTTTATGGTCTGCTCGAAGGGAATAATATATATGATGTACCGCAAATTAATGACAATATTCCAGTTGGTGTAACTAGACAAAAAAAATGTAGTTGAACGCCACGAACCACACATTTCTATCTCACTCCGTTCCAGATATATGCCGTTCTACATGTTCTTTAGAAAAAAAAAAAAATGTGTATTTTCTAGTACAGTTCCAATTTTCTCTACTTTTACACATTTTTTTAAACGTTTCAATAAATTTTTGAAATAACACGACATTTGGTTCAGGGCTGGTGCACATCCAATGTTCACAAGTATCACATTCAAACCGCATTATAAGTCAAAAATTAGAAATTAATTAAATCTTCAGGTTAGCGAACAACGTTTCGAAAATCACTACATTTCCAAATCTAAATCCTGCAGGCTGCCGAATGTTACAAAAGTTGTAAAATTTAATTCGCTTTCCAACGGTATACTCAGATCTGATATTACCTATCAATTTCATAATGTAAGTTGCATAATGTAAATTTTATGTTTATTTTCGTGATATTATCAAAAATAAATGAAAATTATTCTTGATGTTTTTAATTATCAATTAAACATTATTTTTTTCGAGAATGGTGAACAATTATTACGGTGAACAATTATTTCTATTTAAAAATCCGTCAAAAATCGGTCAAGAAATTGTTATAATTCAATGAATCGAAAAATGCATTATCTACTTTACTAGCAAATATCTTTAGGAAGCCGTAGATAAAATTTGAAGTTGATCGGGCAAAAATTGAAGACGCCACAGTATCGCCCGATTAGAAAAAACATACTTTTTAGAAAACAACTTTAAAATGTAATGTTCTGAAACGTTTATTTTTTCCTATTTTTTTTCTTTATACTCTTTTGTAATAAAGATAAAAAAATGGGTTTGAATTCTGAAATGTATTGATGGAGGACCTAAAAAAACTTAAGAATGAAAAAAGGACCAATCGAAGCTTCCCGGATTTTTCCCTCAGAAAATCGTATCGCCCATTTAAAAAAAAATTGTATTTACATAAACACTCTTGGATTTTTTTGTTGTTTAAATGTGGACATGAATTTGTTTGATTATCCTATCTGTGCTGCATGTTGATATTACGGCGAGTGTGAGAGAGATGTATAAAAGTTTGGAGGAATTCCGAGTCACCCTGAACAGCAGTAAATCAAGACTTCTCCCATATCCGGGAGCTATGGTGCTCGCCCTCTGTCGGCATTTCAATAGTACCACTTGCTCCTAAATATCTCTGCAAAGTCATGGTTGTCCGCTCCTATCTCGTCCTGTTGATAAATCACATTAGAATTTGCTAAATGTCTTTCCTTTTACTCATTTATCTCCATATATTCGTTCAAAAGTCCGTTTAAATACAAAGCGTATTTTATGAATGCCTTTAATAGTGTATTGTTTTGTTAAAATAAAAAAAAAAAAAAAAAAAAAATCTGGATTAGCAACTGATTTATTGCAGAGAACAAGACTTTTTAGAGATACCACACGAAAAATAACCAACTGAAGGTCGACCAAACCTACACAACTACATTTTTTGTTGTTGTTGTGAAACGGCGTATCAAATACTGGGCTAATAACGTTGGTTTATCTAGAGGATGCCACCCTTTTATAATGCCAATGGGCCTTGGTCGGCCACCCATTCAGATAATGGCCACGCTCGACGAATTCCGTCATTTTAGCGATTTTCCGTTCTTTTCTCTAGTGTTACTTGGAAAACATAGAACAGAAACTGTGAATGTTTCGTGAAAAAATTAAAATGTTATTCAAAACGAAGCAAGATTGTAGCTGCTACAACAGGAATACCTACCCTATGCGGTACTTATTCCCTTTTACCCTTACGAGACGGCAACGCGCATGACTTTAGATGACCATGGGGCGGAACCCATTTCACCCTTCTGTTTCTAAAGGACGGCATTAATATAGCTGAGCCTCCACAATTCCTCTCTTCTCATTTCTTCTAAAAAGCTATTGTTATTTATTTAGTTAAAACGTTTTCTGTCACAATTTTCTCAAATTGGGCCAGACAACGGCAGGCTTAACAATTTATTTTTTATTTTAAAAATGTTTTCGAAATTATTTTTTTTATAAAAAAAAATAATTTCGAAAACCAGCTATATCAAACCAGCTATCATAATATCTATAGAACATGTTCTCTATTACACATCAACAGGTTAAACACAAATAAGGCCCTTCAGAACTATGCAAAGGAACCGAGTAGCGGAGTATGACCCAATAAGCTCAAACTCCATTTATGCGAACCCTAGCGGATACAACAGTGAATTCAGATTTACAAAACATTCCGCTAGATGTCGCAAAAAGCTGCCATAGTGGTGTTTCCCGAGGCCCGTCGTTACGAAAGTGGCTATCAGTCTCAAATGAGCTAAGAACAGATTTTTCTGAACAAGATCGCCCTAGCGAAAATCATAAAGGATCCTGGATATTTAAGAAGCTTTCAAATATAAGCTTTAAATTGTTATGTAAATATTTTGTTATGTTTGTATATTGCCCAAAATCTTCCTCTGGAATATCATTCGAGTAGATAATGTCATTTGGAAGTTCCTTCAATACGAGTAACCAAGTCCAATAAAGCTAATCGCATTGTTTCGCCATCGAATCTCCAGCAAGTTAAATTCCTAGCCGGAGTTTGCCAGGGAAACTAGACTCTGACATAGATGAAGTTGGATTGACGCGAGCTTTATTGGAAGAGGTAGTTTGTCCTAGTTGAAGCTAGGATTTAGGTACTGTTGGTGAATTGGAGTTATCGCTCCTTGTTAAGATGGTTTGCGACTAGAACTGCCTTCAAATGGCGCTGCTATCAACAAGCAAATGTTGGCTTGAGCCTGGCTGGCTTAGAGTTCATTCTGTTTCGCCTGATTTAATCCAAGACCTTTCCCACAGTGATCTGATGATTCTTTCTCGGTTTGGAAATTCAAAAACAATAAGAATGGCAATTCATTGTAATAGAATATTGTAGATGACCTACTTGTTAAAATGTTTATTATATTAATTACGGATGCTTAGTACTTTTTCAATTGTCACTTAACTAATTAATTTTTAATAATTTGTGGATTTTTAAACGTGAAATAATTGTTCATTGTGTCTTTTGCCTAAAGAATAAATTTACAAACTCAGATAATATACGAAAGTATCCGAAGTAGGATATTGCGTGGAAAACGGAAAACTGATTTGTCGATTATTTTTTAAAAAACTTCTCTCATCTAGAAACTAGCAAAGTGCAGAGGTTGGATAATTATTGAGCTGGAAACCTTATATGGGGAATCGAAATGCTAGAACAAACAGAATGAAATTAAAAACAAACATTTATTTTTCCGGATGAATGTCAAAGTGAATCATTCGTTCTTTTACACATTCGAGTTGTGATTACAAGGCTGTGTTATTATTAATTGAATACACTAGTTATTGTTGCGGATAGAAATTATCCTATTTCTTCTTTGGAAGTAATTTTATTTTTTCGTTCTAGATTAAAAACTGCCTCCTGGAGACTATCAACCGTGAAAAACTAGGGTTTCCGTTTGTCATACCTAGCGCCGCATTTTTTCTCTCGAAAAATTAAACTTTAACGTCCCATATAAAACGTTTCATATAAATTCAAGAAAATGGCTTTGATTTTGATCCCACAAGATAGTGATACCCCTTTATGTAAAAGAGTTGAGTGGTAGTCGTAAGAAAATCGCTTGGCTAGTAAGGGCTGGAGGGCGGGCCTCCGATAGCCTAATATATTTCAGGAGTAAATTGACTTTTGTGCAATCAAGGCTTGTTGTGTAAGATTCAGCCCATTTTCCGAGACCTTCCTCTGATTGAATTTCCTCCATGTTTTCATTTGAATAACAAGTTTTCCTTGGATTTTCATTATTCAGAATGGCTCTTTCAATCATTCCGATTTCGAATCTACGTGCATTTTCGATTCCCTTCGTCGAAGTGTCGTTCAGGCTCAATCATTCTTTACGTTAGTTATTCATGACCGTTTAAAGATGCTCTCAACGATTTAGTCGTGATCTATTTGGAATTTAAGTCTCGAATTCTTTTAAACATTTTATTCTTACTGATTCAATTTTCCAATTCTTAACTTATTTATTTCTTTATAAGCGATTCGCAACTACTGCAATTTCACTCCTTCAAGGTTTTACTTGTATGGTCCAATGAACCAGAATTAAGATGAATATTTGATTTAATTTTTCCAGAGGTTTGGAAATATCTGTAATATGCCTGGAAGCCTCTGGTTATTCAGCAGATGCCTTCAAATGCGAGTGTATAGTTTAGTGTCCTGCAAGTAAGAAAGTATTGTGTTTATGTACTGGCTGCTGTCCATCAACAATTCGTAATTGTCAAGTGGGATATTCAGGTTTTGCCGTCTTCTGCACTTTATAAGTAGGTGATTTACAGCAAAGTCTGTATTGCAAAGTCCTGTCATGAGGTATTCGTGTGTTAGTCTTCTGTGGCCAATTCGGAGTCGAGCAAGTACGATTTCTTCTCGTCTGTTATCAGGGTAGCTGGATGTCTACTCCTGGGTAGTAGTTTCTATTGTACCTAATTTATTGTCGGTTAGTCGACTCCAGCTGTCTTAATGATAATTTAAAATATTTTGTTTGATTGCTTTTGTCAAGGCCTCATGTGTGCTTGATAGGTCAAGGTCAGTTTGTGTTGTGGCAAGTTTCGCATGTGAGTTCTTAACTTGAAAGCAGGTTAAGATTTTTTAACTAAACGGCTTGAAAATTAATCCCGAAGATTCCGTTTAGTACAGATTTTGTATTTCAAGTGTTAATTACGTTGACTGGGCAAGTGTAATTATTTTCTGTGATTTATTACCGAAGAAAACGTTTATTAATGTTCAGAACTTCTATGTTACAGGGCTTAAGTGATTTCATCACGAAATGGAAACATTTAAACTATTGTGATTTCTGTGTCAGTTTTTATTTTGTTACTACTTTTCCCGGTGGGACTTTATTTTCCTGAAAATAAATTTTATTCGTGTCAAATCGTCTAAAATAATTTAATCGCACGCTTGGAAAAATAAATATTAAAATTATAACATTGAGCCAAAACGTTTCCTGATCACTAAAAAACTATTCTAAACGGGAAAACGTTCAGGCACTAAATAAATGTTTTTTTTTTTTTTTTTTTTTTTTTTTTTTTTTTTTTTTTTTTAATGGCGCGGACATCTTCGCCATTAGCGCCGACTAAATAAATGTTATAAATTATTTCTTACAACGGTAAGTGAATAGTATTTGTTATCCACCAGTGTAGAGAAGAAGTCTCAGATAAACTAAAGCATACAAGAAATCTTAAAATATTATCAAAATATCGCTTATTTATTACAAGAAAAAGAACATACATGAGTGAATAGCAATCATATTCTGGGAATATTTGGGTAGTTTGAGATCAACTATCCTCAGATTCAGATATAGCTAAGGGTTATATAAGTAGATATGATGAGTTTTTTAGAAATTAAAGACTTTTTTTATCTGACGGTATAATTATTTAAAAACTGCTTAGACAAATTCCTTTTCTTCCGTTGAATTTAATTAAGACCAGATAGACATTTTGTTTTTTTTTTTTTTTACAAACTAATAAACACATTTTCTAATTTGTGGTTCTTTAATATACTTTTATTTTTCATTTTATTATATGATAAAAAAATCAGACTTATTAAAACACAGGTCTAAACCAAAAAGGCATTATAAAAAGGCAAATGGTTCTATTTTGAGTAAATTAGTTAGAATTTTATAATTGTTGTTTTATGTATTTCTGTGTTTGATTCTTTGACAGGAATAGTTTTGGCAGCTTAACATATGAAGTCACCATAAAACCAGACTAAAAAAATCAGTCATTATGGGCCTTCGGGCCATATTTACATTAAACTAGAAGCCTGACAATTTTACATTCCAAATGGTTACAATATTTGTATGACACTACAGAAAACTAACTCCTAGAATTTAAAATTACAGTACGTGACTGGGTCGCTTGCAAAATATGTAGTTGAAGAGAAGTTTTAGTTCGTTGCCGTCTAAGAATAAGGAATTTTTTATGGAAACCTTATTTTAGGACAGGGCTAACCAAATTACCAGTAATGCAACACCATATTAACTACAAAACACTTACTAATTAAATACGGACAGCTGTCTTGAGTGCCTTACTCACTGAAGGGAACCAATGTATAGAAATCGTAAATAAAAAATCGAAACAGAATAGACTATATGACACCGTACAAATTACATTAAACCCTATAATTAACAACAATTTCTACCTAGCAGAAAGACTACGCAAAACTGTATGTATACTAGGGGGTAAGAACATAGCTACAATTGAATGCTTTTTACAGTTTTGCGGGAATCTCTTCGGAACAACTCGAATAACAATAATTAAGGTATGCGTTAATAAAAAAAATCCCAGAATATTTTTTTTTGTTTTTGTTTTGTTTGTACTCTCGC
Source organism: Gonocerus acuteangulatus (assembly GCA_946811695.1). Lineage (NCBI taxonomy): Eukaryota > Metazoa > Arthropoda > Insecta > Hemiptera > Coreidae > Gonocerus > Gonocerus acuteangulatus. The sequence goes on from OX328125.1 coordinate 92,472,720, forward strand.
TCATAACTCTGAGCGAGGGGGGGGGGGGGGTAATAACCTACATGTTGTCACTAAATACTGATCCTAGTCCTAGTCCTTTCCATGGGGTCAAAATAATTTTATTGAAATTTTCTATTACGTTATATTATTTAGAAACGTTAACATATATTGGCAGATTTGCAAAATTGCAATAAGTGAGAAAAAAAAGGCATTTTTTCCTACAGCATAAAATGCGGTTACGATCTTCATATTCCAGAAGGAAAATAATGATTATATTATAAAACATTCCTCCAAATTTCTTTTAAATCGGTTTGATAGTTTTTGCATAATGCATTTGCCAATTGCAAAAAGTTAACATTTTTCAAATTGTTACCAACCCCAGGAAAATGTTCCTCTCATAGTTCAACCTTTCAAGAAAATTTTACAGATTGTTAATAGGTCTGCTTTCTTAAATTATCGATTTACACTTACTTAAACTATTATCGAACACTTACTTATTATTATTAAGTATCTTTTTGCTAGAATATATTACTTATATTATGACTTAAAGAACAAGGTCACTATTTTCAGTAAAACAGAATGTTTTAATAATTAATAATATTAGTGTTTTATAATGTAAGCTGCTCAAACATTAATATATAAATAAATGGAAAATATATTAAAATATTTGCAGAAATATATGAAAAAGCAATGTTAGCTTCACATTATTTATTGAGAAATCAAACTAAAGGTTTAACGTCCTTATATGAGGCCACTACATAAGGAGCTTAAAATTTACAACCAGCAATAAAAGATTTAGTAACGGCCTTTGGAAGTTGCGTTACCCTCTGCTCTAGAAATAAAGTTACTATTTTAGTATTTGGTTTTTTATTCCCCCCATTCCATCACATAGTACTTTCATATTCCCTGGAATTTGAGAATGATTTTTTTTACGAGATAAAATCAGAAAATGGTGCGTGTGATAGTTTTCTTAAGTCAATATAGCCATAAACAAACAATATGTATTTGGTTTCGGAGAACGCAATTACCATTTCTTTACTTCTTTCATGAGTACTGAAACGACGATTTACTCTAATTGAAACAAGTATCAATCATCTTAGGAAAAAAGAAAAAGCATTAGCCCTATACTGACCGAAAAAGGGTGGTAACCTAAAGATGACACGTCCTAAAATTCTGAGTTAATTATAAATGGACGTTATTTGAATAATTTATTTGTGTAAAGAATTATGAAGACTCTTATATTGACAGCTGTGACATTACATCCTTAGTTACTTATTGACAGCTGTGACATTACATCCTTAGTTACTTATTGACAGCTGTGACATTACATCCTTAGTTACTTATTGACAGCTGTGACATTACATCCTTAGTTACTTATTGACAGCTGTGACATTACATCCTTAGTTACTTATTGACAGCTGTGACATTACATCCTTAGTTACTTATTGACAGCTGTGACATTACATCCTTAGTTACTTATTGACAGCTGTGACATTACATCCTTAGTTACTTATTGACAGCTGTGACATTTCATCCTTAGTTACTTATTGACAGCTGTGACATTACATCCTTAGTTACTTATTGACAGCTGTGACATTACATCCTTAGTTACTTATTGACAGCTGTAACATTACATCCTTAGTTACTTATTGACAGCTGTGACATTACATCCTTAGTTACTTATTGACAGCTGTGACATTACATCCTTAGTTACTTATTGACAGCTGTGACATTACATCCTTAGTTACTTATTGACAGCTGTGACATTACATCCTTAGTATTGACAGCTGTGACATTACATCCTTAGTTACTTATTGACAGCTGTGACATTACATCCTTAGTTACTTATTGACAGCTGTAACATTACATCCTTAGTTACTTATTGACAGCTGTGACATTACATCCTTAGTTACTTATTGACAGCTGTGACATTACATCCTTAGTTACTTATTGACAGCTGTGACATTACATCCTTAGTATTGACAGCTGTGACATTACATCCTTAGTTACTTATTGACAGCTGTGACATTACATCCTTAGTTACTTATTGACAGCTGTGACATTACATCCTTAGTTATTAAATGAAATGTTAAAACTTAAACGTAACATAAAAATAAATTACACACATACCCAGAGTACAGATATATATAAAGCAAGGCACCAGAATAGAGTCCAAACCATCCCGTTTTCCGCCTACTGGCAAGCTAAAAACGTCCGATTCTCGGGAACTGCGTCATCATAGCACGGCTATATTAGATAACCTAGACAAATAATACCTACTAGTATATTAACACGAAAACGGTGACGTTCCAATTTTTTCCGTGCGAATTTCGCCCGAAAAACCATGTTCCAGTGGATGGATTTTGCTGGTTAACGAACCTGACCTTTGAAATTAGACAAAAGATTTTTTTACCAAATTGCATTAACATTTAATAAATAAATATATATATATATATATATATATATATATCACTTTTTCTCGTTTATTTCGATGGCAGGGTGTCGATAAAGCAGTATACTCTTGGTTCACATTTACTACTTTACTTGATATGTTTCGCTCGACATGTTTCGTGCCTCTGTCGCACCTCTTCAGGGGATTTCCTATGCAATAATATTTTTTTGTAAATATTAACCTAATATTTTTTACGCCAGTATACACCTATCCTTTTCGTAAATAAATTGAATTAAATGTCTAGAAATTACGCCTTACTAGAGAAAACGCATAAAAATTGATTTAAGAAAAGAATAGGTTTTTACTGGTGTAAAAAATATAAGGTTAAGTTTTACAAAAAAAGTATTGTTGCATAGGAAAGCCCCTGAAGGGGGTCTTACATTCAGGTATACATGGGCGTGTAAATGTCTAGTCGACACTGTTGGATTGTATCTTTGCGTCGACGTCATAAGCGGGTTTCCTTCTTCTAAAGGGAGGGAGGAAAGGCGCAAAAAATGTGTTTTATTAGCCAAGTAGAAAGTACTGATCTCGGAAGAGATCTCTATACTTTACTAATACATTTTTATTTTCCTCAAGCAATGATTCCGAAAAATTTCTACTATCGAAGGGTCACCGATCTCTTCTCAATCCATTAAAAAAAAATTATTACTCATTATTGGGTTCAAGTAGATATCTAAACCTTCATTTTTAAATATTTATAAAATATTAATTTCAACTTATTTATTAAAAATTAGAAATATTTATTTATTTTTTCGGTTGTTTTTCTCCTTTAAACAAATACTCTTATGCTTAGGTCTTTCATTAAGGCCTTATTAAAATACTTGAAAGCTTCGATAACCTAAAATTGAGGGATAAAAATTCTTTGATAAGCACGAATAGAGGAGAGCTCATTTTTCCTTATGATGTCAGCGGATAAACGGCTCAACCTGGATAAAGCCCTGCAGCTTATAGGGCTTAAGCCGGTTAAAATTATCTAGCCAGAAAATACCCTTGCCCATGGATCAGAATTGCTATTCATCTAGGCAAAGATAAATATATCTTTTATATAAATTTACTATGGGTTTCCATTCCTTGGGGCATTGAGAGACCGCATTCCGTAATTATATCATGGGATTTTGGTACCAGTGGTGCACCTGTCTAGGCATTTAGTTCGTTCAATCTCCTCATTAAAATTTAGAAGTTAATAATTTCCGATATTGAGCAAGATCCTTTTTGATTCTCTTATTTAGATGAGTTTTCAGATGGAATTTATTTAATAGTAGACATTTATAATCATATGAGGACCCCAGAGGTCAAGGTCCAAGGGGTCTAAGTTACAAACTCAATGTTTTGAGGAAAATTGAGTCTAAAGTTGAAAATGTATGGTACTAGCAAAAAGTCGGGTTTTGCAGTTCCGGTCATACTAGACGAATCCTCAGGTTCTTAGCTGTTCATTATCGATAATACATAATAGGTACATCAACCGGTTTATGATTAATATGCAAAATAATTGGAGAATCCGCACATAGGCCCCCCTTAATTTCTTTCTGGACTTAATACTACAAATGTGACAATACTAAAGAGAACACAAGCTAGGTTGCAGCAACCGTCAAGAAAACTTGGATCTCTTTACCATCCCCGAGATTACGGTATTCACAACCCATTCCTGTATTTAGCTCATTTCTTTCAAAAATGCCACTTAGACCATTTTTAGTCTTTATATATATATATATATATATATATATATATATATATATATATATATATATATATATATATATTCGTGTTCTTCATGCGGCATTCTCCAGCGGTCTGTTTTTTAGCGTGATATTTCGCAGAAATCCTATTCTGCTTCTTCAGACGGTTGTCCATTTTTTCACTTTTTTAGTTTGTTATTTTTAAATAACCTATAATAAATGAGCTTATTTTAACATATGGCGCTTTCGGATATTCTTTCTTGTATCGTCGCCTGTTGACAACGCGTAGAGCCGATGGAACTGTTTAGAAGCTTTTCTTCGTCTTGCTGCGAAGTATCTGCTTTTCTTTTCTCTGCCAATCTTCCTATTACAGTTCTAAGTACGGGCTTCCAGGTAGGGTGTAGGATAACACCTTCATCCCTGTTGAGAGTCATGGGTTGCTTGAATATCTCTACCGCCTCTCTGACAAGCCTTCTTTGCCGGTTATCTTCTTTAGCCAGGACTCTAGCTTCATCAAAGAGCATTTGTCCAGGACATTCTTCCCCGTGTCTGGCTACAGCAGACGTTTTGGTGCGTTTTAGGCGGTAGTCAGCACAGTGTTGCTTTATCCTTGTGGCTATCTTCTTTCCAGTCTGCCCGACGTAGACTGTTCCACAGTCACATGGAAGAACGTAAACACCCTTGTCCTGTAACCACTGCTTATCCTTTGCTGATCCGAGTGAGTCACCTATTTTCTCTAGAGGTCGGAAAGCGACGTCTACACCTCGATTTATGAAAAGTCTGCCTACTTTTTCGCTTATGCCTCGGACGTATGGCAATGCTACTCGGTTTGAGGTTTCTTCATTTTGTTTCTCAAGTATTTTTCTTTGTGTTTTCTTTTTAATACGGCTGAGCGAAAAAGTAGGCAGACTTTTCATAAATCGAGGTGTAGACGTGACTGTGGAACAGTCTACGTCGGGCAGACTGGAAAGAAGATAGCCACAAGGATAAAGCAACACTGTGCTGACTACCGCCTAAAACGCACCAAAACGTCTGCTGTAGCCAGACACGGGGAAGAATGTCCTGGACAAATGCTCTTTGATGAAGCTAGAGTCCTGGCTAAAGAAGATAACCGGCAAAGAAGGCTTGTCAGAGAGGCGGTAGAGATATTCAAGCAACCCATGACTCTCAACAGGGATGAAGGTGTTATCCTACACCCTACCTGGAAGCCCGTACTTAGAACTGTAATAGGAAGATTGGCAGAGAAAAGAAAAGCAGATACTTCGCAGCAAGACGAAGAAAAGCTTCTAAACAGTTCCATCGGCTCTACGCGTTGTCAACAGGCGACGATACAAGAAAGAATATCCGAAAGCGCCATATGTTAAAATAAGCTCATTTATTATAGGTTATTTAAAAATAACAAACTAAAAAAGTGAAAAAATGGACAACCGTCTGAAGAAGCAGAATAGGATTTCTGCGAAATATCACGCTAAAAAACAGACCGCTGGAGAATGCCGCATGAAGAACACGAATAATTCTCCCCAGCGAAGAAACCTCAAAAATAATATATATATATATATATATATATATATATATATATATATATATATGTATATATATAATATATGTATGTATAATATACATATATTAATTTTTGTGAAAGATGACCCGATATATATTTTCCACTTTTTCTTGTTTGTTTTTCTGGCAGGGGGTCGATAAAGCAGTACACTCTTTGTTCACATTAACTGCTTTATTTGTTATGTTTCGCCCGACATGACGAGAGGACTTCTTGATAAGGAAAGCCCCTGAAGAGGTGCGTAAAGGCACGAAACATGTCGGGCGAAACATAACAAATAAAGCAGTTAATGTGAACAAAGAGTGTACTGCTTTATCGACCCCCTACCAGAAAAACAAACAAGAAAAAGTGGAATATATATATATATGAAGACGTATATACGTATATATACGTTATAATTTTTTCGTTATTGTCAGACATAAGAGCCTGGCTGATATGATATTCAATTAACCTCAAACTTTTACTTCCAACTAATATATATGTATATATATATATATATATATATATATATATATATATATATATATATATATATATATATATATTAATTTTTGTGAAAGATGACCCGACATATATTTTCCACTTTTTCTTGTTTGTTTTTCTTGCAGGGGGTCGATAAAGCAGTACACTCTTTGTTCACATTAACTGCTTTATTTGTTATGTTTCGCCCGATATGTTTCGTGCCTTTTCGCACCTCTTCAGGGGCTTTCCTACGTAACAATATATATATATATATATATATATATATATATATATATATATATATGCAAGTGGTATGCTGTTTATTGCATGAGACTTGCAGACAAAAATAAACTCCCTTCTTGCAGGGTTACTGTAAGGAGGAAACAAATAATAAAAATATATATATATATATATATGTATATATATATATATATATATATATATATATATATGTATATATATATATATATATATATATATATATATATATATATATATTAGGGTGGTGAGAGGCTTGTCCACCTAGCTGTGTTGAGTTTCTCTATAATGCTATATTTTGCTTGATTTCTCTCCTGCTTCTTCAGGCTATATTTAAACTATTGTAGGTAATCTATTATAACCTTAAGAAATCGGGAACAAATCAGGCGAAATTGAGTATTACAGAGAGAAATAACAGCGCTGGCGAGACAGGCCATCTCACCAAACAGATTTATATATTTATATATCCACTAGCCGTTACCCGGCGTGCAATGCTACACGTACTTTCTGCCTTTGACTCTCCCCGTATCAAGATCTACCTGTATACCAAATGACGTCAAAATGGGTCTAACGGTGTAAATTTGTTTATATCTGTCTAGATTTAGTTCGTGAGCCAGCCAACAGAGCCACAGCAGTACTGAAAAAAACCGATAGAGACCAGCACCAGAACCTGCGAATAGATAGCTCTTATCGACGAATGGCCAGTTAAACAGTGACTGTTGAAATAAATTTAAATAAACTGCATTACATGATTATATAATGATGTAAAGTCATCAATGAGTTCGAGTTATTCTAATTATCAGAAACATCAACAAATAAATTTGAGACATTATTCACAATGGCTGTCGATTCAAAATGGCCGTCACAATCTGAACGGTTCAGTGTAGCCAATTTTTCTTGAACAATACTTTCGACCTTTTGACAAAATTTTAAATTTGACTATTTTGACATAGCCTAGGAGACTTCCCGTATCAAGACCTACATGTGTGCCATGTTTGGTCAAAATATGTGGTCATACGGTGTAGATTTGTATAAGTAACAAACAGACAAACAGAAAAAACATACAAACAGACAGTCACGTGATTTTTATATATATATATATATAGATTAGGCAACTCAGAAGAATAAAAATTGAAACAGATACAGAAAAAAAAAAAATCAGAAAAGATTATATAAAATAATGATATTATTTTTTGCTTGGGCTTAAGGCGTATTAGTTATTAACCTTTAAATTTAGTTATATCCTGGCCGTTTTAATAGTTGTCTTTTAGTTTGGTTGATATTATAATATGCTGTCGAATGGAGCAATATATTACAATCCAATTTATTCAAATATTGGAATAACGGTGTAGCATATTTTCGATTGCTATAGTATTTCTTATTATTATGTTCAAGGTTATAACAGTATAGTATCCTGAGTGTATAATATTAAATTCTGAAACCATTTCCTCGACGGCTTTGTAAAACCTAGGTACTTTTTGCATTGTTTTTTATTTCAAAACCCCTTAAGTTGCCTCCCTGCCTTTAGTGCAAAGAAATTATGGAACCAAATGTTCACTATTTCGTACGTGGAGTGCCTTTGAAATGCCTAGGTTTATACCTGTGAGTGTGTATAAGTGAGTGAGGCTGGTGTGTGGTTAGGTAAACACACAGGGGAGAGTTGCAGGGGAGTTAGATCTGGAAGGCATAGAACAGGACAGACAAGGCCTTCAAGAAGCAGGCAGCAGCAATAGCAGACAGCAGGATCAAAGATGAAGTATTTGACGGTACCGGTACGTTTATTTACACATTAAATATTTAATTATTAATTACAGTTCGTAAAAATGAGATTTTTTTTTAGATTGTACTCATGAATGAGTTTTGATAAATATTCTTATTAATCCTAAATCATTATAGGAATGCTGGATGCTGGAAAAAGTCCAAAATATCCTCTTAATGTTTTGCAAAACGTTTTCAGGGACTAAGCCCCATTTTTAATGCCCTGTGCCACAAAAACCTATATTATAAACAAGTACAACGTAAAACATTAAAAATAACAACACATTTTTTTAATAAAAAATAACCCTATTTTATTTATTTAAATTATTTTGCCTCTGTTTATTTATATTATTCTGCCCTGTCAAAACACTTCTTGTTAATGCTCGCAAATATAATGGGTGTTTCCAAATGACATCTTGGAAACACTAATTCTTAAATTTTAACGTTTATTTATTATTGAGAACGAATTTTAACCTGAACTGGTTAAACTCCTGTAACCTATAGATAACGGGTTATCTCTAGGATAGTTGTTTATTGACACTGGTCCGGAGCGCCCTATTGTCCAGAAACATACTTTGATTTCTTATCAATTGATGAATAACATATGTAGTATGACGGGAACCGTGCCATAATAAACTGCTCAAAATTATATAGCAGCGTTAATTTTGAAGATACATTATTTTACGCAATAAAAGAACGACTTATCTGCCGTGACGAAGGGCGGGTATTCTGCTAGTAAAAAATAAATTAATTTACACTATCACAAAACACAACCATACAGAAATAAATTATTCTAAAAAGCCGATACGAAGATTATTTTTGCATGATAGTGTGTGCGTGTGTATGTGTATGTGATAGAGTTAATGTATTTATTATTTATTGTTTGAAAGTAGTGTTTTAGCCTTTTATTGAATAGAATTTTAATTAAATTGACGAAAACATGATTTTATATTATATTAAAATATGGTGTTAAGTTTTTAAAATGAAATTATTTAAAAAAAAATTGTGTTGTTATTTTAAATGTTTTACAGTGTTTATTATTAAGGTTTTTGTGTCACAGGGCATTGAACATGGGGCTTATTCCCTGAAAACATAAAAATAAAAAACCTGTGAAAATTATGGACTTTTTTCATAAACATAGATATGAGAGCACTCTTGTGTCTGTATATATATATATATATATATATATATATATATATATATATATATATATATATATACACATATATATATACATATATACATATATATATATATATATATATATATATATATATATATATACATATATATATACACATTCATACATTCTAATGGCCGTTATTTTTGTAATCTATGGGATCTGAAACGTGAAATTTTCCACCCGGCACTTCTGGAGAGCGTCATGGGGGTCATTCTCAGCTAAAATAGTTGCTGCTATCATGTTGATTGACTGACACTAGAGCTTACAAATTTCGTTTTCTCGGTTGTCCACGATGACAGCTACAATTTGTGTTATACGCAACTATCTTCGATATAAATTATCGATAAAAGGGAAAAGAAAGTTAGACAGTTATTTTATGAGTCGGTTGATTAAGATTAAAACTGAGGGGTATACCATCTACCCCATCGAAAAACATTTAGTACTTATTGTTGGCATTGCCAAGGGAGGATTTGCTGATTTCTTGCAATTTCTTGAGAGCTAATTTTGTTTTGATCAGAAAATAACACTAAATACTAGTGGGGAGGGGAATCTCTTCAAAGTCTAGGATGTTGGATTATTATGGATGTGGGTTGGAGTCCCGGCAATGTCCGTTTGACTTTTTTTAGCAATTAGGCCGCTGGAAAATAAGTCCTAGCTATACCACTGAGGTGTAGGAACAGTGGAAACCTATAAATAAAAAAAATTAAAAAAAAAAATACCAATGGTCCTACGATACCAAACATCACGGATATTACCCGAGTCTTATACCTCTGCTACCCACAAAATCAAATCCTTTTCCTAGAATTTTTTTACGCTTGACTATCAATTCGTTCTATCACATCTTAGAATAATTATTTAGATTCAAGATAGCTTCAAAAGATAATACCAGTCTCCAACAAATGTGGAAATACCAACTCCTGAAAATATTCTTGAAACTTAAAATCTGATTTTCTTAAGTATTTTTTTTTCTATTCCCTGTCCTTTATTTTTTGTAAACTCTGACAACCCTCACGGGAGAGTCTTAATATTTTTAAATTCTAGAAAAATAAGAATATAATTTTTTATAGGACAGGGGAGTTGTATTTTAGTAAGACAGATGTCAGCCGTTATCATTATTATCATTAGGGGTTGTTCTACAGAGGAATATAAATTGTATTTTCAAGAGAGCAAAAGGAAATGTTGCACAAATGTTGCCTACGTGTTTAGCTTAGGAACTACACTAATTAATTGTTTTAAGTTGTTATTAAAGTAATCTTCTTTAGTAATATTACATCTTGTTGAGAACTTTAATTAAATAAAATATAAATGTCAAAAATTGAAACTTAAAAAGTTTTTTAGGGAAAAATTCAAGTTGGTCGTTAAGAATTTGAATCCTTCCGTTTTAGACTTGGCTGCATTGCAAATTAAGGGGGTTCATAAATTAATTTTCCTAGATATTTAAAGCAAAATAATGTTCCCTCCCCTATAAAGAGAAGAGGGTTTTATGATACATTCATTTAATATAGCTTATTCTTCGGAACAACGGACGAAATTATGAAATTTGGAGGATTAGAACACTTTTCACATTAGACAAGGCTAAAACCAATATTAGTTTAGTTTTGAAAGTGAGTTTTAGTCCCTCAAGAGTAATGGAGGTAAGGAAGTCTCAAGTTCCCATAATTCGTTTGAAAATTTAATAGACGTTCCTCAGGCACTTCCCATTATTCCTGAAAATCGATACTTCATTCTTGAAGACTCTCTGCAACTATTATAAAACAATTTAATAATTTCCTTCTAGGAAATGAAGTTTTCCGTGGTCTTTCGGATCGGAAATAAACGATTTTTTTTTTTTCAATATTACTATAAACCGTATAATTTCTTGGAAGTATTATTTCGTGCCAAGTAATTTAACCCTTAAGTAGGGAAGTGGTTTACCCTAACGTAAGTAGGGAGGAGGGGTGCTCACAACACCCCAATGAAAACAATCCCCCTCACAAAAAGGGGTTTTTAAAATTAGCATCTACTTTATTATTTCAATTTTTTAAGCCAATTAAGTATATTATATAACCAAATAATTAATTAAAATGCTCAAAAATGGCATTTCTTTCATAATAAAATTTTAATAGTTTTTCTTCATTTGTAATTTTGTTTTTATACAGTTAACACATTGTTGAATAATGAAAAATTCATAATCAAGTTAAAATTGATTATTAAGGGATAGAAGAAGACAAAGCCAGCGCCTAATATAAAATATATTTTTGCAAAGCATACAAATTTAATCTGTAAAATATTTCATATCGCTAACCCTAAACCTCAACAACCAATTTGTTTAATGTCATTCATAAGCATAAATGTTATACAAAAACAACAAAAAATCTATGTTTTCTTATCTAAACTTTGCTTTCTGTGTGTCTTGGACAAACGGGATATCTACCAGAACGTCTGTGCTCCGTTTTTGGTTCTTGTGTCCTCATCGGCGTCATTTTTGCCACCTAATCTATTTAGGAATCCAAGATTCTTTTGCACTCTTGGCAATTCGAGGTGTAATCAGTTTAAACCCAATATCTCTAATGAACTCGGCCCTCACCAGCGTTTGTAGTAGGATTATTTGCTACATAGTATATTGCCTGAGAGTTGATATATGTAGAGGATTCTAAAGAAAACAGTTAGGAGGACATCACGGACACGGATGTAGCGCACATCTTGTCAATGATGTCTACATCACTTTTTGGAAGATTATAAAATGTTATTATTTCTAGCTTCTCATATCAACCTGTTATAGTGATTCTTCATCTTACTGTTCACTTTATATTTCATGCAATGATTTTTAAAAAAATCTCTTTTCTCATCATCAAAATCAATAAACTCTACTCTCCATCCTCTTCATACGCTTACTAAAAAAGCCTCTTCATTCTTTCTTGATTCTCTTTATATAAAATGTCAAACGGTGGTCGAAAAAAAAAAATATTTACATTTCTCTTGCGTAAGTAGTGAGTGGGGTGTTGTGAGCACCCCAAGTCCATAAAATACCCGAAAAACAAACAAATAAGTTTTTTTTTTCTGATGCAAATGCATCCTCAATGTGAAGACAACTACTATTTAGGAAGGTACCAAAGAGATGAAAAGGACTGAAAATCTTTAAATTGAAAGTATAAAGCTAAATAAGTCATGGGGTGCTGAGAACACCCCACCTCCCTACATAAAGGTTACAACGGGGGTCTCCCGTGGTCTAGTGGCTAGCGCCTTGGACTCATAAGCGGGAGATAGTGGGTTCGATTCCCATCCGGCGGCAGGAATTTTCTCATCCCACGGCTCGTTGGGATAATTCCTCGTTGCACCCTGGATGTGAAAAGAAGAAAGAAAAAAAATAGCCACGACATACCGTAAAATGGGGTCAAATTAGTACAGTGTGGTGAAATTGATACAAACTTATACTGCAGAGATATTTCTGTTTTTTGAATTTATTTATGTATTTATATATATATATATATATATATATATATATATATATATATGGGTATATATTTGTCTTTTCACACTCTTTGGGCTCTTTAAAATCAGTTAAATGATAATGTCTTAGCAGTAAAGGATTGTACCAATCTGACGACGTTGTACTAATGTGACCCCATTTTACGGTATGTCTGGTGCGGAAGTGTAACACCACTACTCTATTTTTTTTTCATTTCAATTCTGTATGTGAGGAATGGATCCATTATTTTTACGAAATATACCAGGATAAAAAATGGAAAGAAATCGGCCTCATGTTTGTGGGTCACTGTACCTTAACGGGGTAACCATATTTAGGGATATATATGCATACATATATACACATACATACATTCAAACGGTAGCAGAATCCGTCCACCGTGTTTTATGGCGACATTAGGGCTTAGGTTTTTTCGTAAAAGGCTTGCAGGCTTTAAAACAGTTTTTAAGACGATATCTGTAACCGTTTAGGTATTCAAAAACGATTGATTCAGTTAAAAATATTTCTAGAACATTTTGAATAAACAATTTTGGTATTTTGTGTATTTACCAACAATCGCTTTTGTATTTTTCAAATTCGCCAATATGAAATAATAAATTAAATACAAAATATTTTGGAAAATTACTGCCTTTTTATGCAGGAGAAATGAAGGACTAAGAAATTATTCCTCGTGAAATACAATTATGATTTCTGAGGGCATTATAAATCTTAAATAACTTTTTCTCGTTTAAATGAGGACGGAGTATTTTACTGAGTTCTAAGAATCTTTTTTTTTTATTTTTATTTGTTTAAACCGTTAAAAGCTTCATCTTTTCAACTGTTTAAGTGGCATTTAGCCAGCTTTAAAAATATCTTCTCCAACTTTAAAATTAATTATCTTATGAAATTTTTTTTTGTTTATTATATAACTGGTTCTCTTGTTCATTCACTGCTTATAATAATTGTTCTTGCAACTCTAAAGTTATTTGAAATTATTAATATTCTAATGTTGCATTATTAAGGGGTTTACTGAGGTATATTATGAAAAATTTGTTTGAAACTCTTCGAACTTATGAAGTTTCCGTAATAACGTCTCTTTTCACGGTATATGTCAAGGCTAATGAAATACCTTTCCTGGAAACTTTAATCCACAAAGTTGAAAGATGTTATAGTCCTACATGATGAGGAAAGCAATCAGAATTACTTTACAAGCACAAATTTTGCATCCTTCAGTACTCATTTTGGATTACTTCATAACAACTCTTGGATTTTTTCATAAAGATCATTTTTTAATACTGTGTGTTTCCCATCTTTTTTTGTACTTGTCCTATTTAAAAGTTTTCTAAGCATCAATTCCCTCTCTATCTTGTAAAACAAAAACAAAAAAAAAGAAAAGGGTTTTACAGAATAACCTTGATATATAAGATATTTACAATTTATCTTAGTGTTGTCATTGTGTGAGTTCATTTTCGAATTAATCTACTTAATCAACTCATGGGTTTCGCTCAGTTCACTTGGCTAATTTATTACATTTTATTCACAAATTTGCGTAAGCATCATTCGGACGCGTATTAGAACCCACAGAAAATATTTATTTTGTGTGGCGAATCGGCTAAATCTGCAGCGATGAAAAATAACATGTATTATTACACGGTGAACATATCAATTTAAGGACTGCTCAGAAATGGTTTAAGTTATGAACGCCATTTAATTTTAATAATGAGCTTTTAGCGCATCCTGATTACAACCCAGACATTGGTCTGATTACAACCCAGACATTGGTCTGATTACAACCCAGACATTCGTCTGATTGCAACCCAGACATTGGTCTGATTACAACCCAGACATTGGTCTGATCACAACCCAGACATTGGTCTGATTACAACCCAGACATTGGTCTGATTACAACCCGGACATTCGTCTGATTACAACCCAGACATTGGTCTGATTACAACCCAGACATTGGTGTGATTACAACCCAGACATTGGTCCGAGAGATTTTCACTTATTTACGTCCTTAAAACATGTTTTCCTCAGAGAAAAGTTATATTCCAAACTACCCTTAAGATGGCGAGAAAGTGTAGATAATGAAAAAAAATACACCTTTGATTAAAATGTTGAATTGTGTATTATTTAAACTGTTCAAAGATGTGAACTTTTTGACCAACACATAAAATAATATACCTAGGATTTGACAGCGTTCTAGCATCCTCCATTTTGAAAAGAGGGCTTCCTAAATAAATGTCTGGTTCAGATAAATAGTGAACTAGTTCGAAACAAAGTGTTTCTGCTTTACTAAAAAGTCAGCCTTTAAAAGAAAAAGAAAACAATTATATATATATATATATATATATATATATATATATATATATATATATATATATATACTGATATTCACACATTAATATAAATATATTCAGAAATTACTCATGTTGTCGACCAAGAAAAATTGGCGACATAAGAGACATAACTCGACATGACTTTTTACGATTGCCTGTAGAAAAACATGTACTAACTTACTGACAAAGAAACTGGACGTAAAAAGATAATAAAATACGACAAATAAAACCATCTATTAAACCTTGACAAATAAAATTACCCTAACAAGACGAGAACAAATAATATTTACAAGATTGCGTATTGGGCATACTTTCCTGACATATTCCCACCTAATAGACAGAACAGAGAGACCAAGTTTGTAAATACTGGAACACAACACTTTCAGTAAAACACTTATTGACCGTATGTAGTCATCTTATCATACCCCACGACGTCCAGGAGCTACTAACACTCGACAGTATAAATATAAATACTAAACTAGAATAACTCCTAAACATTATTGTATACAACAAGTTTTAACCCTGGATCATGCACAATCCCCGGAGTACCGAAATCGGGCGTAACCGTCCTAATAGGACAGCCGCCATTTTTTCACCATAAAAAATTCCGATATGCATTTTAAGGTCTACAAAAAATTCAGAACCTTCGCAAACATCTAAGAAATGAAATAACAATTAAACTGTTGCAAATAGAACCATTACGACCGATGCAAGGTTAACTAACCCGCACATCAGAAAATTTAAATGATAAATATGTGTATCAAAATGCGAATGTACGTGAACCATCTTGAATGCGCTCAAACCATCTTATACCACTATTTTTTTTTATTTATTTATTTTGAATATACAACAATGTATAAGATACATTTCTAGTAAATTATTGCAAGATTATATGACATGAATGAACATGAGGTGGGAAGCTGCACAGTTGTAGTACCAACTAGACAGAATTTATTTATTTATTTTTTTCACAGATATACAGATTCTAGAGTTCGCGATTCAGTCGGCGAATAAGGTTGTGAGGAATGTGCTGGGAGGATAGAGAGTTTATTAAGGAGTTAGGATGGCCGTGTAGGTTCGAATGGAATTTGCGGTAGAGGGATTTGGCTAAAGGTTGGATAAAAGGGATATTAAGGTCATTATGGAGAGTCAAATTGGAGACATAAAACGGAGCATCGGTTATTTTTCGGAGAATTTTAGACTGCATGGATTGGATTTTGTAGGAGTTGGAAGGCTTTGTTGAACCACCGAGTAGAATTCCGTAAATACATATGTGTCTGAGAATGGTCATGTAAATAAGGCGTTTGTTTGTTAGTGTGAGATTAGATCGTTTGTCAAGTAGATGTAGTAATAGTCTGTACCGTCGGCTGAGTTCTTGTCGCTTCTGGGTAATATGTGGCTTCCATGTTAGTCGTTTGTCAAGTATTAGTCCTAGATAGCGAATTTTGGATTTTTGTGGAATTAGAGAGCTATGGAGAAACACTGGAGGGCAGGATGATCGCCTGAGGGTAAAGGTTGAGCGGCAGGATTTCTGAGGGAGTGGCAGGATTTCTAAGGGTAACCACTACTATTTTAAAAAAAAACAGTTCTTTTGTAGATTTAGTCATCATAATATAAGATTTTTTATATCGTTTATCTCTTTCATTCCCAACTACATTTCTAGACGTAGTTCATACGTACATTTTATATTGAAATTATACCTAAAGCTGTGTAGCTATTTAGACATATGTTAGAATTGGCAAGGCGAATTGCCAATATTGGAAATACTAATAAATAAATTTAAAAAAAGTCAAAGTAAAATCTTTATAATACAAATAAACTCTCTATTTCATAAACTGATAAATATACTCTATATCTAATATTCACTGGGTTGTAATAATATTTTGAGGTGACCAGAATCTCGAATAATGCCAATCTATACTGTATAGATATATGTGATAAAGTTTAATGAATAGAATGACATGATATATAATTGTGTTATCCTCATATGACAGAAAGCTGTATATATTGTTAATTGCTCAACTAAAGCTAACCAGTAACTAAGAGGAGTACCACGGGTTTGTTATTTTGTTGACAGAGCCTACTTCCATTTATCCCAATTAAAATGTTTAATTAATTGTGTAACAATATGTTCGACCCGTTAACAACATTATAAGTATGTGGAACAGATTTTACTATGTTTATGTCGATTTTACATTCTCGAATAAATATCTAATTTAATATTGAGAAATTATGTCTGTGTTTATCATTTATGTGAGCAATAAAATATGTAATATAGTCCAGTGCGCATCTATAAAAACGTAACAAAAATTGTTTGTTGGGGGATATAATTCTTGCAGGAATATCTCAAAAATACCAGAACAAACGGTAATTGAGGTTTTAATAAATTAAAAAATTGTTAATGGAAAAAAACCGAAAAATCAGTTCTTATTTATCTTCTTTCACTCATAACGCATTCTTCTCAGAGATCTTCCCAAGGCGTGAAAAGGTTTTTGAAAACATTTTCTATAATGTTTCATTATTCAAAGCAGTTAAAATTGATTCACGCCAGATTCACAGAGAATTGGAGGTTGATCTATTTTTTACTCTCATGGAAAAGCAAGTGCGAAAATACAATAACACTATTCTAGTTCCCAGCAGTCCTTTTATCAACTGGGAATATGAAAATGTATTGAGTAAAACATAGACTTTATCAAGACATTTTAAATCTATAAATGAACATCATAAAATAAAATTCTTGGGGTTTACTTGTGCTGAAATAAAAATCGTCGTGTATCGCAATTTATGAGAATCTTTAGAGATTAATTACGCTTTATGCGCTTGTAGTAAAATATTTTATTCTAATCCTTCCTTAACTCCAAACGTAACCAAAATTTAATCATGTCTATTTATATGAATTTAAAACATGCAGAAATTTTTTTAACTGAATCCCATGATTCTAAGTACCCAAACCAAAAACGAATTTCAACAACTTTGCCACTTTTCTCGAAAACGGTTAAAGCTGTCGCCTTAAAAATGGTTTCATTCGTTTTCCTAGGCCAAGAAGCCTATAATACGAGTACTTGTAATCATATGAGGCAAGCGAAACGATTTATTTCGCGCGAATTTGGTTTCAAAACCCATATTTCTGTGGTCGGATTCTGCTGGTTAACGAACTCGACCTTTCAAATTGGACGAAAGATTTATGTACTAGATTTCATCAAAATCGGACCATTTTTGAGGCCTCCAGAGCGCGAACAGACATATATATATATATATACAAATTTGAACCACCGTTATTTTCGGTTTTACCACCTTCCATATTATAAGGTTTAGGTCAACCTTATAAGCGGGCTTCCTCCCTATGAAGGGAGGGAGGAGGAGGAAAAAGTATACTGGGCAGGAAGTCACATGAGTTTTGATATTTTCCTCTCGCATCATGAGATAAAGGGAGATGTTCAAAGAGAGATGTGTTTATGTGTTTGTTTCTGTGTGTTTGAGAGAGTTAGCGAGGCTTAGAGAGATTTTAAGAGAGAGATTTAGGGAGAGAAAGAGAGAAGATACACGAGCTTTGAAATGTGTTCTGTGTTGACTTTCATTGTGTACCATACGTTACTATTTCATTTGGTCCGAATAGAGATCTGGAAGAGCCGGGTTATTGAATCAAGTCCACCCCCCCCCCCCCCAACCCCCTGAAACTCTAGCCTTGTCGAGCCAACCCTGTAAAATGGCTTGAAGGGGGGTTTTGAAGGATATTAAATTTCTTCTTGTATTCGCTATCATCATCGCTCCAAAGCTACGGGGATATATCTCAGTAAATATGACCTGCTCGCAGCAGATCGCCAGTCTTACTTACGGGTCATTTTAGCACATTTTTTGGTAGAATGTGAGGTTGCACTCAAGAACAAACTTTTAAACAATCTATGTAAATATTTACTGATCCTACCTACAAGATACAGAAAATGACCATCGTTAAAATGTATACATCACAATACATGTATATAGATATTGATAGATAGTTGAGTAATGTTAGGTTGATTCGACGACGATGATATTAGTTCCATGAACGATGGTATTCGCCAAGTGTACGATTTTTGTTTAAGCGCTGATCCTCCTTTCTCTATAGGGAGGAAAGCCGCTTATGATGATGACCTCATGACGCAAATTTGTATATATCTGTACATTTGTCTGTTCTCTGTCTCACCGGCTCAAAAATGGTCCGAATTTGATGAAATTGCTACACATATCATTTTTCTGATTTGAAAAGGCATGTTCCTTACCGATCATAAGCATTTTCGACTTAATATGCTTGCAGGTAATCGTTTTATAGGTTCCTTAACCTATATATGTTTACAACGTTTACAAGATGAATTGATACAACGTTTATTTTCAAACTACGATTGAGAAGGAACGATTGATTCAGTTGAAACGTGTTCCAGATGTTTAAAATTTATCTAAACTAAGATATTTAAATTTTGGTTACATTTGGTGTTAGAAAGTATTAGAAAAAATATTTTCTAAAATAACGTTTGGGAAATGGTGGTAAGTGGATCGTGGCAGTTCGAAAGCTTAATGCATACTCTACAAAAAAAGATTCTGATGGCATTATCTTTGGGGCGATGTCGATCGGAGAAATGAGTGCTTTTCGCTTAGATTACTATCAGCTTCCTGTTGTGGTGATCTTACGCTACTTCTCTTTCAGATTTTATTTGGAATTTTTCACGAATGATCAAAACCTACCAATAACTGCTTCTGTTTCATTACTAATGACTAATTTGATTTGGACGGAACCACGATGAGATGACGTAGTTCCTGCGAGTCGGGTGTTATATGCTTTTGCTTCTAAAGTCCCATATTACCCAATCCCTGTCCTATGTCGGGAGGATGTAGAGGAGAACAAGATGGAAGGGAAGATTGCTGAGATGGAAGGGAATGAGCTAGGATATTAGATTCACAGGTGACCTTGTTAGCTCGCCACCGCAGACTCTGCCACTAAACCGATTTCCATCCCTAACCCTTGTCAGTCTTCTTGGACATTTAGTTCCTTAGCCGCAAATAGCAGTGGTTCCTTGGAGGGCATCTTATTTGATCAAAACCTGTCATTCTTCGTGGAGGGAAGTAAATACACGCGGTCATGCTTAAATCATTGATATTGGGTCAACTGTTAAGGGAAGAAGAATTTTCTTCTCTCCACATCAAAACTCCTATCAATTCTGATGCACTACTACGGCAAATGGACGCTGCACGTTACGAAGACAAACGAAATAAATACTGCTTCCAAATTTGTATTGATACTGACCTAAATCACATGGTCTTGAAGACAACGAAAGTCCATACTGTAACTTTTGCAGGCTGACAGTGCTTTCAGCCAAGAGTTATCTGTCTTTCGAAACGGATGTCATCGATGATCCATGGAGGTTACCTTTGATTAACCTTAAGACCATTTAGAGGTTCATCACTGACATGGGTCTCCTTTGGGGCACACTAGGTCTTATAGTCCTCGGCAGAGTCCCTACTGAACAGTATTACAAGGCACCCGTTATCTAAGTATGAATCTCTACTGATCTGCGAGATGCTTTATGGCTGAACTGCCTCCTACAGGCTAAAGTAAATAAATAAATTTTGTTCCAGGCAGGTCATTGGGATTCGTTCGACAATGATGGAAAGAATAAATTTGAAAACATTTGGACCGGAACTTCAAAAAATAATATCTATTGCTACGAATGAACATTTTAGGGTGAATACCGTGTGGCATGTTTGGATTTTCTTGTTACATCGGCAAGTCAAAAGAAGCAAACCATTGGCACTTTCTGGCATCCAGGGTAACATTGGGCATCTGATTGGGATTCATTGCTTATTCGGGCTTGGTGTTATAGCAATCCGGCATGTCGGATGGCACAATAGGTCTTATAGGCTTCGATCCGGCTTACCAAGGCGTCCGTTTTTAATTCTAAGTCTAATCGATAGGTGCCAACTGTTGTTTTAATGAAATAAAATAAAAAGAAGAACCGTAATTCTCAATATGAGTTCCCTTCTGTATTCGGCATTCCAAAAGCAAAATGATTAAACTTTCATGGCTGACCCCCTTTAATTGCCTTCCACCAAGCAAAAAAGAAACAAATTTACACTATATGTAAGTTATATTATGAAAACTGGAAACACCTGAGGCAAATTCAAGCATTTGGTCATATGAAATTACACGATACAATTGAATCCGAAGATTGTAATAAATGTAAGTAAATTAATTAAGAAAACATCACCTGGAGAAAAGGGAAATGGTTGTTTTTTTCTCTTTCCGGACATCCTCGGTCATTCACTATACATTTTCTTTTATATATTGTATTCCTCAAGACAAGTTCTTCGTTCTAGATCTATACAATTTATGCTATAAATACCTAGCATTATAAATAAAATTCGAAATTGTAAATCGGAAATATCTTCATCTTTAGGTAAATTATTATTTTAATAATGTTATTACATTACCTCTTTGCTGACAGACACAAAATCATATAGAATTTCAATTAAATTATTATGAAATATTCACTCTATGAATAATTAAGTTTTAGGTAATTAAATTATAATTGATTATTGAAATGACCTCATATAACTTTGAAGTATATTCATCACAAATAACATTATATTTCTATATATATACGAGATTTGACATTTAAATCGTTTTTATAATTGAAAATCGCACCTGAATATAAAAAAAAAATCTGTTTGACCGGGATTTTTTTTTTTTTTTTTAAATTATAGATACCTCTGAAATTTGTTCATTGTCATGTTTTGCCGAATTTATATATAGGTAATGAGAAGGACCGTAACTATTTAGTATCCTAAAACAATTGCAAAAAAGTATTATAATGTAGTGCAATAATAATTGTAACAGGCAGGTTGTACATCAAAATTCCTTTGGCTTGTCTCGAGAACACAAAAAAAAAAAAGAAGAAAAAAAGGGATTTTTTTTTTTTTTATCCCTTCATACTGATGAACTTTCAGCAAACAGCTCCCTGCACACGTGCTGTTAATTTTTGCTAGCTATGCGCCACCAATCAATGAATATCAGTTACGTGGTGTCGGATTAATAATTTTAATATTATAATTCCTGCAGTCAATAATGAATTTTTATGACCTCGCTATATAATTATTTAATTTCGAATTCCATGATCTGACTAATCAAAATACAATCAGCTAATCAGCTAATTAATCTGCCGAGAATAATGGACTTAATATTGCTAAATAATTTATTCATGGAATGATCTGTTCCGAAACATCAATAAAATAGCAAGTCCACTAATAACAGCATACGATTAACAATAAGTAAGCCGTGGGTAACATTACCGACTCGATTGTTTACTTACGGTAATAGTCCAGAACGGGTATGATTTGGGTAAGACGTTGAGTTGGGCAATGTATTAACAATAATTGAAATCAATTTAGAAATTCCTGAAGCCGTCCAAATTGACAGATATTTTTAATTTTATTTTTTATTTATTTATTTATTTTAAATGTTTTCAATATAAAAATAATTTATTTTTGAGTTTTGCAACATTTTGAGAAATGTTATTTTTTCCCCTAAAATCTCAATGGAAAAATTATCGTGCAATAACTATGAAACTATGAAAGCAGTTTTTCCTGGAGTGAAAAGGACCTAAATGCATTTTAAGCCGTAAAAAAAAAATGCTAGAAAAACTTTTATTTGTTGCCCAATTTTTTATGTATGAAATATGTGTAACAAATTAATTTCGTTTATTGCCTTCTGCTTAAATTCAGGAACATAAATATGCTTTAGCTCCACCTGACAAACCAACAGAATTTTTTTTTCCTTATTTTTTGGTGCTTCGACTCCTGGAGTCATTAGCACCACCAATGTAATGTACTGTATAACATACAGTCTTTTTTTTCGTACATGGCCACCCTGCCAGCGCGAACGCCAGCGGACTCTTTTTTGAAACGTTTTTTTGTTTTTTTTTTCAGTTTAGTCGCTGAAGCATATTTATGCTAATATAATTTCACCCCTTAGGAAGATCTCTGACATGCATACCTACGGAGTTATTGGCAAAGAAATTGCATTAAAAATCGTTTTTAGATTTATTTTTTTTTTTTTTTTAGATGAAAGATGAAAAATGGTTCTGGAAAATATACGATGTACGCATTTTCAGTCTTCCGAAAATGTTTGCTTAACAATTAGTGTTCCCAGATCATCTAAACTTTTTATGCCTCGCTGAATCCTAGCTAATGCTAAGCATTAACTAATTCTGGGGGCTCCCCTATTATTACAATAGTTTTTGTAATTTCGTTAATAATGTGCGTTATTCGACGTCCAGAATGTATCTTCTATCAATGGGTTTAGTGAATTAAATTATTGTTTTCTTAAAGGAAATTTTCTCTTTTTTATGATGTCATAATTGGAATTGATTTGAATAAAAAATATGTCTACATTAAAAAAACAACAACAGAAAATTCGACATAACACCTCTTCCCTTCGGAATCGAACCATACTTCAAATAAACGTTTTTGTTGTAAATAATGTCCTTAATCACCTCTTAGAGTTTGGGTACTTAGACCTGAATCACTATGTACATTATCTTTGGTTGTTTTCTGCTATTTTCTTCTGTAACTATTTTCTTTTCGTTACACAAACAAGAAATTCACAATGTACTGGCTACCCGGCCACGAAGACATCAGACAAAGTACTACAGTAGACGAACAGGCTAAACTAGCCACTCGACGACCAGGACCAGACGTACATTACATGACATACCAGGTTCTTCAAGCCTTATCTAAGAGATACATAACTGATAAATGGCAAGAATCCTGGTACAACACGACTGACAACAAGCTTCGAGAAATCAAGCACACTGTACAGGAATGGTCATCCAGTAAAAGACCAAATAGACGAGAAGAAGTGGTGTTATGCCGTCTAAGGATTGGCTATTCACGACTGACACATTCCTACATAATGACCAGACAAGAGAGACCGAGATGTACATACTGCAATACCCACCTAACGATAAAGCACTTACTGACTGAGTGTAGACTCAGGACAAATTTCAAATTACCCTACAATTTGACTGACTTACTTTCTGATAATAGCCAGTACATTGTTGAAATTATTAAATACCTCATACATACACATTTATACAACAACATTTGAAAAAGTAAAAATAACAACAACCATTTAGTGAATTGCGTTTTGGGGAATTAATCCAACAAAAGATATTCTCTTTCTGTTGGATTAATGTAAGAAAACAGACAAAACATTTAACAATACACACAATAATCAACAGACAGAACATTTATTAATCAACAGACAGACACTTTTGTTTGTACTTTTTGAATTGTGTATTTAGGAACAGAGCCGAAGTTTTGTCACCAAATGGTGAAAAAACTAAAATAAATAATAATAATAATTTTCGTTACCTAAATGTTTATTATATTTGAAGAAATATTGCATATTTTTCATGATCGTACATGACATTTACTGGTGATCATCATATCTTCATCTCTGTTCCTTCAGATTTTCCAACTAGCGCCAGCAGTTTTCCGATATTTTTTGCAACCCTCCCTAGAGATAGTGTATAAAGCTGAGCCTAACTAGCCCGAGGCCGTGCTGGGAAACTTAATTAAATACCTGACACTTCTTCTAGAAGTCAGTTCTCCTAAGGCTGGATTACATCTCAAAACTCCAACTGGGTCACCAAAGCTAGGGGGTTTTCTTTAGAATCTCTACTCTTGGTCTGTTTTCATTAAAGACAATTCGATTTCTAACTATTGCGTGCATCCATGTAAGAGTTAGCTGAAGTTGTTTAATTGCGCAAAATGTGTTCTGAATTTATGTGTTTCCTTCCACCATTGAAAATAGGCCATAGTTGTCAGAAACTGGTCAGGAAAAAAAAGAATGTTGTAAAAATAAAATTATTTATACCATAAGGTCGTGTGCGTTACTTTGCGCTATGGGTTATCCAACATTTGGTGAAAAAAGTCTATCTACATTTTTATTTCTGGGATAAGCTTTCATCATTCATGTAAATATAAAGCTGTATTTTTTCTGTTTTTGAACAAAACTGATCAGAATCCCAAAAATGCAGCACGTGGACGGCCCGTCATTCAGTTACTGGCCACGCCTGACGTTGCTTAACTTTATTGATATATGTATGAAAACCGGAATATTCAATGTGGTTCAATTATTTACTATACTACAGTTCTGTATTATCTTTGGCTGGATTGTGTCCCGGGCATTTTAGGCATAATTGTTTAAATAAATTCTGGCATTAAACGGTGAATCTTGGCGCACGGTAGAGCATCAGGTCAAGTTTCGGCCTAAGCACATTGTGTGTATATAAACCCCGCTCCTTCCCAAAAAAAACCGTTGAAAAAAAGGCCAAGTTCCCGGCACCTTCCAAATACAGTTAGCCTATGAAAGTTATGATATAGTATTGGGCCAAGTGTTAGGCCCTTATTACCTTGTCCTTATTACAATAATACCTTGTTCTTATTAAATTAAATAATACCCTCATTTGTGCATCTTGAACTTGGCGGGTTTTTGTTAAATGATCACGCTATAAAGATCAAATTTTGGCGTTAATCACTTCAAAGGTTGACACGCCTTAAATTCAACCAAAAAAAGATCGAATTTTTCATAAAATGTCTGGTATTTAGATTAAGGCCTTTATGGCAATGATTCAGGCTTATTATAAACCCTCGGATGACTGAAAACGATCGGGTTTGTATGAAATCTATGTTAGTTGAAACGGCCATAATATAAAGAAAACTGACCAAGGGGGAATGGTACAAATAATTGTGAGGATAATATTAGGTTCTAGAAAGGTATTAAGGGCCCATAACGCGGCCCAATACTACTAGGATATTATAACTTTCATAGGCTAACTGTTTTTGGAAGGGAACTGGAACTTGGCCTGTCTTTTTAAACGTCAGTTTTTGTGGAGTATACTTTTTAAATATTCGTCAAATGTCAAACTAAGAGTTTTGAGATAAGAATATTCGGGCAATAACACTAATTGATGATATCTGTTTTATCTACTGCCATGAGATAAAATTTAATTTGAAATTGCGCTGTAATACAGGGCTCAGAATGATATAAAGTAATTTTATTATTTACCTTGAATCCTTTGATTTGCTTTGTGAAGACATATTTCAATTTGCCCTTCCTAATCGTGCTACAGATGGAAATACAATTCTGTGCAGGAATATGGTAATAATGGAGGAGATGGAGTTAAAACTAACCATGAAAGGGTGGATCCCATTAAAGGAGGCTTACCAACTGTGGATCGACATTAACTCCCAGGGCCGAATATAATTACTCACTCCTCCCTTTCTCATATATCCTGGATTACTCTTCTCTCTCAATCCTATTCATTTTATGAGACTTTTTACTATTTCATTACCCAACATTTTTCCTTTTCCTTAAAAAGGAACTAATAAAGGAGACAACGTTGAATATATCTCCCGCCAAGATAATTTGTACGTTGTTCTTTATAGGTCTGGAACATCGTTTAAATTAGGTAAATATCTTGAATGTAAACTCTTATGAACATCAATCAATGTAAACTCTTATGAACATCAATCAATGTAAACTCTTATGAACATCAATCAATGTAAACTCTTATGAACATCAATCAATGTAAACTCTTATGAACATCAATCAATGTAAACTCTTATGAACATCAATCAATGTAAACTCTTATGAACATCAATCAATGTAAACTCCTTTTCGCAGGTACTGTCTCATCTTAGCGCTTTTACTTTCTTATTCGTACTGTCATGTGGAGAGGGGAATATTATGATTTGGACTGCGCAGTCTAAACATTAAGATATTCCTCACCGTGTACGGGACATCCTTGAAGCCTGAGTTGAACAGTACAGTCCATCGAGGTAGAATGATAAAACCAATAGATTACCCTGACTTGTGTGGATAAGAGAATATTTGCTCCACATATAACTGGACTGAGTCCTCAAGGTTTGGCCTGTACGGGTCCTAGACCCGTCACAGACACGATAATTTAATAGATCTCAAGGCAGGGACTACACAGTCAAGTCTAAGTCCAAATCACGTGTATGCACATGTATACTCCAAACCTTGAGGACAAACTGTGCCTGGCCGTGAATGTGTATGCCTACCTTTACTTATTTTTTAATAGAAATAATCTTT
This sequence comes from Gonocerus acuteangulatus, assembly GCA_946811695.1. Classification (NCBI taxonomy): domain Eukaryota; kingdom Metazoa; phylum Arthropoda; class Insecta; order Hemiptera; family Coreidae; genus Gonocerus; species Gonocerus acuteangulatus. The sequence continues at coordinate 92,499,981 of OX328125.1, forward strand.
CATCGCAAAAAATGTACACACGTAAAAATGCACAATTAAATCACAAACCAATATAACAACAAAAAGTCCGATTCGCAGGAACTGCGTCATCTTAGCGCGGTTCCGTTCTTATCTCTAGTGTTTATGAAGGCATAGAATAGAAACAGTTATTACTTTGTTTAGATCAATAGCGAAACAGCTATCCAAATGAAATCTCAAACAAAACAGTCTTGAAAGGTCTTGATTTACAATCTTACCTGTATGGGTCAGCTATACCATAAGTCGGGCAGAAAGGCCTCCGCTCAGAGGCATTTGGAAAGCCTTGGGATCTCTCTCTTTGAACGCTATATTTCTAACAATAAATTGATCTTCTTATTTTACTTAATCTGTTTTATTGTCAAATACATTATCTGACTATAAGCAATTTAAAAATAACAAGTAATAAAACAGACAAAAAGAATAGTTCGAATAAGCGAAATCAATTACGTTAAAGTTTTAAGCACTTATTTCTCCGATTGACATCGCCTAATCAAAACTTTCATCAGAATCATTTTTGTAGAGCATTTAGTGAGCTTTCTAATGGTCATCTTCCGTTTCCCAAGATTCTCAACCTTTTTCGAGATATTAAGGAAAGTATACAAAGTTACCAAAACTTTTTATGTATGTTAATAAAATATTTTATTCTAACCCTTCCTAAACTCCAAACGTAAAAAAAAATTCAACATATTAGTTTTAATGATTGTAGAACATGCAGAAAATGTTTCAACTGAATCCCATAATTCTAAGTACCAAAATCAAAGAGAATAAGAACAGTTCGAATAAGCGAAATCAATTACTTTAAAGTTTTATGCACTTATTTCTCCGATTGACATCGCCTAATCAAAACTTTCATCAGAACCATTTTTATAGAGCATTTAGTGAGCTTTCTAATGGTTATCTTCCGTTCCCCAAGATTCTCAACCTTTTTCGAGATATTAAGGAAAGTATACAAAGTTACCAAAACTTTTCATGTCTGTTCATAAAATATTTTATTCTAACCCTTCCTTAACTCCAAACGTAACATAACTTTCAACATATTAGTTTTAATGAAATTAGAACATGCAGATAATGTTTCAATTGAATCCCGTGATTCTAAGTACCCAAACCAAAAACGGAATTCAAAAACTATTTTTCCAATTTTCTCGACAACGGTTAAAGCTATCGCCTTGAAAATGGTTTCATTCGTTTTTCTAGCCCAAGAAGCCTATAAAAAGAGTACTTACAAGCTTATGAACTCAAAAACGTAAGCGTTACGATTTTTTCTGCGCGAATTTCGCCCCAAACGCCATCTTCCAGAGGGCGGATTTTGCTGGTTAACGAACTTGACCTTTCAAATTGGACGACAGATTTTTGTACCAAATTTCATCAAAATCGGACCATCAGGGAAGCCAGAAATGAGCGAACAGACAAATATATATATATATATATATATATATATATATATATATATAAATATATACATATATATATATATATATATATATATATATATATACAAATTTGAACCACCGTTATTTTCGGGCTCTAGGGGTTCTGAAACGCGAAATTTTCTAGTCGGCACTTCCGGATTGTTTCATTGTATCAACCCTATAAGCGGGGTTCCTCCCTATGGGGGAGGGAGGAACCGCGCTAAAAGTGACATTGTTTTAAAGCTTTACTCTATTTAAATACCGATTTCTCCGTATGAGATCGCCCTATCGTAAACTGCATAAGAGCTGTATTTGTAGGAAAGTGTATACGTTTTCGCGTGAAAAAATGAACAGAGTTACATTTTAAAATTGATAAATGATCGCCTGGTATACCTGCACTCCATATCGAATCTTTTAGTATTGACTCAACTGGGGGTTGGTTGAATGTATAACATGGGCTGTCTATAATTTTCAGTGACCTGAAATATTTTTATTTATAAGCCAGAAGAGTCTCTTTTTTTTTTTTAAGATTTGCCAGATGGTCGTGAAACATGTTGAAATAATGGTGGGTTATTGTCGTCATTGACCTTCCGCCATATTTAAGAGAATTTTGAGATATTAAAGTTAACAATAAACGTAAACGAAGACAAGGTATAGTTGGGATTCGGCTAGGAGAAAAACGTCAGACTTTCAGGAAGAAATCTGTATTTGGACGTTTCGGCTGCACATTGGCAGCCTTCTTCAGATAAAAAAATACGACTTATAAGTAAAAAAATAAATATACAACTTGTAAGTAAAAAACAGGCAGAAATGAGCGTAGTATATACATCAAGACAATAAATTTTAACCAATCTTATTTTTAAACAACTTTTCCAACTACCGTATTTTCATTGTTTAAAAATAAGATTGGTTAAAATTTATTGTCTTGATGTATATACTACGCTCATTTCTGCCTGTTTTTTACTTACAAGTTGTATATTTATTTTTTTACTTATAAGTTGTATTTTTTTAGCTGAAGGAGGCTGCCAATGTGCAGCCGAAACGTCCAAATACAGATTTCTTCCTGAAAGTCTGACGTTTTTCTCCTAGCCGAATCCCAACTATACCTTGTCTTCGTATCTCTGCAACGGCTAACTATCTCCATCTACACTATAAACGTAAACTTCTGTAGTTATTTCTACAATTTTCTCTACGTTTTCTCAAAGGCTGATTGATGCTTGTAGAGCTGATTCTTTATTTTGAACAGCTGTAAAGAGAATGGAGTGGGCTGTGATGGTTTTAACTTCCGAAGAATTGTAGTGATTTATCTGAAAAACCTTGAATGAAGTGCGTCACCCCACGACCGGGTGGAGCAAGCGAATCTCCGTCAAATGATTCACTCTCTGCTCGAAAAATATTTTCATTGACCTCATCAATTCATAAGTAGACATTGAATGTTTATGTTGGGCTTTCTATTAGCCTGTTTCCTTATCCAGAGAAAACTATTATAATATTGACCCAATGATGATATCTGGCAGTTCTGATCAGATACGTCTGGGCGGTCAAATGTGCCTATTCGTGTTTGTCTTCTAGCATTTTATAGAACCTACTACTTAACAGACTCATAAGCGGGTTTCCTCCCTATCGGGGGAGGGAAGAATGTCACTTCTAGTCCTTCACGAAGGAGCTGCATAGCTAAGCACACTCTTCAACAAGATGAACCTATTCACCTTATATCTAAAACCTATACCTAGGTACATAGTATGTACTACATAGGGTAAATCGGACAGTTATTGACACCCTTAAGAATACATTTCTGTTGTGAAATTAAAAAAAAATACTTTTTATGAATGGATCAAACTGAAACTTCCTATAGCTCTTCTTTATCTATCCTTGGAAAGACTCAAGTGGAGTTTGGTTCAAAAATTCAATTAATTTTATCATATGGCAATATTTATGTTAAAAAGTGCAAAATCTAGTTATTGACACCCTTTGGATGGGTTTTTGACACCACAGTTATTGATACCCCTTGTACTCTTAACATTTTTTATATTATAACTTTATAACTCTTATGTAATATAAAAAACAATTAAAATATTCAATTTTCTTTAACATTATGAATATATCTAGTAACAAAATTTTTAAAAAAATATAAGAAATGCTGGTAGGTTTTATGCAACATAAAATAAAATTAATCAATTTACATTTCATCATCTTCATTTTCCTTGACACCCCAAAATATAGTGATGATTGGACCCTTGAAACATTAGTTTCCTGTATTTCTTAAAATAAAATTAGGACTAGTTCACTTATTTCTTTAAGTTAAAGTTTGGGGTGTCAATAACTGTCCGGTTTACCCTATCTGAAATTTAATATAGATAATAAAGCTATTTTATAGTTTTAATGAACAGCTGCCTCAATTATTATGTATATATTTAATTTTGGTTCTAGTTTCATCCGAATGGTGTAACTCTTTCCAATATATTAAAAAAGCCTGACTAGCTGGCAGTTACTTTTTATAATTAAATGATTACTTTAAAAGTAATTATCATTATTCTTTTTTTTAAAAAAATATAAATTAAACCATATATCACCGACAAATTAAGAAGGCTATTTTCTGAATGTATAATGGATACAGAGAGGAATTTTTGGGGAAATATTTGTAGACCCGACTGTTTTAGCGTGGTTCCTCCCTCCCCCATAGGGAGGAACCCCGCTTATAGGGTTGATACAATGAAACAATCCGGAAGTGCCGACTAGAAAATTTCGCGTTTCAGAACGCCTAGAGACCGAAAATAACGGTGGTTAAAATTTGTATATATATATATATATATATATATATATATATATATATATATATATATATATATATGTATATATTTATTTATTTATATATATATATATATGTATATATTTATTTATATATATATATATATATATATATATATATATATATATATATATATATTTGTCTGTTCGCTCTCTAGCTAGAAGACGAATGGTCCGATTTTGATGAAATTTGGTACAAAAATCTGTCGTCCAATTTGAAAGGTCAAGTTCGTTAACCAGCAAAATCCGCCCACTGGAAGATGGCGTTTGGGGCGAAATTCGCGCAAAAAAAATCGTAACGCTTACGTCTTTGAGTTCATAAGCTTGTAAGTACTCTTTTTATAGGATTCTTAGGCTAGGAAAACGAATGGAACCATTTTCAAGGCGATAGCTTTAACCGTTTTTGAGAAAACTGAAAAAATAATTTTTGAATGCCGTTTTTGGTTTGGGTACTTAGAGTCATGGGATTCAGTTGAAACATTTACTGCATGTTCTACTTTCATTAAAACTAATATGTTGAAATTTTGGTTGCGTTTGGAGTTAAGGAAGGGTTAGAATAAAATATTTTATTAACAGACATAAAAACGTTTTGGTAACTTCGTATACTTTCCTGAAAATCTCGAAAAAGGTTGATAATTTGGGAAACGGATGAATACCATTAGAAAGCTTACTAAATGCTCTACAAAAAAGGTTATAATGAAAGTTTTGATTAGGCGATGTCAATCGGAGAAATAAGTGCTTAAAACTTTAAAGTAATTGATTTCGCTTATTCGAACTGTTCTTTTTGTCTTTGATTTTGATACTTAAAATTATGGTATTCAGTTGAAACATTTTCTGTATGTTTGAATTTCATCACCACTAATATGTTAAAATTTTGGTTACGTTTGGAGCTAAGGAAGGATTAGAATAAAATATTTTATTAACAGACATGAAATGTTTTGGGAACTTCGTATACATTCCCTAATATCTCGAAGACGGTTAGGAATATTGGTAAACGGAGGGTTACCATGCGAAAGCTTACTAAATTTTCTACAAAAAAGATTCTGAAACAATTTTTGATTAGGCTATGTCAATCGGAGAAATAAGTGCTTAAACTTTGAAGTAATTGATTTCGTTTATTCGAACGGTTCTTTTTGTTTGTTTTTATTCCTTGTTATTTTTTATTAATTGCTTAAAGTTGGATAATGTATTTGACAATAAAACAGATTAATTAAAATAAGAAAAACAATTCATTGTTAAAAATATATCAGGCTGTACCGTATGAAATGTCAGTTTTGGATTTGTCGATTTCCTTCAATTGTCTTGAAACTGTCGAGGCTCCTACTCCGAGTTCTTTGGCATATTCCCTAGTGTTTTTAATTGCTTATAGTAATCAAATGTATTTGTCAATAAAACAGGATACGTATAATTAGAATCAATGTTTTGTTTGTTAGAATTCGAAGATGCCGTATGAATATCTAGATTACAGTACTGGTGTTGATTTCGTTCTTTAGAATTATTCTTGGTATTCCCTATTTTCATCTGTTACCCATAGTTTTTTATTGTTAGCAGGTTTTTCTTATTGATTATAGAATATAAATCTATTTGGCTATAAAACAGGATACGTAAAATTAGTGACAATATTTCGGAGATTTCTGAGCGAAATACTTTTAAGATTTTCTACCACCACGAACGGCTTTTTTCCTCTATTTTTATCCACTAGATAGGCTTTATTTTGCATATTATTCTATATAAGTTTTATTCAGCAGGGGATTCTGATGAAATGTCGTGTTTTTGCTGTGGATTTTAAATACGATGTATTTAAGATTGGATAACATTAGCGAGTCTACATAGTTAAAAACCGACGACGGAGGATTACTTCTTGCTATGATTTAGTCTACATATGTATATTAAGTCCTAAATCCAAAAAATAAACTTCACAACGGTTAGATACTATGAGCGAATATGGCGGTTCAATGCCTTAGAAACAAGGGGGCCGCAGGAAATTTACCTGCTAAGAGTTAATCCTCAAGAGGTGTAAATATACCCCAGGTATCTGCCGACACAAATACAAAGCCTAGGCGGAGAGCACCCCAAAAACTCAGATCCAAACATAAGGTTATATACTAAATATTCATAAAGACTACTTAGTTGTAAACCGATTCATCAATTAGCAATCAATAGTTTTCAACAAAGGTTATATACTAAATATTGAAAAAAGTATTTAATTAGAAAAAAAAACAATATTCCACAAGACTTGTTTTTGGTCCATTTGTGTCTACTCCATAGACCTTATTAGGTATATTATTCTATTGTAGCTGGGCAACTAAACTTTGTTTTATTTTGTTAAATAAAGTTTTCTTGACTTGTTATTCGTCAAGACTTTTATTTGTCCTTTTGTATTTACTAGATAGGTTTTATTCGGCATATTATTCTAGATAGGCTATATTAGGCAGGGTATTCTACTCAATCTTGTGTACTTCTTCTTGATCCTTCTGTACATGGGCGTATATAAAAACAATTTCGGGGGGGGGGCTGAGACCATTTCCAGGGTATGCAATACTAAATATTTAGAGCTTGGAATAGTTTTAGGCAACTAAAACGCTATTACACGTAAAATAAAATATGTTTTATGAACTAAGTGATCTTATTTAATTTATTTTTAAGGGTTTTACGAGATGTTTTTATCATCAATTCAAAATTTCGGGAGGGGCTGCAGCCCCCTCAGCCCCCCCCCTCATATACGCCCATGCTTCTGTATCCTCTAGAAAGGCTTTATTAGGCATATTTTGTATTTATAGAGCTTTGCTTTAGAATGAGAGCCAGATTCTGTAATTTCCGCTTCTGTGTAAAAGTTAGCTACTGTCGGTGTCCCTGACGCCTTAATATCACTTTTATTCGAGATGTTCGAGAGGATTTTGACAATTTTCACGAGATATATAAAAAAAAAAAAAGTTTATTTCTTTTCTAAGCTTATCAAATGGCACTAGGGACATGAACGGAACCGCGGTAAGATGCTGCAGTTCCTGTGAGTCGGACTTTTTGAGTTCATAAGCTTCTAAGTACTCGTTTTATATGATTCCTGGGCTAGGAAAACGAATGAAACCATTTTCAAGGCGATAGCTTTAACCGTTTTCGAGAAAATTGGAAAAATATTTTTTGAATACCGTTTTTGGTTTGGGTACTTAGAATCATGGGATTCAGTTGAAACATTTTCTGCATGTTCTACTTTCATCAAAACTAATATGTTGAAATTTTGGTTACGTTTGGAGTTAAGGAAGGGTTAGAATAAAATATTTTATTAACAGACATAAAAAGTTTTAGTAACTTTGTTTACTTTCCTTAATATCTCGAAAAAGGTTGAGAATCTTGGTAAACGGAAGAATACCATTAGAAAGCTTATTAAATGCTCTAAAAAAAAGGTTCTAATGAAAGTTTTGATTAGGCGATGTCAATCGGAGAAATAAGTTCTTAAAACTTTAAAGTAATTGATTTCGCTTATTCGAACTGTTCTTTTTGTCTGTTTTTTATTTCTTGTTATTTTTTAATTGCTTATTGTTGGATAATGTATTTGAAAATAAAACAGGTTAAGAAAAATAAGAAAAACAATTTAATGTTAGAGATATGGATTTCCAAGATATATAGCTTTTCAACTGCCTAGCGTCCTTCCTAGGGAGGGTTCTTTGTCTTTGATTTTGGTACTTAGAATTATGGGATACAGTTGAAACATTTTCTGCATGTTCGAGTTTCATCAACACTAATATGTTGAAATTTTTGTTACGTTTAGAGTAAAGGAAGGGTTAGAATAAAATATTTTATTAACAGACAAAAAAAGTTTTGGTAACTTTGTATAATTTCGTTAGTATCTCGAAAACCGTTGACAATCTTGTGAAGCGGAAGATTACCATTCGGAAGCTTACTAAATGCTCTACAAAAAAGGTTCTGAAGATAGTTTTAATTAGGCGATGTTAATCGGAGAAAAAAGTGCTTAAAGCTTTAAATTAATTGATTTCGTTTATTCCAATGGTTCTTGTTGTCTGTTTTATTTCTTGTTATTTTTTAATTGCTTATAGTTGGATAATGTATTTGACAATAAAACTGGTTAAGTAAAATAACAAAAACAATTTATTGTTAGAAATATAGATTTCCAAGATTCCAAGACCTTGTCACTAGCGGGTCTGTTTCTAGTGAAGCCGACCCAAATAAGATTGTAAATCATGACCTTTCAAGACTTTACTACTCACAGGAATGGCGTTAGTGACCTTAAGGGTTGACTCGCCATTATAATAATTAATTTAAAAAAAAAGACTGGTTGAAACAAAATAATAACTGCTTCTATTTTAATCTTTCCAAATTAGACTAGGGATATGAACGGAACCGCGCTAAGATGATGCAGTCCTGCGAGACGGACTTTTTTTTTTTTAGTTTAAATCATTTAAATTTACCTGTATTCTTGTTTACCTACATAATCATATGTTAATTAAATCCATTACTTTTACAGTAATCATTTGGTTATATAAAGTAACTGGCGGCCTTAATGTAAAAAAGTCCGACTCGCAGGAACTGCATCATCTTAGCGCGGTTCCGTTCTTATCCGAAGTGCGATTAGTAAAGGAATAGTAGCAGCTATCGGTAGGTTTTGATCTGTCGTTAAAAATATAAAATAAAATCTCAAAGAGAAGGAAGCTTAAAGAGCCACATATGGAAACTGACAGTTTTCTAAACGGATGGGACTCTCCCGTCATCGCGACGCTCACTCTAGGAACACTCTATTACCAATATCATTCTTATTTTCTCAGCTTTAATGAAATACTCATTCCACCGTTAAATAAGCTTAAAAAACAAAAGTGAGGTAAACAGTGACAAAAACCCTTTTAAAATAACAAAACTAACACTTTCGTAGTTTTAAGCACTTACTTCTCCGACTGACATTGCCCCATCGAAATTTGCTTCAGAATCTTTTTTTTAGAGAATTTAGTAAGCTTTTGAATGGTTAAATCGTACTTCCCACGATTTCTTAACTGTTTTGAAGATATTAAGGGGGAAAAATGGTGCTAATACCTACCGATAGCTGCTATATTCCTTCACTAATCGCACTTGAGATAAGAACGGAACCGCGCTAAGATGAAGCAGTTCCTGTGGGTCGGACTTTTTTTTTGTCAGACAAATTAATGTATTATGTTTATATTATAATATAAATATTATGTTTATAAGAAGAGCAAATCACTTTAATTGCGGTGTAAAATATTGTTGCTAGCTAAATCTAAGTATTATATAAGCTCATAAGGAAAAAATGGCGCTAATGACTCAGATTTCGATACACCATAAAAGAAAAAAAAAATTAAGGACAATATACAAAGATTCCGAAGTATTTCATGTCTGTTAATAAAATATTTTATTCTAATCCCAATAACGCAACACTTATACACAAATAAACTTTTTTTAGGTACCTATTTAATACGTATAAAATAAGGTTATAATGAGCGATCCGCTGTGGCATACACCAAGTACTACCACCGTGTGGAGTGCAACTAGTATAGACCGGTACGTCTGTACCACTGTGGTATGTAAAGAGCGGCTGTTCTGATACTGGCAAAAATTAGAAATCCTACATTCCTAAAGTTGTTTGGAGGCTTATCTTTATGACTCTAGACAAGGACTTGAAGATGACGAGGGTACACAGGGAGACGAGGGTACCTGGGGACAGGGAAAACGCCCCCCACCCTAAACCTCCTAGATCCTCACCTTCGAATTCATATGATTTCGTTCAATGAATTTAAAAAAAAAATTAATAAATAGATAAAAACTTCTGAAAATAGGGAATACCAAAAACAATTCTAAAGAACGAAATCAACACCAGTACAGTCATCTAGATATTCATAGGGCATCTTCGAATTCCAAGATACCGTTGAAACAAAATATTGTTTCTATATATACGTATCCTGTTTTATTGACTAATACATTTGACTACTATAAGCAATCACAAAAATAACGAGCAGTGAAAAAAAACTGTAGGAAACACACAAAAAGATTCGTTCAAATGAACGAAATTACCTATGTTTTAAGCACTTATTTCTCCAAATATGACCATCCCATCTTCAAAACATTTTTTGTAGAAAATTTAGTAACCTTTCGAATGGTAATCTTTTGCTTGCCAAGATTCCAAACCGTTTTCGTGATATTAATGAAAATACACGAAGTTCCCAAAACTTTTCATGTCTAAAAATGAAATATTTTATTTTAATCCTTCCTTTACTCCAAACGTAACCAAATGTTCAACATATTAGTTTTGATAAAATTCAAACATGGAGAAAATGTTTCAACTGAAGCCCATGATTCTAAGTACCAAAATCAAAGACAAAAAGAACAGATCGAATAAGCGAAATCAATTACTTTAAAGTTTTAAGCACTTATTTCTCCGATTGACATCGCCTAATCAAAACTTTCATTAGAGCCTTTTTTGTAGAGCATTTAGTAAGCATTCTAATGGTAATCTTTTGTTTCACAAGATTCTCAACCTTTTTCGAGATATTAAGGAAAGTATACAAAGTTACCAAAACTTTTCATGTCTGTTCATAAAATATTTTATTCTAACCCTTCCTTAACTCCAAACGTAACATAGCTTTCTACATATTAGTTTTAATGAAAGTGGAACATGCAGATAATGTTTCAACTGAATCCCGTGATTCTAAGTACCCAAACCAAAAACGGTATTCAAAAACTATTTTTCCAATTTTCTCGAAAACGGTTAAAGCTATCGCCTTGAAAATGGTTTCATTCGTTTTCCTAGCCCAAGAAGCCTATAAATAGAGTACTTACAAGCTTATGAACTCAAAAACGTAAGCGTTACGATTTTGTCTGCGCGAATTTCGCCCCAAACGCCATCTGCCAGTGGGCGGATTTTGCTGGTTAACGAACTTGACCTTTCAAATTGGACGACAGATTTGTTTACCAAATTTCATCAAAATGGGACCATCAGGGAAGCCAGAAATGAGCGAACAGACAAATATATATATATATATATATATATATATATATATATATAAATATATATATATAAATAAATATATACATATATATATATATATATATATATATATATATATATACAAATTTGAACCACCGTTATTTTCGGTCTCTAGGGGTTCTGAAACGCGAAATTTTCTTGTCGGCACTTCCGGATTGTTTCATTTTATCAACCTTATAAGCGGGGTTCCTCCCTATGGGGGAGGGAGGAACCGCGCTAAAAATGACCGCCCTTTCTAAAGGAATAAACAGTTAATACTTCGTTTTGATCATTCCTGAAAAATAATAACACGTGAAAATTTTAAAATGAAATCTCAAAGAGAAGCAACATTATATGCGCACATCAGGAAACTGACAGTACTCCCTCCGACCTTCTAACTTCACACTAGTAAAACACTATTACAAATATGATTCTAATTTTCGTAACTTGCTTTAATAAAATAATCATTTTATTGTTTAATGAAATTTAAAAAAAAAAACTGCCAATGAAAAACTGAGATAAATACAGACAAAAAAAAATTGTTCAAATGAAGGAAACCGCCACCTTTGCATTTTAAGCACTGATTTCTCCGAGTGAGATCGTCCCATCAACAATTACCTCAGGAACATTCTGGTAGGAACTTAGATCAGTTTTTGAATGGTCACCATCCACGTACCATGAGTTTCAAAAAAGTTTCAATATATTTAAGAAATTATACGAAAATCATGAAACTACTCATGTCTGTTTATAAAATATATTTATTATGTAAGACTTTCTTAACTCCAAAAGTAACGGACATTTAAATATCATTGTTTCGATGACAATGAAACATAAAAAAAAAAAAAGATTCAACTGAATCTATCGTTTCTAAGTGCCCAGACTGAAAATAATTTAGGAAAACTAGTTTTATTTAATTTTCTCGAAAAGGGTTCCAGATATCCAGAAATTGGTACAATTCGTTTTCTTACGTTAACTATTCTCATTCCGGCGCTAATAGCCAAAATAGTTGATGCGTCGTTAAAAAAAAAAAAAAAAAAAAAAAAAAAAAAAAAAAAAAAAAAAAAAAAAAAAAAAACTATCCTCATTAATTTTATTTACAGTTTAAAAATTGGCAAATTGACATGTTAAGGATTCTCCACAACAAGGATTTTCCGAGGTATAAATTACTTTCACCATACTTTATCATCAAAAGTAAAGTATAGTGAAAGTAATTGGCAAAAATCTTATCAGCTAATCGCTTAAGTTACGGAGCAGAGATTAAATAATTATCTTTAATCCAATAATTTTTTTGTATTGAGTTGAATGCAAACACCGGAAAATTTAAGCATCAAGGGAAAATACGGAAGCTCCATTGGGATGTAACGGGCCAAAAGTAAAAGAAAAAACTTTATCTTACAAGTCTTTTTACCGTTTTACATTTTAGACTCCTTTGTTATTTGTATTTCGCCCCTTTTCATATTTAAAATAAGATCTTGAACTACGACTTAAGGAAAATATCTCAGCAAACGAACTGAACAATAGAAATTGAAAAGAAGCAGGCAGTTGAGTTTTGAGAACTTTTATAGCCTAACTTTATGATGATAATTAAGGAAGTTGCCTAGTATTATCGTAAGTGAGGCTTTTAAAATTTTTAAAAACCAGGCCCGACATTGTTGAGCCCGCCACCTTTTCATGGGCCAATCACAAAGCCCCTTAATTTAATATTTTCCGCTTTAGACAGGATGGAGAGGGGGAAGGCCAAGGTAGCCTTTTTATAGAGTAATGGCTCCTTTTTTTTTCCTTGCCAGTTTTTCCATTGTTCAGCTTACGAGACTTATAGTCTTCTGTAGAAGAATGCTGAGATTGTTATCGTGTAAAACTGGCCCCCTTTTCTTGCTTATATTAAACAAAGCAGCCTCTCTAAATACTGTCATATTAATGCCTCATTTTTATTTATGTATTCATGAGTTATTGACGATGAATGGAGTAAATGTTTAGCTCTCTTAGAAGGAATCTAGCCATTCGTTGCTCTTATGACAGAATTCTTGGGAAAAAAGTCTTAGGGGGCGAGGAATATCTCAAAATTTTGACTGCGCACTCCAAAATTTTGAGATATTCTTCAGCGTTTATGGGAATTCCTTGTGTTCCGAGTTAAACTGTACAGTTCATCGAAGTAGAATGATAAAACCAGTATATTAACTGTTCACACCAATGAAGCCGGGACTGTGTAGGCAAGGGTCGAAGTGTATGGAAAAGAGGATATTTGCTTCATATTCAGTATTTCTACTATAACTGGACTGTGCAGTCACTGCCTTGGGGTTTATTAACTTAGCGTTTGTGTGCAAGATGTGTTTAGTCAAAATCTTGAGGCCAAACTGTGCAGTCTCGGCCTTGAGATTTGAACTGAACCTGTATGATTCGATCTTACTGGATACGTGCTAATGAGATTTATCTCCGTGCGAGGACGACTGCATTAAAAAATAACGCACATTGTAAATAATGGAAAAGACTTTCACTGACGGCGCAATTACGTCTTTAAAACGAGAATGATGATTTTTATTTCTTGAACAATTAAGCAATTAATTTCTCTCATATTTGACCTGTCCTTTTTAGGACTGTTTAATATGTTACGTACAATTAAACCCCATAAGGTTCAACTCTTTCTAGCGGGCAACAAAATGTGCCAACTTTTATTGGGAAATAATCAAAAGATATCTTTGGCAGCTGGATTAACCGACTTAATAATGTATAGAAATTCTCAAACTACTCTCTCCCTCTCTTAATAAATTTTTGTTCACATTGTCTTCTCACATGACTACTTAACATTATTTTCAACAATGGGTTCTCTAAGAGTAATAACTTATCCATATCCTAAAATGAAATATTAGGGAAATTTTAATATATTTATATATATATATATATATATATATATATATATATATATATATGTGTAAACTCATATACATACATACATATACTGTATGATGCACTGCTCAGAAAAGTATGAGCAGGACAGGTAGTCAATCCTCGTACGACCAAAGAAAATATTGTCTGTGCACGTCACTGCAATAAATTGCATAAGAAGCCTTAATAGATTGCTAAAATGCACCCGTCCTTGCACCTTTAAATGCAGATTGTGCGTTCGAGCGTGTGTGTGCTTGTTCCTGTTTGTGAGTTCGTACCGACAAGCGTATATAAAATTTTCATTCGATTAATTGACTTTTTTAACCAGTGTAATCGGTCTATTAAGACTGTGGATTTTACGCAAATTCAAGCTAGGCAACTGCCCATCTAGTCACGTTTTCTTTTTAACAATTTATTAATGTAGCTACCCGGCTGTTATTATTATTATTATTATTTTTTTTTTTTTTTTGCAGCGATACCTGTTTAATAGTGTGCTGAAATTTTGAAAATTATGTGGTGCGAAAATTAGCAAATGTTGGCCAGTACGTTTAGGTGTTTACTTACGAACAGAATAATAAATTCTCACGTAGCGGCCAAAATTGTTTACTTCCTTGCAAGGAAACTCGATCTACCTCGTGTTGAACTAAAGGCAAATATGTGTTGTGAAAATATGGAAAATAGGTCAATTGAAAGCTGGTGATTACTGGAAACGGCGCTAATAGCCAAGATTTGTTGATGCGCCGTAAAAAAAACAAAAAAAAAAAGAAAAAAAAAAAAAAAAAAAACAGTTTTATGACGTAATTGTTAAATGTTCCTTGTGTAATATATATTCATTATAGTTTCCTTAAATTATTATATTATTTATCGGAGGCCCGGTGGCCGTGAGCGTTAAGGTGTGAGCACTTAACACTTCGTGCTAAAGGGTCGCGGGTTCGATTCACACTAGGGGTGGTGGCCTTTCTTCAGTAAAAAGAAAAGGCATCAACCCTATCCTGGCTAGAAAAAGGTGGCAACCTATAGATAACCCATCCTATAATTCGTTGTTAATAATAAATGGACGTTAAAATTTAATAATAATAATATTATTTATCTGTTATTACATTTTGAATGTTTATGGTCCCCATTCCATGTTTTGATAGAAGGGAACCGAAGACCAACTGCAGTTCATTCCCAAGTTAAAATTTTCGATCAATCAATATTTCAGTTAAATCAGATTGCATAAAAATATATTGGTCCATCGAAAAATATTGATATTAGTATTTAATTTATGCTTTCTTGAAAAATAAAACAACTATTCTGGCCTGTGATTTATATGTATTTGATATAATACAGTCTTTCGCTCATTTGATTTACTTGTTAGTATTTTTGAGTAAATTTCTCCTCATGGCCGAATTTACTTGGACTCGGTCCCTAAAGGTAGATACATTTTGATATCGATAATGCGATCATGATTTTTATTAGGGTAAAATGTTTTATTTTTGTATTCATCTTATGTTACTCAGTTAATATGTTGTTGAAGGTTGTTATATTAATATTAACCAAGCACAACCTTTAGTTTTATTGGGGTCTTCCCACGCAGATCTCCTGCTCCCACGATTCGCCTCTAGGGCGATAAACTCCTGACCTTTTTACTTTATAATTTAAATAATAATCAGATGAAGATAAGAGATCATGAAATAGTTTATTCTGGAGAAGAAATATAAGCTGGCACTTTTACAAGAGAATAGCCAATTTGTCTGGCGTTTCCAATTAATATAACATATTTGATTTCCTACTTAATTAAGTGAGGGAGAATTTTAAATTTATTTCATCCTATATTTTCTTCAGATCTAACAATATACTAATGGTTTCAAAGACAAAAGTCATGAGTAGAAACATTTTTTTTTTGTTATTATTTTTTTTTTTTTTTTGATGTTTCATGGAAAACGGTTGCCCATAGAACGGCTCGAAGAAAAGCAATATTTTAGGCGTCACTAAGTTAGGTAACTGACAATAGCCAACTTTCACAGAAGCGGAAATAAATCAATTTAGCTTCTCCCTCATTGTAGGATATGCTGTTTGGAGGATGTTCAGAAGGATGAATAAGTCCAAAATTTCCACAGGTATTGTATTTTTTTTTTGGTTTTCGCAGAGCGTTTTCAGGGACTAAGCCCCATTTTTAAGTATACATCGCCATGAAGAGGAATGTATTAATATATTACATAATAATAATGTATTTATATATACAATGTTGAAAAGTAATTTTGTAATATCATCATTTATTGTCATAGAGTAAATCGCTACTAGTTTCGAAACTCTTAATTAATAACTTATTTAGTCAAGCCTTGCTCCTACACTCTCTTATTCTTAAAGGAGGCTGTATAGGTCAATCCAAAAATGTTTTGGATTTAACGTGTTTTAATAGAATATAATTTTACCGTTAAATGTAATTAAAAAAAATAATAAAACAAAAGAAGACATAAAAAACTTAAAAGAAAGGAAAAGAAAAACTTTTTTTTTTTAACGGATTCGTGTTTGGTGCATCAAAATACGTTATTGTACAAAATTTGAAAGAAATCGGTTTGGAGGACACTTAACTGCATTTTTACCTAACTTTAAGTATGCGAACTTTTTTCTTTAACGGATTCGTGTTTAGTGCATCAAAATACGTTATTGTACAAAATTTGAAAGAAATCGGTTTGGAGAACACTTAACTGCAGTTTTACCTAACTTTAAGTATGCGAACTTTTTTTTTTAACGGATTCGTGTTTAGTGCATCAAAATACGTTATTGTACAACATTTGAAAGAAATCGGTTTGGAGGACACTTACCTGCAGTTTTACCTAACTTTAAGTATGCGAACTTTTTTTTTTAACGGATTCGTGTTTAGTGCATCAAAATACGTTATTGTACAACATTTGAAAGAAATCGGTTTGGAGGACACTTACCTGCAGTTTTACCTAACTTTAAGTATGCGAACTTTTTTTTTTAACGGATTCGTGTTTAGTGCATCAAAATACGTTATTGTACAACATTTGAAAGAAATCGGTTTGGAGGACACTTACCTGCAGTTTTACCTAACTTTAAGTATGCGAACTTTTTTTTTTAACGGATTCGTGTTTAGTGCATCAAAATACGTTATTGTACAAAATTTGAAAGAAATCGGTTTGGAGGACACTTAACTGCAGTTTTACCTAACTTTAAATATGCGAACTTTTTTTTTAAACGGATTCTTGTTTAGTGCATCAAAATACGTTATAGAAAAAAATTTGAAAGAAATCGGTTTGGCTATCACGATATTTAAACATTTCATGAATAAATTAGCGATTAGCGCACTACCGTCGCTATGCGCTAATCGTTAGCGCAGGCTCTTATCAGTACCGCTAAATTAGCGAGAAGGTATTAGATATTAGCGACCGCTAACGTTTGCCCAACCCTGATGTAAACAGTGCATGAGACAGATCAGACCGTATAGTACAGAGGATTGTAACATGAATGGTCGTGCCCATTGATAAAAGACTGATATGATGGTTGCTATTGGAGACGAGAAAGGCTTATCACCGTTCCCTGATTATGAGAGCTGGATAATCCATCCGAGAACTAATATCCCCGTACCCCGATACAGCCAGTAATTAGTCTAGTACTCCAGTCAATTATCGAAGCCCTTCCATCACTTTACCAGCTCTCATCACATTCAGCCCATTATCAATAGCATAACTCTACAACTAATTTCATCAAGCTATAATTCAGTTTGCTTGGTAGTTCACTATAATCTTACTAACACCAAATAGATTTTTGGTTTCTTTGTTTTGTCGGTTTTTAGGCCTACTTCGGAAAAGAAGAAATATAGTTTAATAACTGTTATATATTAAAGAAAATATATTTGAAAAAACATATTTATTTGTACATATATCATCCTTCTCATTAGAGCCGTAACTTCATGGGATGCCCTTTCCCGCAAATCTTAGTACTCGGCATTATTTTTTTGCACTGTAGAAATGTTATGATATGTTGAATGGTACAATTTTATCTTATGTTTTCATTAGAGAGTTGTGTACGTTTCTTTGAATACATAAATGAACACGCAATCTTTTTCTTGTTGGGACATTTTGATACATAACACGATCATGTTCCTTAAAGCCATCATTAGCAATAAATCTTTGTCGTCAATGGTGACAATATTTTTCAAATTTTAAGGCCTAGATGCAGATTAACTACCTATGCTGATGATACAGCCATATTTTCCTCCTCTCCTGATCCCGTAACTGCTTCCCGTTATCTACAAGAACGTCTGGAATCTGTCGAGCACTGGTGCAACAAGTGGAAAATAAAGGTGAATCCTGAGAAATGCTGCCAAATCACATTCACCCTCAATAAGAGAGCCTGCCCTCCAGTCATCATATTCAGCCACGAACTCCCCATATCCAACGAGGTGCGCTACCTGGGATTATTACTGGACAGTAGACTCACCTGGAACCCACACACCCGACTGAAAAGACAGGAACTGAACAAGAGATACGGACTCTTAGGACGACTACTGGGACCTTCATCAAAACTGACAATACACAACAAACTCATTGTTTACAAAACTAAAATCCGACCTATTTGGACTTACGGACTTGAACTCTGGGGAACAACTAAAACTTCTAACATACAGAGAATATAGGCATTCCAATCCAAAGTCCTCCGCAAAATAGTTAATGCTCCTTTCTATGTTTCCAATAAAACTCTTCATAATGTACCTCAACATCCCTTTCGTTCAAAAACGAAACGTTCGTGGCAAAATCCCGCTTCCTAACCTTTCATTCCAAACTGTCCTTCCGTCCCAATCCTAGAGCACAAACACTTTCCTCCCAAACTCACCCCAAAAACCCGCCTAGAAGGCTCAAGAGACATTGGCCTCGTGATCAATTAAATGAATAGGGACAAAACATTATTCTAAGTAGGAAGTGCCAGTATTGATTGGCTCCTTCCAAAAGTGTTATTATCTTTATTATTATTGTGTTATTATTTTTATTATTATTATTTCCTATTCATTGTTTTTGTTTGTTTTGATTTTATGTACTTTTTCTTTCTTTTTTTATTTTATTTTTCATTTATTTGCTTATTTGTTTTTTATTTCTTTTGTATTTCAACTCAATTTCTGTATATATTCATTATTTATATTTGAGAGCAAACTTAACTAATGTACTCTCCAAATGTACAGATGTTAAATAAACGTATTACTAAAAAAAAAAAAAAAAAAAAAAAAAGACCCTAGCCGTATATCCGTAACAATCTTCAAGAAATTAATGGGTTTCTTTGAAGATTACCTCATAACCACCCACAAATAGTGTTGGGTGGTTATGAGGTCTTTGGAGTCAGCAGAAATGGATGTCTACAACTATTCGAAGTATTTTTGTTGTTGTTAATTAACCTTTGGACCACTCCATGCACAGGAATTGTGTGGGTGACGCGTTGAATGGGTTAAAGCTATCTTAAGCATAAAAAATCAATTAAGCCAACAAAATGTGAGACAGAACGATATTATTTTTTAAAGCTCCCGATCATGTCTTGATTTAAATGGCTCCTTAGTTATTTCAATATATTTAGAAACATTGATTATTCATTTTATTCATATCCCCGACATTGAGACTTTATTTATTTATTTAGAATTTGTTTGAGTTTCTTGATTAACCTTAGCTTGTCGTTATTTAATATGTAAATCCTATTTTGGCTGTTTAGACAATATCCAAGTGCCCTATTAATATTCTTTAGTTCCGCCCTGGCTTAATAAGAATTTAATATTTTTCAGCAATAATCCCCTAAAGCTAGCCTGCACTAAAGAGAGTTCGTTTAATGCATACTTATGAACCTAATTGAAATTCATCTCATCTTCTAAGATACTAGATACTGAATTGAAAAAAAAAAAAAAAATAGAATGCTATATACGATACTACCAAACTTAATCGTATATATTTTTATGTGTCAGAAGGTAAAATTTCAAACAAAAAATTCACTTTCTTCACTACCCCTTTATTTTGCTCTAGACGTTTCTCGACTTTATTACGCCTCTTTAGGAGCACTTAAAATAATAAAAGTCCTTAGGTTTCGTGCCGAGAAAAACTAAAAGAAATTATTAAAAGACTGTCTTTCATAAGGAATATATCAAAATCCTTAAAATTCTATGCTTTAGCCCCCACTCCCACCTCCTTTAATCCCTCCCCCCCCCCAAAAATATAGGAGTGAGTATGCCTCTGATATTGTGTGGAATAATAAGATAATAGGTTCCCGTTATTTGACCCCTAGACTTAATGCAGAGTCTTTCCGCGCATTCCTAGATAGTTAACGATCGTTCCAAGGTTCCAAGTCGACGGTTGTCCATCCCACTACAGGAGGGCCTTCCGAAATTGGTCGGACACTACATACTCATGGGGTTAGATAGCACGTGGTCAGCCGTTATTTTGCTCGGCTCGATCTTCAGACCTCACGTCCTTGGATTTCCTCGCACGGGGACACATAAAAGAAATTTTGAGGACATATATCGGCCAACATTTGGAAATTGGAATGGAATGGCCCACCGTATATGTTGATAATGAGCATTTAGACCATAAGGAGTCATTTCTGACCTATGGTGCCGTTGACTGTTTTCTTCCTGATGACTCGTAGATTCAAAATATGCAATAAAAAAGGTTAAGATCGGAAAAAATAACTCCCATATTAACCCCCATAAAATTGACCTTGAAATTTTATTCAAGGTCAATTCTGTGGGGGCCAATATGGGAGCTATTTTTTCCGATCTCACATTGGCCAACGGATGGCTTATTTATGTGACTCCCTGTACTTACCGACTTTATTATTTAATTATTTATTATTGTTATTGCTGTGATTTATGGGTTATAAACGTGACATTTTCAAGTCGGAACTTTTGGGTTGCATTATAAGGTCAACCTGATAAGCGGATTTCCTCCCTATAAGGGGAGGTAGGTAACGCCCTAAAAACCTACTTGTCTTGTTGGCGGACCTCCGGTAATGGCTGCGTTCACCCTGGTTAAAAACTTCTGCGCTAGTTTAATATATGTTTAAACGTAGTTTTGAAAAAAAAAAAAGAAAAAGATCTCCCTAATATTATATTCTGTTGTTTGCTTGATAATTCATCAGCTAACTTTGATTCAAACAGATAGAATGTGTAAAAATCGATGTGAGTATTTGGTTCCCAGACATTGTTGATTTAGAGATTAGGGCTGACGAGGGATGGTGTTTTTCATCTCTGTTTACCCTATTTCACCATTCCAAGGTTTGTTCTACAAACAAGAAAAGCCTTTCTGCCGAATTGCTAGATTCCCGCGTCCTATCTATTTTTAAGATAAATAGTAGTGAATATTATTTTTTTACATTTTTGATATGTAAATTATCAGAAGAGCCTGACAACCATGTATGAGTTAACACACGAAAATAAAAATATTTATTCTCTAAACGTTTATATCGGACCTCCCAACCCGTAGGTGCTATAAATATAAGGAGTAGAAATTAAAATAGATAGCAAGAAATTAAAAATGTAACAAAAGCCTGGACAAAAGTAAACACGTTTTCCATTACTTTTAATTAAAATATATAGATAAATTATGAACTGTCAAATTTATAAATCTTTAACTAAAAATCATTTATTTGTTAGTCATTATACAAAACGAAATAAGGTTTCCCAAAAGTGTCTGCCTTTTAGCGCGGTTCCTCCCTCCCCCCTAGGGAGGAACCCCGCTTATAAGGTTGATCTCATGACGCAATCCAGAAGTGCCGACTAGAAAATTTTGCGTTTCAGAACCCCTAGAGACCGAAAATGATAGTGGATAAAATTTGTATATATGTATGTATGTATATATATATAAATATATATATATATATATATATATATATATATATAAATATATATATATATATATATATATATATATATATATATATATATATATATATATATATGTCTGTTCGCTCTCTAGGTAGAAGACGAATGGTCCGATTTTGATGAAACTTGGCACAAAAATCCGTCGTCCAATTTGAAAGGTCAAGTTCGTTAACCAGCAAAATCCGTCCACTGGAAGATGGCGTTTGGGGTAAAATTCGCGCAAAAAAATCGTAACGCTTACGTTTTTGAGTTCATAAGCTTGTAAACGAATGAAACCATTTTCAAGGCGATAGCTTTAACCGTTTTTGAGAAAATTGGAAAAATAGTTTTCATTAAAACTAATATGTTGAAACTTGTGTTATGTTTGGAGTTAAGGAAGGGTTAGAATAAAACATTTTATTAACAGACATAAAACGTTTTGGTAACTTTGTATACCTTCCTTAATATCTCGAAAAAGGTTGAGAATCTTGGTAAACAGAAGAATACCACTAGAAAGCTTACTAAATGCTCTACAAAAAAGGTTCTGATGAAAGTTTTGATTAGACGATGTCAATCGAAGAAATAAGTGCTTAAAACTTTAAAGTAATTGATTTCGTTTATTCGAACTGTTCTTTTTGTCAACAACACACCCCTCAGACCGATGGTTATTCAATTAACCACCGCATCCTGAAAATGGCGTTTAACATAACCTATATAATCACATAATAAATGCAAATAGTATTCTTATTATATGTTTGTAATGAAAAGTTTATTACTCAATAATTAGTTTTTTTTTAAAAAATTTAATTCGACTTTGGTTTCCCAAACTTTTGTGTACAGTACATCTCCTCAATAGTAGAAAATTAATAAGTAAACCTACTCCTCTAATTGAATAATTTTCTTTCTACAACAATCATATTGGACGACTGGCAAAAAGAATGGACTAAATCCGAAAGTAAGTTAAGACAGATTAAAAATACAACAGGAGCCTGGTTGTACGAAAACCTCACAAGACGGGAACAGGTAGTATTAACCAGGCTTAGAATAGGACACTGCTTACTAACTCACGGACGTCTTATGCAAAAAACAGACAGACCAAGATGCAGACATTGTGACGAGGACCTTACAGTAAAACACATACTTATAGACTGTAAACAGAGAGACAACTTACAAATACCACACGCCTTTTTTTTTTTTTTTTTTATTTATTTATGAGCATCCATGCGCATCTAAGGCGTTTCGCTCCAAACAGTTATTGCATATATACATCTAAAAACAAATGGTATACATCTAAATATATATACATATACACACAACAATACATATACACATATATATATATATATATATATATATATATATATACATATATACACATATACATAAAAACACACACACACACGAACACACACACACACACACACACACACACACACACACACACACACACACACACACACACATGTATTTATATTACATCTATCATTATACATCTATAAACAAATTATATGTAGAAATGACAATATATTCACATCTAAAAACGAATAGTATATACAAATGACAATATATATACATCTAAACATCTAAAGACAAATGGTATACATATATACATTTAAAAACAAACAATACATATATATATATATATATATATATATATATATATATATATATATATATATATATATATAAACAAATGGTATTATTTATATACATCTGTTTGATCAATCGGATTACATAATTAGACATAGTTTCTAATTCATTAATTACATGTTATCGTTCTTTACAGTTTACCAAGTGGCGTAATACCTTCCTTATGTTTTTAGCGCGGTTCCTCCCTCCCCCATAGAGAGGAACCCCGCTTATAGGGTTGATACAATGAAACAATCCGGAAGTGCCGACTAGAAAATTTCGCGTTTCAGAACCCCTAGAGACCGAAAATAACGGTGGTTCAAATTTGTGTATATATATATATATATATATATATATATATATGTGTATATATTTATTTATATATATATATGTGTATATATTTATTTATATATATATATATATATATATATATATACATATTTGTCTGTTCGCTCATTTCTGGCTTCCCTAATGGTCCGATTGTGATGAAATTTGGTACAAAAATCCGTCGTCCAATTTGAAAGGTCAAGTTCGTTAACCAGCAGAATCCGCCCACTGGAAGATGGCGTTTAGGCCGAAATTCGCGCAAAAAAATCGTAACGCTTAAGTTTTTGAGTTCATAAGCTTGTAAGTACTCGTTTTATAGGCTTCTTGGGCTAGGAAAACGAATGAAACCATTTTCAAGGCGATAGCTTTAACCGTTTTCGAGAAAATTAGAAAAATAGTTTTTGAATACCGTTTTTGGTTTGGGTACTTAGAACCATGGGATTCAGTTGAAACATTTTTTGCATGTTTGAATTTCATCACAACTAACTTTTAAAACTTTTGGTTACGTTTGGAGTTAAGGAAGGGTTAGAATAAAATATTTTATTAACAGACATAAAAAGTTTTGGTAACTTTGTATACTTTCCTTAATATCTCGAAAAAGGTTGAGAATCATGGTAAACGAAAGAATACCATTAGAAAGCGTACGAAGTGCTCTACAAAAAAGGTTCTGATGAATGTTTTGATTAGGCGATGTCAATCGAAGAAATAAGTGCTTAAAGTAATTGATTTCGTTTATTCGAACTGTTCTTTTTGTCTTTGATTTTGGTACTTAGAATCATGGGATTCAGGTGAAACATTTTCTGCATGTTTGAATTTTATCAAAACTAATATGTTGAAAATTTGGTTACGTTTGGAGTAAAGGAAGGATTAAAATAAAATATTTCATTTTTAGTCATGAAAAGTTTTGGGAACTTCGTATATTTTCATTAATATCACGTAAACGGTTCGGAATCTTGGGAAGCAAAAGATTACCCTTCGAAAGGTTACTAAATTCTCTACAAAAAATGATTTGAAGACATTTGCGATGGGATGGTCATATTTGGGGAAATAAGTGCTTAAAACATAGGTAATTTCGTTCATTTGAACGAATCTTTTTGTGTGTTTCCTACAGTTTTTTTTCACTGCTCGTTATTCTTGTGATTGCTTATAGTAGTCAAATGTATTAGTCAATAAAACAGGATACGTATATATAGAAACCATAATTTGGTTCAACGGCATCTTGGAATTCGAAGATGCCCTATGAATATCTAGATTACTGTACTGGTGTTGATTTCGTTCTTTAGAATTGTTTTTGGTAATCCCTATTTTCAGAAGTTTTTATCTATTTATTAATTTTTTTGTTTAAATTCATTGAACAAAATCATAGGAATTCGAAGGTGAGGAGCTAGGAGGCTTAGGGTGGGGGGCATGTACCCTGTCCCCAGGTAGCGGCGCCCAGTGAACCCTCGTCATCTGTAAGTCCCTTTCTAGAGTCATAAAGGTAAGCCTCCAAACAACTTTAGGAATGTAGGATTTCTAATTTTGGCAGTACCAGAACAGCCGCTCTTTACATACCACAGTGGTACTGACGTACCGGTCTATACTAGTTGCACTCCATACGGTGGTAGTACATGGTGTATGCCACAGCGGATCGCTCATTATAAACTTATTTTATTCGTATTAAATATATACCTAAAAAAAATGTATTTGTGTATAAGTGTAGCGTTATTGGGATTAGAATAAAATATTTTATTAACAGACATGAAATGGTTCGGAATCTTCGTATATTGTCCTTATACTTTTTTTTTATTTCTTTTATGGTGCATCGAAAATGAGCCATTAGCACCATTTTTTCCTTATGAGCTTATATAATACTTAGATTTAGCTAGCGACAATATTTTACACCGCAATTAAAGTGACTTGCTCTCCTTAAAAATATAATATTTATATTATAATATAAACATAATACATTAATTTGTCTGAAAAAAAGTCCAACCCGCAGGAACTGCATCATCTTAGCGCAGTTCCGTTCTTATCTCGAATGCAATTAGTGAAGGAATATAGCAGCTAGGTAGGTATTAGCACCATTTCCCCCCCCCTTAATATCTTCAAAACAGTGGGAAGTACGATATAACCATTCAAAACCTTACTAAATTCTCTAAAAAAAAAGATTCTGAAGAAAATTTCGATGGGGCAATATCAGTCGGAGAAGTAAGTGCTTAAAAATACGAAAGTTTTAGTTTTGTTATTTTAAATGGGTTTTTGTCACTGTTTACCTCACTTTTGTTTTTTAAGTTTATTTAACGATGGAATGAGTATTTCATTAAAGCTGAGAAAATAAGAATCATATTGGTAATAGAGTTTTCCTAGAGTGAGCGTTGAGATGACGGGAGAGTCCCATCCGCTTAGAAAACTGTCAGTTTCCATATGTGGTGCTTTAAGCTTCCTTCTTTTTGAGATTTTATTTTATATTTTTAACGAAAGATCAAAACCTACCGATAGCTGCTACTATTCCTTTACTAATCGCACTTCGGATAAGAACGGAACCGGAAAAAAAAAAATAAATAAAGGGGGGGGGGGGTTGAAAGTGTTAAATTTTTCCATACATATTAATAGTTTTGAGGTGTGTAAGGATTGCTGGTATGTGTGGACTGCTGTCAGTAAGTAATTCGGTCATGTCATACGTAAGTCTAGATTTTGACATTGTCGGCATTCTGTTAGTATGTGTTTTACGGTTAGTTCGGTGTTACAGATTTTACATGTAGGCTTTTCTTTTTTAGTCATTAAGTACTCGTGTGTTATTCGTGTATGCCCAATTCTGAGTCTAGTTAGTACTACTTCTTCTCTTCTGTTTTGTTTGTGACTGGAAGGCCATTCCGCGATGTTCCGTTTTATTGGTCGCAGTTTGTTGTTTGTAGATAGGTTTGTCCAGTCATTTTGCCATTTGTTTGTGATTTGGTGTTTAGCCTGTCTCGTAAGGTCTTGGTAAAAATGTCTAGTGGTTGAATTTTTAAGTCTTGAGTAGCCAATTTTGCTCGTTCGTCTGCAGTCGTACTAAGTCCTAGGTCTTCATGTCCTGGCGGCCAATATATTGTTGTATGTATGCCTGAAAGTTGTAAATTGTAGATGTGTTGTTTGATTTGGATTTCTTTGGGATGTTGAGTGTATAAGTTCTGTAATATGTGTAGTGAACTAAGAGAATCTGTACAGATGATAATGTTTGTGTGTTGTGATGGAGGAGTGTTAGTGAGGGCAAGACATATTGCATGGAGTTCAGCTTCTAGAATATTGTACAGCGCCGGGAGTTTTTGCTTGTAGATAGTGCCATTTACAATAGCTGCCGATCCAATGCCGTGTTTTGTATTTGAACGATCGGTGTATTCAAGGATGTAGTTAGTTTGTCGATTTAAGAAGTCCAAGAAGTTAGTTTTGTATAAATGTTTGGATAATATGTTTGACTTTTTGTACTTAGAGAGAGATGTGTCTATTGTGAATTTAATGAGCCATGGAGGAGTGAGTGAAATGGTCTGTTTCTGTATTGGTTCTGTTTGTAGATTTGTAATCTCCTCTATATCTAAGCTTCTTATAGCAAGAGGTCGGGCATGCTTGTTATTTATTTGGTATTGATTAATATTAGGGTTTTCTATGATATCCCTTGTGCAGGATGGCTGAGGGAGAGACTTAATTTTGTAGTAATACTTTGCAATTAAGTATTTTCTTCGGATCTCTAGTGGAGGTTCTACTGCCTCTACGTTCAGGCTGCATATTGGGCTTGATCTGAAGGCACCCAGTGCTAGACGTAGTCCTGTGTTTGATATTGTGTTAAGTATTTTCAGTGTAGTGGGCTTGGCAGATGAGTATGCTACGCATCCATAATCCAGAAGGGACCTGGTGTACCATCGATAGAAGTTTAGCAGTACTTTTCTGTCTGCACCCCATTTAGTGTTTGCTAGAACTCTCAAAATATGCAGAGATTTTTTACATTTAACGAGAAGTTCTTTTAAGTGGGGAACCCATGTGAGGTGTTTGTCAAAATGAATTCCTAAAAATTTTATTGTTGTTGTTTTTGTAATGTCTGTATCGTACATAGTAAGTTGGTAGTCTATGTTCCGTCTTTTCTTGGCAAATAATATAGATTTTTTTTTGGTTGTCGAGAACTTCGTACCTGTTTTGTCGTTCGAGAGGGTAAGTGTATTGATTGCGTTCTGTATTCGGTCTTGGGCTTGTTCAGTGGATTTTGAAGTGTAGAATATTAAAAGATCGTCAACATGCAGGCTATATTCAATGTCAGGGGGTATGTATTCGACAATTGTATTCATTCCAATGATAAATAGGGTTGTACTTAGTACGCCCCCTTGAGGTACTCCCGTCTCTAGTTGATATATATCGGAGAAACAGTTGCCATTCCTTACTGTGAAAGATCTTCTAGAGAGAAACCCAGTAATAAATGCCAAAGGTTTTCCTCGTATTCCCCATTCAGAGAGTTGTTTGAGGATAACATCTTGCCGGATTGTGTCAAAGGCTTTGTTTATGTCAAATGAGACTGCTAGGAGGGATTTTTTATTTGTAAATGCGTTAAGAATAGAGTTTTCTAGTCTAACGATGTGGTCGGTTGTCGAATGATTTGTCCTGAATCCACATTGGAATTTAGAGAGGAGACCTTGTGACTCAATATACCATAGTAGCCTTTTGTTGAGCATTTTTTCAAATAGTTTGCAGACGCAGCTTGTCAGGGAAATCGGTCTGTAACTGGAAGGGTCAGGTTTTGCTTTGTTTGGTTTTAGTATAGGTATAATCTTGCTATGTCTCCAACAGTCAGGGTAATTTCCTGTGTTATAGATATTATTGAAAATTTGTAGTAGTTTGAATTTTGTATTCTGAGGTAAATTTTTGATCATGTCATTCGTGATTTTATCAGGTCCTGGGGATGTTATCTTAGAGTTCGTTAGAGCATAAGTTAGTTCGTCAAATGAAAAGGGTTCGTCTAAAGGTGTAGTAACGGAAGGAGTGGATAAGAGTGTCATGTCATGATAGTTGTGTTCAGGTAACTGTATGTCAGGCGGTTTTGAGATGTTAGTATAGTATTCAGCAAGATGGTCGCATATTTGTTTAGGGTCAGTGATAATCGAGTCTTGTATTTTAAGCCCAGATATGTATGTGCTTTCTTTTTTGTGTGAGATACATCTCATTCTGTCCCATATTACTTTTGAAGGAGTGTTTCTGTTGATGGATGATACAAATTCGATCCAGCTTTGTTTTTTACTCTCCACAATTACGTATCGGGCAACCGCTTTGGGTTTTTTATACTTTATAAAATTGTCGCTTGTAGGGCTGCGTCTAAATGCGTTTAGTGTCTTACGTTTTTCTTTTACGGCTTGCCTACATTTCTCATTCCACCAAGGGACTGGCTTGAGTTTTTTAATAGGGTTTGTTTTAGGGATTGTTAGGTCTGCAGCAGATATTATTTTGTTGTTGAAATCGTTTATAGTATTTATCCACACGACTTAGTTGACGTACTATTACCTGGTAGCCCTCTCATCAACACAATACTCAAACATTTAGAAACACTCAACATATACTCAAAAATTTAATAAAATATGTAAAATTTAAGTATAGTTGAGCTTTAGTTACATAATTTTAATTTAAAGTACTTATACATATCCCTTTTAATATATATATATATATATATATATATATATATATATATACCCATATATATTTATTTATTTTTTATTCGTTTATTTATTATTATTTTGTTGTTTTTAGTTTCATTTATTTTGTTATACTTTATAATTATTTATTTCATTTTATTTATCTCTTTTTCTTTTTCTTTTTGACTGAGACATATTTTCATAGTCATAAAACTGTAACGAGACCATCGCCAAACGTTACGGGGCTCTGAAAACAAATAAATAAATATTTCTACAAGAATTTTTTCTCTTTAGATTTGCACGATAAATACTAGGTTTTGGTCATCTTCATCAATACTTTTTAACATCAGTATGCTCTCTTCTCAAGTAACATAATATACAGTCGTGACAGCGCAAGTCTTACCTTTTTTAACGGCGCACCGACATGTGAGTCATTAGCCCCGACATCTTTACTACAGCTGAGAACTTTCTCATCGGGCTCTGAAACGAGAATAAACCCTGCTGCAAGTGGGTCTCGAACCCACATTTCCCGCATGAGAATCCAATGCGTTAGCCCGCTAGACTACGGGGAGGCATCCCAAGACTAACTAGACATGTGTCAGTAAGTTCCAGCTAATCCTTCTATATTTTTGTGTGTGTAAAAATAAAATTCTAAAGAAATTATGCCAAAATTTAGTGATCGAAATGAAAAATGTTACAGAAATGAGTTCAATTGCTACTTGATAATGGACTTTATTGTCCCCCGATTATTTTTATTTCTGCACCGTTGAGCAATGCCCAAATGTTTTAGACATAGTTCCCTGAAAAGCTTTCCAAATAAACTGCTTTCAATAAAATGGCGTCTGCTAGAACTACTTAGTAGTCTGTTGAGAATAGGACCTTCAGAGAACTCCCCGAAGTTGGAGGAACTTTCAGACTTAGTACGCTCTGTTTAGAGCTTCGAGTAATTAGAACAAAGAAGCTTCAACACTAGGGGAGAAGTTGGTCGCGGATCAAGTCATTTGGAAAAATGGCCACCGCAATACAGCTGAGAAGTTATAATTTATTGGGGATTTAAATATTATTTATTGTAGTCAAATGTTTATTTTAAACCTGGATCCTTATTTTAAATTCCCGACAATCCTGAAATATTCTGTACCCCTTGGACATGGAAAACGCCCCGAATAAACTGGAGCCTTACCAATTACATTAAAAAGGACACGTAGCCCATTTTCAGAAATTGTAGAGTCCAATAGAAACTCAATGATGATTTTCACGGATATTTAAAAAAAACTCAGCATGGAGTAGTCGGAAGTGCAATAATGTGTCATGAAAGATGTTACATGTTTTCCTTGTCTCCATTATGCACCATATATTCAGCCGAACTCGTAGCATTGATGAAGGCACTATACATTTTTACTCCCACATCTAAAAACGTTATAGTATTTACAAACTCTCTATCCGTAATTTTGTCTCTTCAAGACTCATACACTGATAATCCATTAATTAATGATATTTTACAG
Source organism: Gonocerus acuteangulatus (assembly GCA_946811695.1). Lineage (NCBI taxonomy): Eukaryota > Metazoa > Arthropoda > Insecta > Hemiptera > Coreidae > Gonocerus > Gonocerus acuteangulatus. The sequence continues at coordinate 92,531,012 of OX328125.1, forward strand.
GGAATAAGTGATTTAATAAATAAAAATGTATCCATATTTCCGTATTTGATTCCAAGCCATAGTGGAATAAGGGGAAATGAACGAGTTAATGAAGCAGCAAAAAAAAAAAAAGCCATTACAATAGGAATATATCTCACACAATGCCCCCTTCAGATATAAACCACTATCTAAAATATCTGGTATGGATATATTGGCAGAATATACGGGCTCATACAGCAAATAATAATTAAGAGAGTACAAAAAAAAAAAAAAAAAAAAAAAAAAAAAAAAAAACTCGAAACCTAGGAAATGCACCTATAAAAATAGACGAGAACAGGTTATTCTTACAATACTGCGAATAGGCCACACTAGACTCACTCACAGCTACCTAATGTCACAATACTCCCCACCTAAATGTTCGCATTTAGAAGAAATCGAAGAATATAATAAGTTGTTATTTATCGTCTCTGAATTGGACACTTTAGGTGAATTAATGGTTATTTGACGCCAAAATAGAAACCTCAGAATTATTGCAAAATTAATCAGAAGTCAACGAAATTTTAAAATTACACACAATCTCATAAAAGAAAGATCTTGATATAAGAAAGAGGAAATTAACTACAAAATGTTTCAAAGAATTGGAAATTATAAAATTGGCAATTTAGATGACCATTACTATTCGACAAGGCAAAAGTAACTGTTCCCTCCTTTAGTGAGAGAACATTGAGAGAGGACATTGGTTTGATTCTCAAACTATACATATTCGCACAGAATCAGAAACAAAAAATATATCACAGATTTTTAGAGGAAACAAGTGGAATTTTGTTGAGCAGTTTAATTCAATTTCCTTAAACGGAAATTAAGAAATATCCAGCCAATCAAAAGGTAAATAATAACATTTTGATGATTAGATAGTTAGCCGTCGAGGTGATAAGTAAAGATGGAATGGTTGGGAATCGGCTAAAGAAACCTCAATACGATTTCTTTTTATAAAAAATCTATATTTTGGACGTTTCGACTACTCATTGGTAGCCTTCGTCAGCTAAAATTACAAGAAAAACAGAAATTAATGCAACAAAAAAAGTTTATAATTGACATAAGTAACCGAAATATAAATACACCTAACTTAAGATACTACATACCTATAGGTATGTAGTATCTTATTTGTTTGTTATAATTAATTTATGTTACTATTAGCACCTATTTACCTATATAAACTTCAATATAATAGCCTTTTTTCTTCTTTTTGTTATGTATCTTTTGATTTTCATTCTACTCATTCTATGAATTTAAGACCAAATTGTTCTTTTATAATAAGTTAGGTGTATTTATATTTCTGTTACTTATGTCAATTATAAACTTTTTTTTTTTTGTATTAATTTCTGTTTTTCTTGTCATTTTAGCTGAGGAGGGCTCCCAATGAGTAGCCGAAACGTCCAAAATATAGATTTTCTATAAAAAAAAGTCATATTGAGGTTTCTTTAGCCGAATCCCAACCATTCCATCTTTACTTAATAACATTTTGAAAATAAAAATCGAAGAGTTTCTCCTGTTGAAAAATTGCTGAAATTCTAGAAATGAAGTTGGCATCTTGAGTTGAATCTGTATATGAATTATTTAAATGATTATTTTTAATCACTCTGTCTGATGTATCGACATTTTAACAATGAGTTTCTGGAAATAAAGCACAATCTTTTCATCTCCTACATGAAATAGTCCTTGTTGCAATTCTGGAGAGGGATGCAATTGAGGAATTACTGAGTTAACGAGACTTATTTATAAATATTCTTAAAAAATGTCAAAAATGTATGACAAATATTAACAAAATAAATCAACAGAGTGAAGTGATAAATATCCATTTGAAAGGCAAAGGTCTCATCTTTAGGGGCAATAAATTAAATACAATTCGAAAGCACCGAAAAGTTATTTACATTTTGACATATAAGGCCTTTGATGTTTATTTCTCCGTTTATGAATTGCCAGGTGAGTTGGCCTTTTCTCCGGAACTCTCTCCAATTAATTACAAATTACGTTTCACATGGGAAAATACATCTTCTCGTGGTAAAGCAATTTTCCAACCGACGCTCTTATATTTTTCAAAGGCACCGAGAAAGCAAAATCGCTAAAATACTTGTAGCTGAACTAATATCTTACAGATAAAAGTTTATTAAGATAGGAGCTGCGCTAATGGCCTAGATCTCGATGCGCCCTAAAAAAAAAATAATACAAAGAATACAAAATAAGATATGAGCATTTGTTTAAATTGGCTCAATGGGTTACAAAATGCTTGGCGAATTTATTATTAACCCTCCGAACTTTTTGGCATCTCTCTCATTATTTTAAAATTTTATTTAGTTAGTTTTGTTGAAATAATATAAAATTTTGGCCAATTAATATTATGATAAAATTGTAATTTGCTCTTAAATTAAATAATTGTAACCACACATTTAGTCTGCCCAATTCCCCTCGCTTTGACAGTAGATAAACTAGGATTAGGTGAATTTATCCATTTAAAGCTCAAATAACAGAAATGATTAAGAATCATGTTACCCGATCAAATTTCATGTTTATGTTCCTTGGGTTGCTTAAACTCATTTAAATAATGTATAGTTAGCTCATTCATTTAAATTCTGTTGATTTTTAGGTCTTATTTTGCTTTATGATTTTATCGCGGGTCCTCCCTCCCGCTTATCAGGTTGACCTCATGACGCCATCCAGAAGTGAAGACTACAACATATCACGTTTTTGAACCCATAGATCACGAACATAACGGTGCTTAAAATTATATATATTTATCCGTTCACTCTTTCGCCGGCTTAAAACTAGTGCAATTTTAATGAAATTTGGTATAGAAATCTTTCCTCTAATTTTGTTTAATTTGTTAACCAGCAGAATCCGTCCGCCGAAAAATGGGTTTGGAACGAAAGTCGCGCGAAAACAAAATCGTGATGCTTACATTTCTGAGTCCATGCGCTTGCAGGTACTCGTTTAATAGGTTTCTTAGCCTAGGAAAACGAATGGAACCATTTTAAGACCGACATCTGTGACCATTTACAAGAAACATTTCTAAAACATTTTAAGAAAGGGGCAGAAGTTGCTCCCCAAAATTGTTTCGAACATTAGCTTTATTGGCGAAGATTCGAACCTTTTCAGGTTTATCATCAGGTATGTTATATTAAGTTTTGTTAAAGTATATTGTGATTTTAAATTTCCTTTTAGGTACATAAATATTCAATTTGTAGAGTGAAAATCCAGGATTCAATTTTCTAGTTAGGATCTCATATTAAGTTGTGTTAAGGTCGATCGAAGTAAACATAATATCTTGGTAAACATTTCATGAAGTGGATGAGTTTTAGTCACACAAGTTACATTCACACATTACTATCAGAGATGGGCATAATTTTATTTATAAATAAAAATACGAATTTATTCGTACTTCATATATTTGTAAATACGAATATAAATAAATTCGTATTCATAAGTGCGAATACGAATTTATTTGTATTCACATATATTAAATATAAGAATACAAATAAAATTGTATTCGCAAATTTTCCTGCGAATAAAAATAAATTCACAGAAATAACTTTCGTAATATCATCTTATCGTTAATTCGAAAAAAATCATAATTTATTTCCGAATTTTTTTGTGAATAAATTTTTATTCACAAATTATAATGTGAATAAATTTGTATTCATATATTTTAATGTAAATATTTTTGTAATCACTTGATTTTTTGTGGATATTTACAATTTTTTCAATGAATTTATTTGTATTCGCAGGAAAATTTGCGAATAAAATTTTATTTGTATTTTTATATTTAATATATGTGAATACAAATAAATTCGTATTCAAACTTATGAATACGAATTTATTTATATTCGTATTTACAAATATATGAAGTACGAATAAATTCGTATTTCTATTTATAAATAAAATTATGTCCATCTCTGATTAGTATGAATATAACTTGCCCAATCAATACATCATGAAAATATTCACTCTCACAATTTCATATTTACGGACCTAAAATGAAATTTAAAATCCCAATAGACATTAACACAACTTATTTTAAGATGCCTGATTATGGGCCTGAATAGGTTCGAATCGTCGCCAAAATAGGTTAATGTTTTAAAAAATTTTGGTGAGCAACACCTGCCACTTTCTTCAAGAATCTATTGATCTGCCCCCACCCTCACTTTAACTTACATATTATTTCACTATGTTATTCGTTATAGTGTCTCATTGCGAGCTTTATCTGATTGATTACCAGTGAAAAATTGAAATATTATTATTGTGTTACCTGTAATTATCAGTTTTTGTTTTATTGATTTTTTTTCTATCTATCTATATGTCTTCATAGGTGGAATGTGTGAATTCCATCACAAATATATCGTACTCATTATTTATGTGTATTTCTATTTATTTAGGTTGGGATGCGTAGGTCGAAGTCACAATGTGTCTTTATAAGATCTTCAAACTTCTCTGATGTTTACGTAAGGATACACTTAATTAACCTAAGTACACAGGAAATCACTAATGATCATGACACCTCAAAGCACATAGATTATGTAGTTATATAAACACAAACACTTTCCTCAAATGTTATCATCACTTATTTAAGATACACAGACACAACAAGTTATAGTAATGCACGAAAATGAATGTTTTATCAAAAACAGATAATAGGCGTTCTGAAATAACATTCCATTGACGAAATTTGGAACGGAATCAGTAACATAATAGCAGTTAGTCTTATAGAGATGTATTATAGAAATAGGTCAGGTAGAGACAAGAAAAATCACTAGTTTCAGGTATTTGCGCAATTAGGGTGCCAGTGACTTTTTCTAATCACAGTGATTTTTATGTTATTGTTTTTGTAACATAATATTTTAATTTATAGTTTAAAATGAACAGCGTTAACAACATTTTAAAGGTGCAAGTACATTAATATATTTTTTTTTTATTCGGCTCATCGACATCTGAGCCATTAGCGCCGACAAGCCTTGAAATTGTTCTATCTAGGTGGCCCAAACCTTTTTTCAACAATTCAAAATACTTTCGTATCAGTCCTGCTTTTCATATCTCCTTTTCTAAACAAACTCGAACAAATAGGAACTTTCATGGAATTGCTGCTTCATGTGATATCTTCTTGAGCACCTCACATCTTGCGTAGGATGTACGGTACACTCTCTGGTGACCTCCACCAGAACTTATGAACGGCCTCGTGAGCTGTTTCATTCGTTTTATCCTCAGGATCCCTAGAGACTCCCATATCGCACTTCTACCACAAGAGTAATTGGCTATTCGCTGTTTATTGTCGCCAATACTTCCTCTTAATTGCTGCGTTCTTTACCAAGTCATTCTATCCTGAAGACCCTCTTATATCTTTCAACTCCTTAACCCTTTAACGGGCACATTTCGCTAGCTATGTTGGAATTTTTTTAATTTATATTTGGGAGTCTGGGGGGGGCATCCATTTACTAAATATGAACCCAGGATGTTAAAAAAAATTGTATTCATAAATACGGGGTAGGCCGCTTAAGCGGCCCTTGCCCTTTCCAGGCATCGTGACTCCCCGATATGGAATGCCGCGATACGTAGTAAAGCCGATTCCAAGTCGCAAAGTAGGAATGGGCAAGGACCGCTTAATCGGTCAACTTCGTCATATCTCGGCTCCTCGGGCCCAAGACCTCCAAATACTATTTTTTGGCATACCCCGGCATCTAGCAGGAAGCATTGGAACCAATTCCGCCTCACTCTCGTCATTTTTTAATTCCAGCGAGCAGCGGTCGCTTAATCGGCCCTTGCCCGTTAAGGGGTTAAATTTAAATCCTCTCTTCACTTCCGCTATTCTTCTTCCGATCTGTATATTTCTTCCCACAGTGCAGGTCCATTCGAGAAAACATTTCTCACCCGTGCCACCTTCCTATGGAATTCTTTACCTATTTATGTTCGCTATGCTATCAACATAGAAACATTCTAATCCCTCCACTATTTTTCATCCCTGCAAGTGTCACCCAAGCCCTAATCATTTATCTATTGAAGCTGTTGTAATGACATTTTATTTCAGGTGATTTTTACCTGAAGCTGTCAAACCCAAAATTATCCCTAATGTACATGTGCCTCACATCACTTTTTTTTTTTTTTTATATATATATATATATATCATTTCCTACTCGAAATCTCCGAAGAGTACTAACTACAACTCTAGAAAACGATAATAGTTCACTCAATTTATACATATCCCCTGTCCAATACTAGACGACAATGTAACGTTTACTGATTCAAAAACATATGGTGAAATCAAAAATAACTGAATCAAGTAAACGTTTCAAATACAATATGCTTTAAGTAAATACACTTTTAAAATATTACTTAGTATAATTTTTGATTCTTTACGGTTCAGGTGTCACATAAAACTAGCCTTTAACTAAAATAACCTCGAATTAGCAATGAAAATAGGAACTGTTATGTCTACTAATAATTATGTAATAGGAAAAAGTCACTGCTGTCCGCATTGTGCAAAATACCTCTAGATCCTATAGTTGCATTGATTATAGTTAAGTAAATCGAAAAATTAATTTATCAGCAAGAGAATAGCTGTCAGCAAAGGAACATAATATATATATATATATATATATATATATATATATATATATATATATATATATATATATATAATTACTAGTTAGTTGATAGTTTCTGTAAAATTTCAAACTATTTAATAGATAGTTAATTAAGAGACGAAACTATATTTATGCGTATTGAATTTGAAACATGTTGAAGAGTATGTACTACCTTCATGGCGAGCACGAAAGCAAAGGCATAGTATGTAGATAGGTACTTTTCTCTAGATTATATATTTCTTCATTGTTGATGAATAATTAATCTAAGGGGAATATCATTTAATTACTCTATAGCAAGTAAAGGAATGGAGTTGATGTTCTCAATAGTACGATATTCTAAAAAAAAGGTCTTGAAGTTATAGTTGTTCCAGTTAGATAAATCTTAAAAAAAACACTTTTTCATTTGGTTATTCCGAAACCGAAAACATATTTATTTTTTTCATTCCACTTTTATTAGATGTTTCGTAAATTTAGCCTTTTTGACGATAGAAGAAAAATAAAGTAAAGTATTGACATGTAATAAAACCCACTTATTTTTCATTTACATCCATTTATCAACACTTTGTCTAAAATTTATATATAATTTAAAACTTATTTTAACTTAAAAAAAGCAGCCCTTTCATCTGCTAGATCTAGAATCTAGGCTGTCAGTCTGGCATTTATCTCATCTCCAACCAGCTATTAAACTTTAAATTATTTTTATATAAATGCATTATTAATAAATTATCACAGTTATTTTATCAATTACATTAAAAAAAAACAAACAAATTTTTGTTTTGTTTTGAGGTGAACATCAAAATGAAAAGGTGTATTTAATAAGATTGACCTCAGATTATTCTTTGTGAAAAAAATATCATAAGATAGATAAATCTTGTTTAAGTTGAAATCAAAGCCAAAAATATATGGGAATAATTATAGTTCGTTGGAATGATTACTGATGCTTACATTATGAGGATATATTATCATACTATAATAAACTGATACACTTTTGAGGTATTTATTACTTACAAGAGGATGCTAGCTTATCATCTGAGTGAATCTAACAAATAGAGCTGGTTCGTGAAGGCAAGGTTTCTTGGTTCGTTAGAGGAAAAATCCGACGAACCCTGGATTGAATTAAATCCAATCCCCTGGAGAGTCCATTAGCTTCAAACCCTAAAGATAACAGCACAGGAAAAATACTCTCTTGTCCTAGTTCGGCACAGCAGCAACTACAGTAGAATCGAAAATACTATCCTAGTGCGGTAGCTAGAGGTCTAATGTTTAATAGGTTTTTCATATTCGATTTTTTTTCCTCATTTTAGCGGGCTTCCTCCTACTTTCCGTAGGGAGGAATCCCGCTTAGTTAGTCGATCCGTCAAGAAATATCTACGTTTAGGGCCCAATAGTTCACGAAAATTCTGATACAACCGGTCAACATCATCGTCCAATTATTATAAACTAAACATGTAAGGAAAACTAACTAGTAAAAGAATATTCTTTTTTTTAATAAAAGAAAGTTCAAAAACCTTTATCACAAGGAAATAATTGGTAGTTAGCATAAACTAACATATTTAATATAAAGAAAAACGATTCTAAAAAGAGCAAATATATATCAAATAAAGAATAAAGGAAAGAAAAACATGATTTTTTGTTGTTCGTTTCACATGTAATCGTAATTAGTCTTTTTGAAAAAAAAAAAACAAACAACAAAACAAATTAAACTATCAGAAAAACAAAATAATTTCATAAAATATATAAAATAAGCCATCAATATATTAAAATTAATGCTGGAATTTGGGAGGGGAAATTAACAACTAATAATGAAATTGAATTAATGTTATACGTAATTAGTGAATGGATAATGCTTAGAATATTATAATATATATGATATATTGGTCCTAATAACAAAATAATATAAACCGTGACTAGTCATTCCCCCTGACGGAGTTCTCTAGTTTGAGAATGTAAAAAATAATAAAAAAAATCATGATAAGAAAAATTTTAATGCATTACAATGATAAATTTATTAACTGTGGCATAAAAAAGGTTTCGAAAAAAACAAAACAATTAGATTGTTCTATAGAATTATTTAGAAAAATTAAACTGGTTTGAAAATCCTTATTTTCAAAATTTTTTATATTTTTCTTATGTTTTTTAATTATTGGATCATGATCACCTAGATACACTACAGTATTGCATATTGTTCCGTAACGCATTTGGGGACTTCTCAACAAGAAATTGGCAACGAGATCTGTCCACCTTAGTAATAAATAGGGCCGTGTAGTCAGACACCGGACTTGGGTTATGGTCAAAATAAACCGAACTAAGCCGGTAGCCATACTTTAAGGAGGAGCTGATGAATTATGAGGTAAATCTTTAGCCCATCCCCATCCAGGTCAGCTGTTGAAAAATGGTCTCCACTCTCCAAGAATCATGATAGCAGTGGAAGCTCTTAATCTGCTGATAATCTCCTTCCATGGCCTTTTAGTATTTTATAGGATACTCTACAAAAATATTTCTTCCAGTTGAAATCGAAATTTCGTTGTTGTTTTTTTAAGAACATGATAATGTTTTAAGAAGATATTTTTATTTATTTTATTTTATTGGCTTCGCATCTATCGCTATGAGCCCTTGTACAGATTATAATATATAAACATTTCATTTGTATTATCTTGACATTCAACCAATTTACATTTATACTTAAATAATATATAGTATGCATACATATAAAACAAGATGCATTTGGAACTGAATAAAAATAATAAACAAATATAAAACACAATTCATTTACATTTAAAATCCATTACAATACAAATATAAAACACAAAATAAATAAAATAGAGTACGTTAGCATAATTAAATCAGATCCACAGGCTATTAAAACAAACAATTAAAATTTAAAGCACAAGGAGTAGAAGGAAGATGGGTTTGATTTTTTTGTATAAGTTAGCGTTCTTTAAATAATTTAGTATAGTGTTGATGTGAGGGCTACTTTCTGCGAGTAATGTGTGTAAGTCGTGTGGTACGAGTAATCTGTCTCGTCTAATGCAGTCTGTCAGTTTGTGTTCTATCGTCAGGGCAACATTACACAGTGAGCACACGGGTCTGTCTTTGTATTAAGTATGAATGTGTTATAAGTAACTGTCCAATTCTTAGCCTGGTTACTAAAAGTTTGTATCTTCTGTTTAATGGCAACTGATCATAATGCCAGACTTTGGTTGAGTTTTTATTTCTCTTAATTTGTTATCTGTCCATAACCATTGATTTAGCAAATCTGTTGACATGTGTGTTCCTGCTTTCTGGTGTCACTGTTATCTTTATGTATTTAGTCCTACGTCTTTGTGCCCCAGTATCCAAATAATTGTTATGTTGTGTTGTTTGAATCTGTGTAATTGCATGTATATTAATGTGATTATGGGATGGTTGTTGTAAATGATTTCCATAGAGTATACGAACACAATGAATCAGTACAAATTATAATATCAGTTTGATGAACGTTATTTAATTTGGTAGAGTCAAATAAGAAGATTGAAGTAATGTTTTCGGATTACAGCCGATGGATTCGGATCTTCTTAGAGCTGATTGAAATGCGTTTCTCTCCCATATTTTGTAGTGAATGCAGTATATAATCCAATCATGAGAATTACCACTCAACAATTAGAAGTACCACTATAATACTTTTTCAAAATAAACCCACAACGAGAGTTGAAAAGTCACATCGAGTAAGCTCTTTCTTTTTCCGGCACATCGAGATAACAGTGAAGTTTTACAACGACCCCTGCATCTTTTTAGATAAGAATTGGTTGCTATCCACCTCACCACGGTGAGACACTACATTTTCCGTTCCTTCGTAAAATAAAAAAAAATCTGAGTAACTAGGTAAATATGTTTTAGCATTCAAGTCGACAAATTTTATAAAACGCGTTTTTGACAAAAACGAACGTAGAAGCGTCATTAAGTAATTCTTTTCATTTATGATCAAACAAATCAGTGCTGCGCTAAGATGACCAAGTTCCTGCGAGTCGGACTTCTTGTTGATTTAATGAAACAAAACATACAGAGCATTCGACTTTAACACACGATAGTTGGTAGACAGAGACTTTTGAAACATAACCATAAATAATTTTATTCATAATTTATTAACGAAAAAGATATAGTTTTATTAACAAAAACTAAAAAGAATATAAAAATATATCTCAAGCCTTCAGCATCGCATCAATCCCAAATCGAAATTGCTAACAAAACTAACATAACATATCTCTGATTTTGGCCCCCTTACGAAGTGTATTTTAACATTATTATATTTTTGTTACATCCTAAACTTAGTTTATGTTAAAACAGTCACTGATTGGTAGCTTCACCCTCATCCATTCCGTCCAATATAAAAGATGGCAGGTAGATCACACAATATCAATTGTCTCTTATGAAAACTGTCTCGCATAAAAGATATTAAATGAATGTATATCATAGCCAAAGAACTTATTTTATGTAGAATGAGAATGTAGGACCTATGGGAGCTTCACCTCATTCTGGGCGCTTAGTATACTTCTTACTTTCCTCCAAGGGATATATATTTTGAGACTCACGCCTGAGTGTATAAATGCAGGTGTATAAGAATATCACCACTGGGAGTTCAGGGATGATATGTATGCTGACAGATCTATCACCAACATCTGCATGAATAATGCATAGGAGCTTCCAGATGTCTTCTCAAACACATCTTCACCTTTATAGGGTTGAGCTTATCTTTCTTGAATAACATTCAACGGTTCGTTACAGCCATCTATATATAGACTCCTACTTTGTATTCTATTCCGTATTCTGGTAATAAGAAGAATCATAATTTCCATCGTGGATAATGGACCTTCTTAACGCTTTGAGGACCGATGGCTTCAAAAAAATTTCCACCAGGCCCCAAGTCTTTTTTTGTATAGTTATTTCGGCAAACATATAAAAGAAAAATAAATAAGTGAAAAAACATTTAAAATGATCTAATTTTAGTGGATTAATTGGACTCCATTAAACGGAAAGGAACCAAGTGCCATCTGTTCATTCTTTAGAGAATTGGGTTTAAAGTTTTTGTGGTTCTAAAATTTCTTTATTAGCTGAAATGTTTCATTGATTTTCTCTCATTAAAATAAACTGTTGTTAAGGTAATGGGGTTTTATTTTTATAGTTATTGATAAAAATGGTGCTTGATTCCTTTCTGTTTATTACAGGATACTGGATACCTACGCCATTTCACTTTTTTTTGGTATTTTTTTCTTGCTTTAATGACAACATTATATTTTAATCAGATTTTTATTACTATATAAATTCTCTAATTCTCTACAAGATAGCACCAAAACTCAATTTCGTTAAAAATGGCGCTTGGTTCCTTTCCGTTTAAAGGCGTCCAATTATAATTTAGCCACGATAGCGGCCCCGCTGACGGACGTTTTCGGGCGGATTCAGTATCATTCGATACCAGACCCGCAAACCTAACCGGGAATACGTCATGAGGTCGAAAATAAAAAACGATGTGTATTGGACAAGGCCCGGAGAAGCGGGATCGAAAGAAGACCAAGCGATCTGTTGAAACATATGCAACGACGCTGGGCCCGAACGTGTTAAGGACTGAACAACTTATATCAGCTGAAAAAACCTGCCATCAGCTGAAACTCCTGTCATCAGCCGAAAACTTCCCCATCGGCTGAAAAATCTCCTATCTGCTGAAACACCTCCCATAAGCAGTAAAACCTCTCTCCTAACACGTGAAACTCCTTCCGGTACTTACGTATTAGCTTCACTTCTGATTACAGAGGTCTAGTTCAGTGATCTCGATCATCAGCGCATGCGCTGAAGTCAATTATGTGCCAATATGGCCACGGAAAAACCATTTATTAATATTATCAACGAGTTGGAGTGACGAATTAGAGTTTCGATATAACCTTGAGGAAATGCGTAGCAATTATGTTAATGACATAATTCCATTGCGTGTCCGCTCGCTACGCTCGCTCAAGGTTATATCGAAACTCTAGTCAATCCAATTCGTCGATAATATAGATAATTGGTTTTTCGGTGGAATTCATAGATATGTTACAAATATGTCATTTTTATGTTAAAATGAATGGTGCTTTGTCCTAATTTCATGAAAGTTGAATCTCATTGTTCTATATTACCCAGTGATGTATATTATCAACGAGTTGGATTGACTAGAGATTTGATATAACCTTGAGTGAGCGTAGCAATTGTGACTTTAACGCAAGTGCTACGCGTTTCCTCGAGGTTATATAGAAAATCGTTGATAATATTAATAAATGGTCTTTCTATCGCCATATTGGATGTTGTGATGATCGAGATCACTGAACGAGACCCACATCTCTAACCTGAGGTGAAGTAAGTACCCGCCTTCCATAAGCTGGCACATCTCCCATGAGCTGAAACACCTCCCTTCAGCTGAAACACTTCTGTTCAGCTCAAATACTTCCTATCAGCGTAAAACCATCCGATCGGGGAGCAGTTTCCTGTCAGCTGAAGGCAGGGCGAGTCTTGAGACCATCATCACTGGTATTGATTGAAATACCATGGGTGAGTTCTTACTACATATGCATTTAATTCTCAAGACACTGTTGAGGTAGTACCGATTCTAATTTGTGAAGTTAGAGTATTTATACTACGGTGAGTTGTAGGAGAAAATATGAAAAATTGTCATGCCTTAGTGCGTTGTAGAAGGAACTCTTTTCAAAAGCTCTTGCCCGCAGATCTCTAATTAATGTCATTGAATACAGTCTCACCAAAATATATGACTTCAGTATATTTAGTGTCTCCCTACCCCTGTAAGATTATTTAACATATGGACACGTTAAATAAATTACTTAAGCTCAGAGAAATTTCAGCTTAATCTTAAATCCTCCTATAAATTCCTTGATTATTTGTCGTAGCTTTTCGCTAAAACACTTGTAGAAATATAAAATAGGTAAGCAAGATTTTAGGTTCCACAACAGGAAAATGACAAAATCCTAATTTTATTTGTTAAATAAAACTACATTTTATGACTAAAATGCCGTAATGTTTATTTGCTAACGTTTCGGTTTTCGTTCTTTGGAAACTACATTTCAAAGCGTGGAGCTGTTCTCTCTCTCCTCCAATGCCCTGAAGATGACTTGTAACGTTGGTAAATAAATATTACGCTTTTTAGTTTTCAAATGTAGTTTTATTTAACAAATGACCTAACCCCGATCTTCTTCACCTTATAAATATTTTTATGATTTTCTTACCTTGTTTTACATTTTTTGGTATTTGGTCTTCACGAAAATATATGACACAAGACCTACCTTTATAAGATTACTAGCTGAATACCCGTGCTTCGCCACGGCTGATAAGTAGTTGTTTTATTGCGTTAAAAAATGTATCATTAACACTACTATATAATTTTGTGCAGTTTATTATAGCACGGTTCCCGTCATACTATATGTTATTCATCAATTGATAAGTAATTAAAATATAATGTTTCTTGATTCTGGGGCGCTACAGACCAGTGTAAACAAACAGATAACCTAGAGGTAACCCAATATCTATAGGTTGCCAGTAACAGGAGTTTAACCAGTACAGGTTAAAATTCGTTGTCAATAATAAATGGAAATTTAAAAATTTATGTTTCCAAGAGGTCATTTGGAAACATCCATCATATTTGAGAGCAACACCAACCAATTGTTCTGGCTGGGGATGGTGATGGGTAAGGAGGCTATGCAAGGATTCGGGATATTATTACCTCGGATGGACCATCACCAGGTATAGTGTAAACTCTATGAGGAACAAAATCACAGTTTATTTCTAGTAATTCATGGTCTGCCATCGTAATTGAAATGAACCGCAAATAAAAATAATACTATGAAATAGATAAAGTACGGTAACAGCTGACCTGTTATTGTTCTAGCCAACGCATGCTGCCTAGGCGTGCGTGCTCTAACCAACAGAAAAAAAAATGTCTACAAATTCTTAAAAATTTGAATAAAAAAAAAAAAAAAAAAAAAAAAAAAAAACTTTCTTAGCGTGTGTTTACGTACTAAAGGGAGTGTCCATGCGAAAATTCAAATTTTTCTATCAAGTGGTTTGGGCTGGGCGTTGATAGGTCAGTGAGTGAGTGGTATTTCACAAATATATAGCAAATGTTCAAAATTTAGACTTGGCATTTACTTTGCTTTGGCTTAGAGATATTTCTCATTAAACTCCATGAACGTTTGTTTTAGCTATAAACCCGCTGACACAATGCCTTCTCCCATTGGACGAGTCCTAGAACCTTCATAATCCACTCTACAACCAGTACCTTAATCTCTGAAGCTCTACTATAGAGAAGAAGGGTTTTGAATTTGCATTGTAGATGAGAAGGGCTTTATAACCTACCTAGGTAGGGTTCTTCCTAGGTCACTGGACCTCCTAGAATATTGGTGTTCACTCTAGGTGCCTCATCATCTCTCATTGATGGCGATGAAGGAAATCGCTCTACTGGTCTTCAGAAACCTCATGGGAAATAAGGGGGTTGAGAAAATGTAAGATGTAAAAAATAGCTTTTATAGAATGTTGTTGTTAAGAATCCGGTGTAAAACACGTTAGGACAATTAAAGTTGTTTCTGCGCACAATAACATAGTATATGTTCAGTCCTATGGTAGGAGTATTGAAAATAATCAGTTAGTTGATAAGATAAAGGTATGATTTCTCTTTATCAAAAATTAACTATTTTAGCATATTTTTCATGCTTATTATTAAGATTTCCAGTGACCTTATTCAGATTTTTTTGTTAAGCCATTTTTTTATTACTATACATTTTTTTTTTTTAAAAAAAGATCTGTCCCGTACATACCACAAGGGCCCAGAGGGTCAGATACTGTAGAGGTATCTGATTTTTGACAGGGTCGTGGTCATCCTGTGAAAGTAAGACGCAAGAGGGTACAGAAAAGTTGTCAAAGAGAAGGAAGGTTCAAGTCACCACAACAGGAAACAGATAGTATCCTAAGCGGAAATGACTCCCCCTGCCTTTTCAACGTTCGCCCTAGAAAAACCAATATGTTCCTCCATTTTCTTACCTTGCTTTAATCAAATATTCATTTTACTGTTAAATGTAAAAATAAAAAATAAAAAATAAGCAATACCCAATTGAAGCGTTAGGTAAACAGAGACAAAAACATTGCCCTAAGAGATTTTTTAGCACTTTCCTCCGAAGGAAAGTAGCTATTGAGGTTGGACTCATGACGGAATTTTTGAAAAATTTCTTCAAATCTTTATCGATCCTACCTAGTAGACACAGAAAATGACCCCCGTTAAAATTTATATATATCTATATATATATATATATATGCATATATATATATATATGTGTCTGTTAACACGATAGCGGCCAGAGTTTTTGGTTTTTCGTCACGAAACTTGGTATATAGCATTCAATTAGCAAACGATTGAACGAGTTCGTTAACCACCAAAGTCGGTCCACCGGAAGGGGGGGTTTACCCCGAACCCAAAACACTTATTTGACTATGTCAGCCGTAATATTTGTTATATTTCAACGAAACTTGGTATTCGTAGTGTTAATATAGAGAGAAAAGTGAGATATAAAAATGAACTAAATCGGTTCATTAGAAGGGGGGGTTTACTCCGGACCCACAATACCAATTCGCCACTACCAGCCGTGATTTTTGGTATATTTCGACGAAACTCGGTATTCGTAGTGGTAATCCACAGGTAAATATGTGTTGTAAAAATAAACGAAATCGGTTCATTAGGAGGGGGGGGGGGGGTTTACTCCGGACCCACAATACCAATTCGCCACTACCAGCCGTGATTTTTGGTATATTTCGACGAAACTCGGTATTCGTAGTGGTAATCTACAGGTAAATATGTGTTGCAAAAATAAACTAAATCGGTTCATTAGAAGGGGGGGTTTACTCCGGACCCAAATTCCTAATATACTCATACCGGTCGTAATTTCTGCTGTATTGTAACGAAACGCGGTATACGTCGTGGGTAACTCATGAGAAAGAAGTGTTGTAAAAATGAGCTGAATCGGTCAATCGGAAAGCGGGGGTTTAATTTGTAATATATTTGAATAGAAAATCCGGCAGACGTAGGTTCACAAAGCCGCCGCAAGGAGCGCTTTCTACCACTAGAGTGACTGTATCCTGTTCCTGCGTTAGATCAAAATACGATAATATGAGGATTTTTGTATTTATTACGTAGTGTAGTAGGTACCATGTGTAAACATAACTCTGGATGCAAATTAATAATTGATCAGTTACTCATTACAAAATGAGAACTATTCACGTTTTTTATTTTATTTATGTCGGATATTTTAAGCAAATTGTTCTGGAAAGCAGTCTACACTACCCAAATTCTGAGGAAAGTGCTTAGTTATGCAGCTCCTGCGTGACGGACTTTTCTTATTATACATTGTTTATTGGGAAATAATTAAATTATATAGACAGAATGTACTAAATGAACTTTCATGCGTGTGTATAAAGAATATAGCCTTTCAACACCAATGAAATTTAAATGCTACCTGTAAAA
Source organism: Gonocerus acuteangulatus (assembly GCA_946811695.1). Lineage (NCBI taxonomy): Eukaryota > Metazoa > Arthropoda > Insecta > Hemiptera > Coreidae > Gonocerus > Gonocerus acuteangulatus. The sequence continues at coordinate 92,548,142 of OX328125.1, forward strand.
TGGCTACCTATAATTATAGATAGTGATTTACACTTTTTAAACATTTCCAAAAAATGCACACGAACTTTTCAACTGACATCATAGAAGAACGGGGACAATCCTTGTAGTAGTAACACACACCTCGGAGATCCAATTACATTTTGACTTCTGGAAACCTCAATTTTATTTGAAAAAGTTAGATTAAAATTTCCCTAAATTATGGAAATAAGGGTATAATTGCAATAAATAATGTATTTAAAGTGTTCCTAATTTTCCGTCAATGATCATCAATATTTTGGTATGGGGTAGGACTCGACTTATTGTCAGTTTTTGAAATTTCGCATATGAAGTTTCGTTTCTATAACCTGTGCTGTTTTTTTTTCACTCATTTAATTTATCATTATTTATTTATTTAAATCCTCTTGATTACGGTCAGGGAATGTGGTAAATGATTTTAGTTCTAATCCTTAAATACTGATATTTATTTGAAGAACGTTGTAAGCAAAGTAAGATGGACAACATGATACCGTTATAAATTCTAGGTGGATGATCCTGTTTCCTTAAATATTCCAATTCCTGAAAGATTCTCTGCCGAAGTTCACCGAAATTCCTGTTGGAGCGCTATGAGTCGCGGCTAGAGATTGATTCGACGATGCTGCTGCGCTCTCTTGGCCTTCTCTAGAACTAACCTGGTTCGTCCAACATCCGCTTGGAAGCGCTTCAGGAGTTCTTTTCCAACACACGGCTAAGAACTGCGCCCCAAACTCCATTCCGGGAATTCCGTCATCTTAGCGCGTTTCCGTTCTTATCCCTAATGACATTTGTACAGGATTAGAAACAGTTATTAGTTTGTTTCTTTTTTCGTAAAAACAAAATACAAAATTTTGTCTCATTTTCTTATTTCCTTTTAATAAAATACTCATTTTACTTTTGAATGCCATTTAAAAAAACAACCAATTAAAAAATGAGTTACACAGGAAAAGAACCTTCGAAAGAACGAAACCAACAGCAGTGTGGGAGTAGAAAATAATCACTCTTACTGAAAAATAAATTTTATTACTACAAACGATTACAAAAATAACAAGCAATAAAAAGAATTAAGGTAAACAGACAATAAGAACCGTTCAAATAAACGAAACTAAAAACTTCAAAGTTTCATCAAAAATTATTTCACAAACGTTTTTGTAGGACAATTAGAATGTACATACATGAAAATCTACAATTTTATTCTTGAGCATTAAAAACTAAGGAGACCTTCTTGAATAATATAGTTTAATCAATGGAAAACAAAATAAATACATACTTTTTCGTAATTTTACAATTGTTTATTATTATTTTTACAATTATAATATTGAACATAAGTACATGTAATTAGTATATTATATTTATAAATGTTATATTATGGAGCATGGTTTAAAAACTTTCAATCTAAATTAACATTAGAATAATCCATTTTATAGACGTCCTTCCTCGCGGTGTGAGGGTTATCCCTGTTAATTATTAATAAATAATATATATATATATATATATATATATATATATATATATATATATATATATATATACAAATTCGAAACGCTATTATATTCTTGATCTATGGGATCTGAAACGAAAAATGTTCTAGTCGACACTTCCAGATTGCGTCATGAGGTCAACCTTATAAGCAGAGTTCCTCTCTATGGAGGGAGGGAGAAACCGCGCTAAAAATGAAAAACACAATCGAAAATATAATTTGAGATTGACATTAAGCAGTAATGATCTAGTTCTTTTAACATTGCTTCAAATTTGGCCCGCTCTTCTAACACACTTCTATTGAATGCAAAAAAAAAAACACGTTTGCTTACGATGTAACGCTTTAATATAATTTTTTTAAATTTCTTTGAGAGCTCCCGTACCGAAGGCGATCCGCGCAAATACAGATATAAAAGGGAAATACATTTTCATCCAGTTACATAGTAATCATAAATCCTTAATAATAATAAATATAAATCCGATTACATAATAGTACTATTACGTAATAGTATTATTATTATTTCATATCCTGTCATCTCTTTCATCAAAGAAAATACAGTGTTTGTTATTTGTTTGTCCTTTTATGCATTGTATTATTTTATTATTTACTTTATTTTCATTAGCACTAAACGAGTTTATATGTTCATTCGCTGTCAAAATCATCAAAATAATAATAAATCTTATAGTACTAGTTCATTACTACAGACAAGTCCGATACGCTATTATTTATCCCTTATCTCCTTATTTTCCCTAATGATAGCATCAAAACTAGCTGATATGAACGACTTAGTGTCTATTTCGGAAAAGGGATGCCAGGTATGTTATCAGTAACTGTAATTTTAATTAAATAAAATAATTTTGACTCTATAAAATGTGTTGCTGTAACCTTACCAAAGTTCCTAATTTTTTTTATAGTTTCATTTGTGATCATGATTCAAATGTAATGTATATATTTTAGTTATGTGATCACATCAGGGCTGAAGACAATGCTTTTAGGTTTCTAAACAGGAAAATAATTATACCGGGCGCCCCATGAAATTATGCTGGTTTGACAATACTTTGGCGAAAATCTTCGTTTTTCGTCCGGAGATTTAACTCGTTTTTATCAGTAAATTGATGTTTCCAGACATTTTTAAAAAATAAATATATTTTCTTGAATGCAGTTATTAAACAAAATCACTGGCACCCCTTTGAAATTGACCCACGACTTACTTACTGATATTACTCAGAAGTTATCCTCAAGTCGAACACTTACCGCAACGACTTGTTGAGTATTATGACCAAAGTTTCGCTCCGCACCTACTAACCTCCAAATATCTTCCTACAAAGTTGCCATGTGAGTATTATCTTCCTAGGAGGGAAGTCAGGAAGATAGACGAACTCTTGTCGCTTGATAACCTACACGCATTCCGCTTCCGTGCTACCGCTGAACTCCTTGTCGGGTGGAATTTTAACAAACTTAATTTTCGGCGCTTTCTGAATGAACAATGCTACTGTGATTTCACTCATGAAAAAAAAAAAAAATTAATGTTTTTGTTGACCCCCATTAAAAATCCTTAAGCAGGCTACACATGATTCAGGCAGGCCTGTCAGTTTGGCCTGAACACTCCGCCTGAAAGCCGGTCGACTGAATGTGTATATCTTCGTTACAAATGCAAAGTATCGAATGTGAAAATCACCACTTTTCAGAGTGGAAACGCATTTATTCATAACTTTTTTTTGGACAGTCAAATATTCGGCAGATTTGACCTTTTAATACTGCAATACTTTCCCATTCATAGAGTGATCTAAGATTCAAGAATTTGACGTACATAAGTCCAGAAGAAATTAATAAAGATTGACAATGAAAGATGCATTTTTTCACATTCGATACTTTGCATTTGTATCGACGATATATTCCAGCTGCCTGAACTGTCCTAATATAGAAATAGTCCTGTGTCTTTACTGACCGGCCGGAATATATACACGTTCAGGTGACCGGCTTTCAGACGGACTGTTCAGGTCTACCTGACAGGCCTGCCTGACCGTGTGAAGCCTGCTTTAAAAACAATCAAATATTCACATTGTAATATTACAATCGTTATAGGACTATTTATAGAGCGGTCTATTAACCATTTTAATGTCTCAGTGAATGTGTTATATCATAATACTTAGTTACCTGAAGCCCTGTTAACTACTAGACCGAACTTTACATTTATTTTACTATTAAACTCTAGGAATGTAAGTCCAAGCATCCATGAACTTTAGGACAATTAATTGAGGGCTCTATAGACAGCCCGAAGCTGCCCATGGTCCTCTAAACTGCAAGTCTGCTGGTCACTTTAACCATTATAAAGTCCTCAGCCACAGAGTCCTTCCATCTTCCCTTAGTTCTTCCTCGTGATTTGGCTCCACCTGGGGTTCAAGAGTACAACAACCGCTGAATTCGCACAAAACGGGAAAATTATAGATTGTCGAAGTCGTAGATCCCTTTCTCGAGCTATGCACCATATTTTCTCTAATGGGCCATATTATGCGTCCCAACACCTTTCTTTGGATTCTGTTGATCTTTTCAGCTAAATTCTTGGGTAGGGTCCAGATTGTACAGGTATCTATCAGCACAAGTCGATTGATAGTTTTCAGTACTGCGACAAAAAAGTTTACTACGGAGGATTCTTTCAAGAGCTATATGCTTTGTTGTCCCCCATTATTTGATTCTGAAATTCCTACTCTCCTCTTCCTCTTTTGTCCGTCAGATCATAAAGAATAGAGAGAACTAAAATACTTAAAAGTGGACACACGGTGTTTAAACGTATACGTTCCCTCTAAATAATGCTTTGGCGGCCTTAGAGGCTTTTTAATTCTCAGAAAGAAAAAACCTAATTCAAGACAAAACACCGGAAAATCTGTTTCATAACACGACCGGAGTCCGTGAGTTACCCACTTCAACAGGCAAACAATTCATACAAAAACCACGAATTTCCTTGCATATTATAAGGCATCATCTTGAATATTACACATGCACTGAATGTATACATTAAATGTTATGTACTTTTAAATGCAATTATTGTTTGAATACCCTCTAAAAACTATTGACCGAACTCCAATCGTGTTCTTACGTCCTGTCGACATTCTCCCAAATATTTCTGTATTAAATAAGATGTTACACACAGCCCTGTCCGACTCTTTCCATTTAATGCCACTGGTAAACATGCAAAAAATAACCACAAAAACCTTGGGCGTCCCTTGTAGCCCAGAGCGGAGTTGCTATACCTGGATGTTGAGAAAAGCCATGCAAAAATTTCCTAGAACTATTTGTATATATATGTATGTATGTATGTGTGTGTGTGTGTATATATATATATATATATATATATATATATATATATATACGCCTTAACACTCACGGCCACCTGGCCTCCATTCATATATGTATATATAAACATAGAAAAAATAAGGGGTTTCGTACTTTTCCCACTCATGTATTCTTATGGACGACCTCACAAATGTATGTGTGTCTCTGAATACATTTTCAAAATACATCACTTTATACGAGTTTCTGGTTACATGTATATATTTCGTTTATAATTGGGCGCCTAATTTAATGAATCATGGTAAAGTTAATCTTGCGAAAGGCTAAAACATTTCATTCATACAAGTTGGGAATAAATTTGGTAAAGACTATTTCAGTCGGAGAAATGAGGCTTGACGTACGTGCCATCATTGACGTACGTATATTTTATTGAAAGCTATTTTTTTTTTTTTTTTTTTTTTTTAGGTTTCTAAATTGTTCGAGGTAGAAGCATTAAATGGGAACAAGCTAAGACATGCCTGTTTGTTGGATAGTTGTTTTACTTTTCCTTCTTAAGCGGTTAAAATAAATTTTTGAATTCTCTAATAAATTGCTTTACGTGCTGCTATTATGAAGCAATAAAAAGGTGGATTATTCATTTTTAAATTAATTTAGGCTTTATTAAGCACGTACTTTGGTTTTTATTAGTCGTTTGCCGGCGTTAGTCAACGCGTAGGAATCCGTCTGAAGTCTTGGAATGCAATAGCTGTCTGTAAGTCCAAGATCTGGCAGCTGGTCAGAAATACCTTTTCGCCTTCCACCCCCAATGAAGGATAGCTTCTACCTAAACGGCTTACATATAATTGGAAAAATCCAAATGGCCTTTATTGATATAATAACAGTTTTAAGAATTAAATCGAGACATAGTCTGGAATGTTTTTGTGAATTCAGAATGAAAAACATGTGCACAGAGTATTAATGGTAATGTCCGTTAAGCGACCCCTATACGGTCAATATTATTGAACAATATGCATTCATCAATAATATTAAAAGTATCATAAAACGACTCAATGTAGCTACAAATACGAACACTACGTTACAAAAATTTTACGTTTTAGAACCCCTAGAGAACGAAAATAATGGTGTGTCAAATTTGTGTGTGTGTGTATATATATATATATATATATATATATATATATATATATATATATATATATATATATATATATATATATATATTGTCAACAAAGATTTATAGTTATTTACAATCAGTATAATTTAGCAAAACTAAAAAATTATATAATCAAATTAAATTAAAAAAAAAAAAAAAATCATTGAAATATATATATTATTGTTGGCGAAGGCCTTCCTTCTCAGCAGTAGTAGTCTACACATCCCTGGGGACCAGCCTATAGGGAAGCGGATATCACTACCATTTTTCCATGCCATGTTTTTTTTTGTACATGTTGTTTTTTTTTGAAATTGCATTTATGTGTAGAATTAGTATTACCTATATTAGAAGAACATAACAAAAGACCGTCACGCAGGAGCTGCATAACTAAGCACTTTCCTCAGAATTTGGGTAGTGTAGATTGCTTTCCAGAACAATTTGCTTAAAATATCCTACATAAATGAAATAAAAACATGAATAGTTCTCTTTTAAATTTGTAATGAGTAACTGATCAATTAATAATTTGCTTCCAGAGTTATGTTTACACATGGTACCTATTACACTTCGTAATAAATACAAAAAACCTCATATTATCGTATTTTGATCTAACGCAGGAACAGGATACAGTCACTCTAGTGGTAGAAAGCGCTCCTTGCGGCGGCTTTGTGAACCTACATCTGACGGGCTTTTCTATTGAAATATATTACAAATTAAACCCCCGCTTTCCGATTGACCGATTCAGCTCATATCTACAACACTTCTTTCTCATGAGTTACCCACGACGTATACCGCGTTTCGTTACAATACAGCAGAAATTACGACCAGTATGAGTATATTAAGAATTTGGGTCAGGAGTAAACCCCCCCTTCTAATGAACCGATTTAGTTTATTTTTACAACACATATTTACCTGTAGATTACCACTACGAATGCCGAGTTTCGTCGAAATATACCAAAAATCACTGCTGGTAGTGGCGAATTGGTATTGTGGGTCCATAGTAAACCCCCCCTCCTAATGAACCGATTTAGTTTATTTTTACAACACATATTTACCTGTAGATTACCACTACGAATGCCGAGTTTCGTCGAAATATACCAAAAATCACTGCTGGTAGTGGCGAATTGGTATTGTGGGTCCATAGTAAACCCCCCCTCCTAATGAACCGATTTAGTTTATTTTTACAACAGTTATTTACCTGTGAATTACCACTACGAATACCGAGTTCCGTTGAAATATACCAAAAATCACGGCTGGTAGTGGCGAATTGGTATTGTGGGTCCGGAGTAAACCCCCCCCCCCTTCTAATGAACCGATTTAGTTCATTTTTATATCTCACTTTTCTCTCTATATTACCACTACGAATACCAAGTTTCGTTGAAATATAACAAATATTACGGCTGACATAGTCAAATTAGTGTTTTGGGTTCGGGGTAACCCCCCCTTCCGGTGGACCGACTTTGGTGGTTAACGAACTCGTTCAATCGTTTGCTAATTGAATGCTATATACCAAGTTTCGTGACGAAAAAACCAAAACTCTGGCCGCTATCGTGTTAACAGACACACATATATATATATATATATATATATATATATATATACATATATATATATATATATATATATATATATATATGCATATATATATATATATATATATATATATATATATAAATTTTAACGGGGGTCATTTTCGGTGTCTACTAGGTAGGATCGATAAAGATTTGAAGAAATTTTTCAAAAATTCCGTCATGAGTCCAACCTCAATAGCTACTTTCCTTCGGAGGAAAGTGCTAAAATGTGATACGTTTTTCAATACATTGAACTGTGAAATAACTATCGCTAGAAGTGGATGGTGGGGGCTGATCGACCCAGCCAGATAAGGGTGCGGGGGCGTTCGTCACTTATCTGTGGCCAGAAAATCATTTCAAGAAAGGTCGAACCAAAATAATAACTGTTTTTGTATTAATCTTTCCAAATGAAACTAGTGATAAGAACGGATCCGCGCTAAGATAACGCAGTTCCTGTGAGTTTGACATTTTCTCTTAATCTTTCGTGAATATTGTACACGTGTAAAAATGAAAAATAAAATCTCAGAGGGGAGGAAGATCTTAGGCGCCACGACCGAAATCGAACAGAATCCGGAGCGGAATTTCATCCAAATATTTTTAGAAAATTCAAAACGCTTTCGAATACATTCTTCACATTTACTACAATTACTTAACTGGTTTAGGCGTAGGAGTCTATCTGAAAATCCATTTAGAGAAATCTATTTTTATTAATAAGTTTTCAATCAAATCCGCGAGTTTATCTTTATTCTTTTTTTAGAGGAAAAAGTTCATAATTAGTCGTTCGTAAATTTTTTAGGCTTTCAATTTTGTAAATTTATGGCTTTTTATAATGTGTTCTATGTGGTGAACATTGTCATACTCAATGAATGAATATGTAAATATATTTCTCTTCTAAAATGTACATTGTCTTAACAATAATTAATGCATATTTACATCATACTCAACGAGAAGCTATTGTGATACCAAGAGGTAGACATTGCAATTGACTCAAGGAGGTGCGGTGTTTGTCCAATCAATCTAGTCTTGCCAAGCCTTAAGGGCATACCGCTATAGAGGCAGTATGTTGAGCTAATTATAAACTGTAAATGTCTCATACGCATACAATCTGGTTATATCTGAATGCCTTGATACCAATAAGATTATAATCAGCGTTGAAGTATCTAATGATCTGCATCGTTTGTGGAACAGTAAATCAGAAGGTATTTGCTCAAATAAGTGACAATTCTCTGCGATGATGAATTCTAAATTGATCCCGCCTTGGATCAAATAAAACAGCAAATAACCCTTGGCATTGTAGTTATAAATTGTTAATAGTTTCGGTCATTTACTATTATCTAAACTATAATCTTGCCTTTTGAGATATTCCCTTAGTCTTATATGACGATTACAAAAAATACACTAGAATTTAATTCATTGACTGTAATTCTTAAAAAAAAAAATCTATTAAACGACCTAATTTGAATGAACTATACTCTTTATCCGACGAGACTAATCCATTGATGTCAGAACATTTTTGTTTTGTACCTTTTCCAGGTAACCCATGTTTTGAAAATTATTATAATGACCTCCAGCTTTCCTAAAAGACAAGTGAAGAAAGTCAAAAAATGCCCATAAGCGTTCAGCTCAAATATCATGGCAGGGACTGCACAGTAGGGTGGGCCGAAAAAACTTATTTTTTTATTTCGAAGTTGTAATAGTGCGGAAAAGTTGCGAATTATACGGAGAAATAAAAGGAAACATAAATGATCAAAATCGGTTGACATCTTCCGTTCGCGTATTGGCTTTGAAATTTTACAAACTATGAAAAATCTAACTTTTTGCAACTATTTTTAAAAAAATTGAATTTGATGATAGAATTTATACTCTTTTAGTTATAATATTTGAGTGATTATGATGGAAAGAACTTCTAATGTATGTCACCATTGGTCTCACTACTTGATGATTTAATGTATTATTAGTCTGACCGTAACTCTTACTTAAAATAAAAATAACAAACAAATTAGTACCCAAAGAAAATTATTATACATAATCAATACGAACGGTCGGTAGTAAATTTTTATTTTCATGTGGCGAATCAGGCAGAACTGCAGCAATCTAAATTAATGGTTTGCACTGTTTGAATTTGATCATTTTAAGTGCTTCTCCGAAATGTTTTATAGAATTCAAATTTTGAAAATGTAGCATTTTTGATGACCCCTGTAAACCCTTCGTTGCATCATCCCCGAGGGAACCCGTTTCGCAAGGCCACAATATTATTAAAAACGTCCATTCTGACCTAAAAAAAATCGTACACCTTAGTACTAGTGGTGTATTTTACGAATGGAAATTTTGTTTTATAGAAGTTTTATTTTTTTTTGTCAATTTTTGTGGTTGTTCATTTGTTTCCTGTGGGCACCATCATGCATCTGGTACTGAGGTCCGAGCGATGGATCCCATTATCTGATCGATAATTGGAAGAGGAGAAACAGATTTTTCATATAATCATTGGCATCTTTAAGTTTTTCATAAATTTCTCGAAAAAAAACTCGATTAATTTTTTCCCGTATTTTTCCCGTTATCCTGAGGCCTATTTCTACCTCTCAGATTTTTTTTATGTGAAAAGAAAAAATCATGCATCAAAGGGTTGAGGACTGGTTCATTACAATAACGGCGTTATTAAAAATATTGTGTAGTCTGAGGCGCAATGAACAGAGGATCAGTTGGCAGAAAGGATAGATTCATCTCTTGGATTAAAAACCACTCGGAGATGGTGAACGTAAACAAAGTATTGTTTTATTTGAGATCTATTACCATATCCTGCTTACTCTCCAGACCAGAAAAATTTTTCCCTTATTTTGAATCTGAAAAAAGATTGGATAAGTTAAAAAGATAAAACAGGATGTACTAAATAAATTACTAAATTTGTTTGCATCAAAATTAGAGCCTTTCTACTGCAATAAAATTCAAATGCTACCTGTTAGATGGCGAGAAATTGTAGATAGTGAGAGAAATAGATCTTGATTAAAATGGTAAATTGTGTCTTATTCTCTAGATAATTCATAAATTAGGGCATATATGTTTTAAGTAAAGGAATAGTTGTACATTCCGTCATTAACTGTGATTTGAGTCCTTACATTGACGTCATCCTTTCATTACTCTATTTTTGATGAGATGTTTTCTTCTAATCATTTGGACCTTCCTGAAGAGTTTAGGATTTTCGTGACCCTATTCCCTCTAATTGACCCTTACGCCATCATTAATCCCATCAGGGCTTCAGGAATTTCTTATAGATTTGTGTACCTTTCGGAAATAAATTGAGATCGAAGGATTTACAGTCGCACTATTTCAATGACACTTCTTCTTGATCTAAGCAAAGTAGACACATCAGCCATGCCTATTTTGTATAATTGATATGCTTTCAGTCCATGATCTGCGCCTATTTATTTATTATTTATCTCCTCCGTTATTAAATTAAGATACCATCTTACCCTGTTCTTAATAGCTTGATAAACCCGCAATCATCATTAGGCACAGTAGTTTTTCGACAATTTTGAAACGGACGCTCTTTACCGGCGCGCCGGTGTAAAGCGTCCGTCTCACACTCAAGATTAGAGCGGCTTGACATTCCATTGTTCAGTGCGATTGCTGGTCGTAAAGATCCCAGGAGTGGGGTATTGGAGTGAAGCTCCAGGAGTGTAGCTTCCGAACTACATCGACACGTTCTCACACTAGTTCCAATCAGAAGATCCAGATCTTTCAGTGTTTTACCGCTAAATACTTAATTAATAATATGGGGGCCGGGACAACCTTGAAGCCTTTAGATAATTATATTGGAGTTTCCCATGGCTGCAGAAAAAGAAAAATATATAACTCAAAATCGTAAAA
>OX328125.1:92564506-92792006 GCA_946811695.1 Gonocerus acuteangulatus
TCCAAATTAGACTAGGGATATGAACGGAACCGCGCTAAGATGATCCAGTTCCTGCGAGACGGACTTTTTTTACATATTCGGTTAATTTTAGATTTCCCTACCAAGAAAAACACAAACCAACGAATTGCGGTCTATCTGACATCTCTTTTACTCAAGCAATTTATTTCCATCGTCGTTTCATCACCAAAGTAGATTTTAGCCTTCAAAAATTAACCAAAGTTAATTTTTAAAAATATTATGCACGTTTAATGATTTCTGAAAATAACTAGTTTTACAATTATCAGAAAAATATTGTAGGAATGGCTAATAGAAAAGTCCAACTCGCAGGAACTGCGTCATCTTAGCGCGGTTACGTACATCTCGAAGAAATGGAATAGATTAGCATCACAAATCACAGGTAAATGACAGTAGCCAACTTACACAGAAACGGATAATTCTTAATCTGTATAAGTCAATACAATTATGTACTGAAAACGTACTTACTCTTCGACTACCGCTGAGAAGGTTCTATTCTAAACAACAAAAAATTCGTTGTCATTTTAAGTATCTTGTTTTACTACCAAATTCCTTTTACTGTTATAATCAACTGTAAATATGTGATTCATGGCGAATAAAATTCCATTCTGTCGTGGGTTAAATCTTTCTATAAAATAAGAAATAACGATAACTTCAGTTGGAGGCTATGAGTTAGGTTATATAGACACAGGAGAATTCAAAACAAACTATGTCATCATGATTAGCCACAGCCATCTTGATTTCCACAGCCTCTCCAAACTTATTATTACCAATACCTTTCACCGTTTCATAGCTTATTTTACTACTATACTAATTTTACTGATAAATGCAATTTAAAACAAGAAACAACCAATTAAAAAGTGAGATAAACAAAGAGAAAATCCCTTTCAAAACAACAAAACAATCACTTTTTAAGTTTTAAGCACTTATATCTCTGATTGACGTTGCACCATCGAATATTGCTTCAGAACCTTTTTTGTAGAGAATTTAGTAAGCATTCGAACGGTCACCTTCCACTTACAACGGTTTCCCAATCGTTATCGAGATATTTACGAAAAATGTATGAAGATCCGAAACCTTTTCATGTCTATTAATAAAATAATTTTTTTCGCGTTCTTCCTCAACTCCAAATATAACCAAAACTTAAACATCTTAGTTGGGCTTAATTTCCAAGTTGTAGAAAATATTTCAATACAATCCCGCGATTCTAAGTACTCACAAAAATATAATGACTTACAAAAACATTTATTCCACTTTTCTCTGGAACGGTTACAGATATCGCCTTAAAAATGGTCTCGTTCGTTTTCTTTTGTTAAGAAACCTCTAAAACAAGTACCTGCAGGCATATAAACTTAAAAACGTAAGCGTTTCGATTTTTTTTGCGTGAATTTCGCCCCAAAACTATTTTCTAGTGGGCGGATTCTGCTGGTTAACGAACTTGACCTTTCAAATTAGACGACAGATTTTTGTGCCAAATTTCGTTAAAATCGGACCATTTTTGAGCTTGCTAGAGCGCGAACAGACAAGCATGTATATATAAATATATACATATATACATATATATATATATATATATATATATATATATATATATATATATACAAATTTGGGCCAACTATATTTTCGTGATCTATAGGGTCTGAAACGTGAAAGTTTCTAGTCGGCACTTCTGGATTGCGTCATGAGGTCAACCTCATAAGCGGGTTCTCCCTATGGAGAGAGGGAGTAACCGCGCTAAAATGCAGACAAGTATAGCTTTAACGTAATGTCAATTTACTTACCGATGCTACTCTAAGTAATATTAACAATTAAATAATTAACTCAGAGGATACTCCCCTTGTGAGTACAAGGGGAGTATACAGCGATGGGTTCAACGATCTGGACCAATTTTTTTCTGGTGATTCTACATCGAAAAATAGTCGACACGTGTCTGAGCGTTCCGTCCAATACGCGCCTTAGGAGCCGAGAAATAAAATAAAATAGGTTGAAAGTGCTTTATGAATCAATTTTTTTTTTTATAATCGATAACTTTTTAAATGTAGGTGTATGGAATATTTTGGTAGAAAAATGACTTCTATAGAGTCGAGTATGTAAAGCAATTTTTGATTTAGAAACGGATTTCAGATTCGTTTTTAATATTTTGGGAATATTAAAAAAAAAAAAAAAAAAGTATTTTGAATTTTGCTAAGAAGGACCCTTAAAATTTTGTTAAAGATTCAACACTGGCGTTAATGACACCAAAGGTTGACACGCCTTAAATTTAACCAAAAAAAAAAAAAGATTCAACAATCCGGCCTTATTTCAAAGAATATTTACCCAAGTCAAACCAAACTTCAATGGTCGATAAAGGCCCTAATGTGACACATGTCCCTCCAATCGGGGTGTTTTACGTATTATGAGGCCGACGTTATATGCGAAAAAGTTTACCTTTTATTTTTATTTTGAGAAGCATTTTTGCAAGTACCATTTGAGATAATACAATAGTCATTTATATGGTTAGAAAAAGGAGTCCTTCTTCTTTTGAAAGATTTCAATAACGTAAAAATCGGATTATCTTAAGGGGAGATATTGAATTTCAAAACGTCACGTTACTTTTGCGTTTACAAATTTTTAGCCTCTTCCAGACTGGGAAAAATCATTTTTTTTTTTTTTTTTTTCAATTTTATTCACCACATTATGGTTTCTTGGGGTGCTGATTTTAAATCTGCTATTATTTTTGGTGTAAAAAAATGTATAATACTTGTTTACTTGAAAACGTAAGCATATTTTTGACGAAATATAAATTATTATTTAACAATCATATTTTTCTTTTAATCTACTCTGTAAAACAAATGAATTGGTGAAAGAATCATGTCGATATTTTCCAAACTCGATATAAAAAATAAAGCACTTACAACCTATTTTATTTTATTTCTCGGCTCCTATGGCGCATTTGACAGAACGCTCGGACACGTGTCGACTATTTTTCGATGTAGAATCACCCCCCCCCCCCAAAAAATGGTCTAGATCGGTGACCCCATCGCTGTATACTCCTCTTGTCAGTACATTTTTATGTAAATACTTTTTTTTTTTTAAATGGAAGCGTCATAATGTTGGCTCGTCTGCATTATTGTTGGGCTATTAGTGCCATCTTTTCTATAGATGGTCACCCATCTTAAGCATCCTTACGAGCGGGACTCAAACATGCATCCCACACATTAGAATCCTCCCTGCTAGTCACTGGCCCATGCAAGACTTCAGCCCCATAACTATCTGGTTTATAAAAATATTGCGAACAGTACATTCTAGAAACAAATATGGCAGGAATGCCAACCGAGTTGAATATTCTGCAAGAATGTTGAGAGATTCACTGGTTATGGTGGAACTGGGAGCAATCAGACTCCATGCGGGTAACCACTGATTCACCAACAGTTCCTCACTGAATGAGGCCAAATTAAACCAGTCGCTCTCTTCATAATTAGCTTGGTTTTTCTGCTTTTGAGCACCACTTGGTCGTTGGAAACCGCGAGATTGTCACATTTTCGTACATATTTCCATGGGTTAGGTACTCAACTCGAAGAGTGTCCTCTCAGCATCCCCATTAAAAATTATATGAGCATAAAGCTGCATTTGAAACATGTTAGGTTTGAATTTACAAGTCCCTACTGCTGTAACCTTATTCATACTAAAGCTCTAAGCACTTTCATTTGTATTTATGTAATTACACAACTGTACTAAAAATGACAAAATTTAAATTATAAAAAAATGAAAAATCCGATCCGTAAACTACGCACTTTCATCTATTCACTTGGACTGTCAAAAATCGGTCATTCGGTAACTAAGCAAGCGAAGAGAACAGGTTTAACTCGACTTAGCATTGGCCATTTATGTATTACAAAGTAGTATCTAAAGACAAGACAGGAGAAACCTTTATGTGAAATGTGTAATACTGAATTGACATTGAAGCATATAAAAATTGCATTAGAATAAATTACTTAAATATTCCACTCAACATATTTTATTCATTTATTATACCGCCACAAAAGAGAAAAGCTCCTCTTTTTTCCGACAAACATTAACAGTTAAAATAAAAAAAAAAAAAAAAAGGATAGTTGGTGACAAACTAGCCTTTGTAGATCATAGGAAAAATAAAAGAAAGATGTAGTAAATTAATAAACGAAGTGGTTTTAGAATACAATTTGATAGTTGTAAAATAAACAGTAAAAATGAAAGCTTATACTCTTTTACATTTGATTTAAACTTATTTTTGTAAGATCGCAAGTTTAAGGACGGTATCATAATTAGTAACTAAAGGTCATATGTAGGGCCCAAAGACAGTTTAATATATCTCTTTTTTTATTCCAAGAATAAGAGCGTTTGATTATGGCTTAAAGATATATTAGCATAAATATGCTTTAGCGATGACTAAACTTACAAAACTATGATGACTGAACTTTACAAAAAAGTGTCCGCTGGCGTTCGCGCTGGCGGGGTGGCCATGTACGAAAAAGAAGACTGTATATTATACAGTACAGTTTGAGCAGAAGGCTCTAAACGAAACCAATTTCAATTTTTTAAATCTTGTAAATACGTGAACCCTAAATAAATGAATCCAATGTTCATGTACCTAATACAATATTTAACACAATACAATACAAAAACAATCATGGCTTCCTCAAAGGCTTATGCCCATGTGGCTATTTTCCTGATGCGTAACAAACATAAATCTCTCTAGCACTGTGATAAACAAAATATCATGAATACCAGATTGTGATAAGCATGGAAAAAGAAGAAATTGGCCTATCCTAAGCCTTTATAGATTCGCATTCTTCTTTATTCGTCTTAGAGGTGATTTCTTCTAGACCTATTGTATCACTTTATCTTCATTTGCTAGTTTCATTTTGAAACTATAATCATAGTATTTTACGATTAATGATATATTACAGATAGGATTCGAATAATTTTATCGGTATGAGAAAGTTATTGCTAGAGCCGTTATGGTAGTTAGGCATTTATTTTTGGTTAAAATAGGAAGGCAAAAGGCACTTGAAATACTGAAAATAGGGAGTACTCTAATTAAAATAGGCATTTATTAGGATTAAAGGCAAAGAGGAATCTCACTCATTACTAATGAAAATATGTATTTTAGTAAGTCATTCATTTCTTTATTACCAATTTATCTCAGAATTAGTATACTTACTCTTTCATTCCCTTGTTACAAGCAACAACAGGATGCTTTTTCAAAGTATCAAATTTCATAGACCTTCTCAGAAAAAATGGTTTTCATCATGGAAACACTTCCTCTGCATAATCTTATAATTTCGAAATCCGGAATTCCAGGTAATTACACCATTGTCATAGCAAAAGGGGTGGAGGAAGGAGACGTACTTCTCTCATCCTCTCTCTTTCCTCCTGTTCATTATGCTTGTGCATTCCTTCTACTAAGGAAGTTTCTGTTATTTACAGAGGTTCAATCCATGGGTTGGGAAAATAAGCGTTCGAATAGATTTTTGTGACGGCAACATGTAATTTAATTTGTACAACCTTTTTAGTCTTTATTGAACGGAAATTCATTATGTGCTTTTTAAAATGTTTAAATCGCAGAAAAAATTGCATAACGAGCAAAAAAGGCAAAAAAAAGAGGCTTTAAATCCTAAAATAGGCAACGGAAACCAAAATAAGCAAAATAAAAATTGTCTCTACACTTCCTAAATGCACGAAAACATATTTATTTCAATCCGATTCTTCAAAAAATCCAGTCAGCTAAAAAAGGCATTTTGCCTAACTTCCGGGCTCTAGTTATTGCCTATTCCTCTAAACTCTGAAATATTTATTAAAACAACGAACTAATGTATTGCCAAGTAAAGCAAAACGTGCAATGAAAATGAATCCGAGTCATCAATGGACAAACGAGACCAAGTTTAAATCCAAGTTTGACTTCCTTGTTCCTTCGTCCTTCGGTCAAAGCAATTTTGAACTTTATAATAAGAAGGGGGCGGTGCTTCCAGAATACCAGAAGGCATTTTACAATCGATGCGAAGTTTCAAAGACAAAACTTTCCAAGAATTTATTTCCTCCTTTTCATATTTAAAGTATTCTTTCAAACATTTTCCGACATATAATGTACTTGCAAATTTTATTGATTTTTCTTGTAATGCAATATTATCAATTCATATAAGGAAAAAAATCATGTATTTGATCAACCCCTCCTTCAAGTTTATATTTTCTCCAATTGTTTATTGTCCATCTTAATTTTTTGAACATCATGTCCAATTTATGAACAACCAATACGAACTTGTCTTAAAAATCATCAAATATCACGAGTCCATTTCCTGCCATCCATTTAGTTCCAGTTCCAAAATGAAAAACATAACATGGGCTCGTAAATAAGTTTTTAGTATTATTTTATGGTCTTAAATTTATTCTATATAACGTTTTCTATCTTTAATCTCAATTAGATAAAATAATATTTAAATTTTGTGTCAAATTATCGGATCATTAGCTTAACATAATGAAATTAAGCAATTAAAACAATTTTTTTTTAATTTACCATAATTTACCTATGCAAAGCATACTTTTTTGGCCTTCGACACTTTCTAACAAATTAGCCATGGTAATGAAATAATCCAAACTTTCTGAGAGTCCCTTCTACCTAACCAAAAAAATGTTCTTGTGGTGCGTGGAACAACCTTTATTTCGTGATAATAAGTTATTTGTTTGGGTGGCAGCTGTGAATTTGGTTTGAGAAAGTTTTACATAAGGTACATATGATCTTATAGGAAATGTAATGCAGATTTTGAAAATGGCATCCGAATTATTTTCCACGGAAACTATCTTGGGAAATAATGCAAGTAAAAATTTCTCCTTCAACTACACTTTAGTCGGCCTACACACCCCTCAAGTATGCCTATTTCCTTCGGGATCACCCTGTATATATATATATATATATATATATATATATATATATATATATATATATATAGTTGATCTGAGCGCATCATCAATAGAATTCTACAGATATGTAAGAGCTAAAAATTAATTTAGGCGAGAAATTATTGCAGTTTGGCTATGCCCCATGTAAAAATTAATTGTTATTATAATTCGTGTAAAGTTTTAAAGTTAGAAAAAAATAACATATCAAGATAAGATTCGAACATAGTTCTACAGTAGATTTTCTAAATCAGACCAAGAATAAACATCATTCCGCAACATCTTATGGAAGGACCCTAAGATGACGCAGATTTTTTAAGTTTTTATTAATTAAACAAAAATAAATAATTACGATTCTCTAGATTTTTTTTTAAACCAATATGATATTTCATAACCTTGGAGAAAGTGGTCAATTAGTCATTATTGCAAAAGGTGATGAAACTTAAGATTGTCTGCAAAGTTTGTTTCATTAGTTCTATTTACTTCAGAGCAGAATGAATATTGGAAAAAATATTTACAAAAAAAAAAAAAAAAAAAATGAAGAGTTAAAACTTTTTGTTTATCTTTCACGATATCAAGAGAATGAGAACCGGGTCCTTAGAAAAGTTTCTTGATATTTCATATTTCCGAAGTGGATGAGAAAAAAAAAAAATATATAGAAATTCTCAGTTACTCAGTTACGAATAATTATCATTGTATTTATAATAACGTTTACTTAGCTGTTTTTATAGGAATTATAATTTTTGTCATGCCTACAGCTAATCTATCTTAAGAAACATTACCACTACTCTTTCTTGGGCAGTTTCTATATGAAAAGAGCATACCAAAATTGTTTTTAAATTATTCATTTACGTTGAATTTACCGGAGCTGAGCGGGGCCAGTAACTGTCTGGGAAAACCACATGGTTTTTAGATTATTAAAAGTTGGAAACCTGTATATATGTAATTAATTAACATTTAAAAAAAGTCCGGCTCGCAAAAACTTCGTTTTCTTAGGGCGTTTCCGTTCATACCCATAGTGCCATCAGGAAATGAATAGAAGCAGTGGTTGAATTTTCCTGAAAAATATTAATAAAAAAAAAAAAAAAAAAAAAAAAAAATTGTAAAGAGATGGAAGGTTTAAGGAACCAGAACAGGAAATGACTTCCACGCATTTTCAAGCTTTGCCCTAGAAAAAGTTCGTTTTCTTACCTTCTTTTACTAAAAAAATAATTTTACTGTAAATTCATTTTATAACAAAATAACAGCAAATTAATACTTGAGTTAAACAGAGCCAAAACCCTGCTCAAAAGAACAAAACTAACATTTTCGAATTTTTAAGCACTTTTTTCTCCGATTGACATCGCCATATCGAAAATTGCTTTAGAACTGCGAGTAAGATTTATAATGGCCATTTTCCGCTAGCCACGATTTCCCAACCGCTTTCGAGGTATTTTAGAAAATATACTAATATCCCTTTTGTTGAATACTTTCTTAACTCCAAATGTAACTAAAATTGAATATCTTAGTTTAGATTAATTTCCAACATCTTGGGTGATAAAAAGAAAGTACGATATGGGAAATACATTATGTAAGTTATATACACCGAGTGTGTATACAAACGGCTGTATATCTGTGGACGTGTAATACATCATGGTAAGTTACTGCCATTAACAGACCCATATCTCGTTAGATCTTAGTCCTCCTGTCAGGCTCCTGGCTGAATGCAATTGCTTCTACAACCCTATCTGCAGTCGACAATTCGCTATTATCTTATAATTATTACAGAAAGACTACATTGTATATAGTTCAGACGTCGTGTAAGCTCATGTTCATAAGTTCCTTTTCTCAACTGCATTATGTGACACAATTACAATATAAGCTTCGTCTCGTGCCATGTTTATGAACCGTTGCAAAGTATTTCAGAGTTTTTAACCCCCAGGGCGAAATCCGTAGATGCAGATATGAATCTTGGCCCATTAGTAACGGAAACAATGGAAATTCAATAGTATATATATATATATATATATATATATATACATGCCTGAGAGGGAGTCCGTTAATACGATAGCGGCAGTTGTTTTTTCGCCACGAAAGTTGATACATACATATATTCCTCATAGCAAACGATTGAACGAGTTCGTTACCCAGCAAAATCTATTAGGCCTTCCTTGTAACGAAACTCAGTAGACAAGATATTTCACCAATGTGTTTGTTCGCTCTCTCACCGATTGTCCTTGTTCGATGATATTTGGTACACAAATCTTTTGTCTAATTCAAAAGGTCAAGTTCCATAATCATTAGAATCTGTCAACCGGATCATGGTTTTTGGTGCGTAATTCGCGGAAAAACAAAAATCCTAACGCTATGTTGTCGAGTTCAAGTGCTTTCAGGCACTGGCTTTATGTTCTTCAACGTAGGAAAACGAATGAAACAATTTTAAAAGCGATATCTGTAGGCGTTTACGAGAATAATTGATAAAACTACTTCTCCAAACCAATTTTCAGTTTGGGTATTGAGAAACGATTGATTCAGTTGAAACTTGTTCCAGATGTTTGAAATTTGTCTAATCTAAGATATTTTAATTTTGGTTGTGTTAGGAGACAAGGAAGTATTAGAAAAAAATATTTTATTAACAGATATGAAAAGTTCTAAGTGAACAGATGGTTGGGATTCGGCTAGGAGCAAAAAACGTCAGATCTTTAGGCAGAATTCTAGATTCGACGTTTCGGCTGCACTTTGGCAGCCTTCTTCAGCGCTAAAAAATGCCAAGGGGTAGGAAGGAAGACCGAAAAAACATTTAGGTGACCATGGTTATATGTCTTAATTTAACCAAATTTGGCCAAAGTGCAGCCGAAACGTCCAATATAGAATTCTGCCTGAAGATCTGACACTTTTTTTTCTTCTCTTAGCGGAATCCCATCCATCCCTTGACTTCAAATCACCGCAAAGCCTAACTATCTCCATCTCCAGATACGAAAAGTTTTCGGATCTTGTTATATTTTCTAAATTATCCCAAAAACGGTTGGGAAATCATGGTAAGTGGTAGGGGACCATTTGAAAGATTGCTAAACTATCTACTGAAAAGGTTCGTTTTGAAATTTCAATAGGTTGATCACCATTGCAGAGCAAAAAAAAAAAAAAAAAAACTTATACAAATTTCTATCGAGGATTAAGCATGTACCATTTGAAATGCAGTATAAAACATGCCCAAAATCTGGGAATAGTATACATTGTGTGTTCCTTGGTTTACCATTCACCTGGTAGAATCTAGTTGCTTTGTAGCCAACAATGAAAGCTGATGTGATTATAGGGCCAGCGTGGGACCGTGCTAATTGTGGCTGTGTTCGTGTTTAGCATATCACTACCGTCTGCTAAATTTAGCACCGACTGTTAGACAGATTGTGTTGTGCTTAGTTCTGACATTATCAGTACACAACGGAAGCATTGCCTGAATATTGATAGGGGCCAGTAATGTCAGATCTCCTGCATTTTAAAAAGCATTCTTCTCAAAAACGACGGAACAAGTATTAGATACTAGCTGAATACCAGTGCTTCGTCATGACAGATAAGTTGTTATTTTAATGCATTAATTAATTTATATTCAAAATTAACGCTACCCTAAAATTTTGTGTACTTTATTATTGCACGGTTCCCGTCATACTATATATTATTCATCAATTGATAAGTAATCAAAGTATAATGTGGTATAAATGAGGAAGTTTTTCTGAAACCCGGAAATCTCAGATACTGCCCATTGAGGAGTAACGCTGGAAAGAAATATCAAAAAAATGTCAGGAATTTTAGAGTAGCTTTCATTTGAGAAGATAGACATACTTACATTCATCCATTTCTACATTTATGATCAACTAGTCTTATAGTAACGGCCTCCCTGACCGTCCCTAGGCCAACCCAGCCTTTAATTAATTTAATAATGGGTACCTTTGTGCTAATGACTCTAGCAGTCGAAGCACATAGGGGAAAATCAGGCGGCCGGAGCATAGTACTGAACATACTATCTCCCGAGTGGGCCGTATGGTCATGAATCAGATACCTCTACAGTATCTGCCCCTCAGGGCCCTCGTGGCCTGTTACGGGACTGATTTTTTTTTTTTTTTTTTTTTTTTTTTTTTTTTTAGTCTTATAGTAAATTTACTCAGCTTTCGATTGGTTTCACTTCCTTTCTAGTAGAATCACCTGGGACGGAGCTACAACGATTATTCATCTAAAAAACAAGTTTGTCTCGATAAAACAATAAAACGACGTTTTCTCCCTTACGTGTGAAAATTCGGAAAATTGTCATAGGAAATTTTTGTTCCCCTAAAGGTCATCTATCACCTCCCACAATATGACTATACATTTACGGGACACCCTGTATAGTCAAGAGGGGTCAGAACTACGCAAAAGGAACGAGGTAGCAAAGTGACACGTCTTTTTTGTGCTGAAATTGGATTTTTATGAACTCTAGAAGATACGAAAGTGACTAGGGCTTAACAAACAAACCGTTAGATATCGCAAAATGGTGTCACAGCGGTAGCTTTCCGTCCAGAAGCGAAGAAATTGACCTTGTCACGAAAGTGGCTACTAGTTAAACAAGATAATCTTGAATGCTGGATACACCTCGCGCCTTCTGAAGAATGTGCTTAGCTATTCAGCTCCTGCGTGACGCCCTCTTGTCATTGCAATGGCAGGATAATGGGATTTATGCATAAATTTATGCATTTACAATACTTGGCTGATATGTTTCATACTTTCGAATTGTCTTTTCATGTTTTTAATAAATGATTATTTAAAGCGCTTCGAACGTAAAGCAGAAATGTAATATATTACTAAAAATAGAATATCCATTCATCACTCTGAATGTTTCAGAAAGTTTCGAGTCTCCTTCGATCATACTTCAACGTCATGATTCGTATTTCTTGTTTGACGAAACAGTAAATTATTCCTTTCATGTCGCGTTTATATAACATTATTCCGACATTTTCGTTTCCTCGCTAATAGAGTTAAATGAAACTATTACTTATTATTTTTGTTAAATTTCTTTAAATTTTAACGTCCATTATTATTAACTAAAAATTTTAGGCCGAGTTATCCGCAGGTTACCATCCGTTTCCTGCGAGGATAGCGCTAATGCTTTTCCTTTTTTCTGAAGAAAAGCTACCACCCCTTAGTGGGAATCGAACTCCCCTACTATGATATACGTAAGAAGAAATAAATTATCCACTAAAACTGGACATGAGTAATAAGTATAGTTATACCTTGAGTTTTTCTCTCTATCTGTTATAGTTAAAAAGTTTATCATACATACGCGTACAGATTCGGCCTCAAAAAAAAAAAAAAAAAAAAAAAAAAAAAAAAAAAAAAAAAAAATTAAAATTTCAATAGGACAGCATGCTGCTTAATAAACTCGCATGACTGCACTAAATTTCATCCGTTTTCGTGTTTTCCGGGCCTTTGTCAGACAGGAGCGGGGAAAAAACACACTCCTCCAAGTTCGAATGAGTGCTTGATTGCATATATCTTTAATTTCTTTGATCTTAAGGGCTAGTACGGCATCGGATCACCGCTCGCACTGCTTTCGATGTCAAGGTCTGACAAATTATTCCCTCTGGAGCAGACCTCACTCCTGAATCGCGAAAACCTAGATCGCCGTATGGTAGACCATTTCTCCACTTCGTGTGGGAGTGCGTGTTCTTACCACTGCCAGGGAATGTGTACAATAAGTGACCTCATACCAGTGTAAGTGTATAGTGTAATTTGCGTTTGGTGTGCGGTGTATAGTTACTCCGAATGGAGAAAGTATCTTAAAGCCCCGTAACTGCGCACATAAATCCGTGCCGGTTTATTGTTACTATTGTTGATTGATGGTTTGCGCCAGTTCTTTGGTGATTACATAAAGATTAGCTTCAACTGAACCTCGTCATTATGCCCAGATGATCAGCGTAGTTGTAGTCGATAAGCAAAAAAATTAGAAGTAAAAGTATGATTTCAAATTGTATAATTTTTAGGTAAAGAGTTTTCCAAAAACAACACTTAATGCGCGAATAAAATATTTTTGAATTTATGAGTGCATACGGTAATAAAAATTAGATGATATAGTCTTGTGTTAGAACCGCGTCGAAAAAATAAAAATAAGTTTATAAGCCATAAGTTTATACCCGAAAGGTTTTTAGAAAAAATAATATTAAAATAGAACAGTTGCGTTCATATATATATATATATATATATATATATATATATATATATATATATATATATATATATATATATATATATATATATATGTTTGCGTGTAAAAACAGTAGGTGGAACACCTACAAATAATACGAAAACATGGTTGGAGGATTACAGCATAACAAAATTTTCAAGTTAACCATAAAATTGTATTTTAGTAGTTAAGTAGGTACATGATTGAATTAAATTGGCGACGAACCCGTTAAAAGAGTTCTCGGCTTCTTGGTTCCGAAGGATCCAGACATGATGGATGGAAAACAAAAATAAAAAGATTACAAAATTAAATTATTAAAAAAAAATACAATTAAATTATTAAAAAAGTATTATTATTGCCATTATTGGTACTAGGTTATATTATTTACATTATACTCTCAAATTTAATTTAAATTAATAAATATTATTTCTTCATTTCAGGTAAGTCATGTCTACCCGGCCGTCAAATCACCTAACTACGTGAGTATAATGTCATTTAGTTAAATGTTATATATTTTATTTTTATTTTTCTAAAAGTATTGTATATGTAGTTTATAAGTTATCGGATCCTGTAAAATATGTATATTGAAGTTTGCCTGACCCTTGTCAAGTCCAGACTTATGCTATCCATTCTGCAATACTTCCTCTCTTACTTCTGTAACTTATTTTCCTATCAACGAAAGTATCGTATGAATATTTTAGGAGTTTTTAAGCTGTCGTTTTCAAGTTTTTCTTAAGAAAAATTGAAATTCACCGCATGTCAAATATATTATATGTATATATATATATATATATATATATATATATATATATATATATATATATATATATTTAAGGGGTGATTCAATTCTAAGTAGCCAAACTCTGTAGGAAGTAGTTCTGGACATAGTTTCCAACAAAAACGTTTATTTTAAGTATGGTCTAATTCCGAAGAGAAAAGGAGTTACGTCGAATTTTCCGTTATTTTTTTTTTAACGTAGGCATATGTTTTATTGAATAAGAATAGGCTGCTTAAAACCTGTTTAAGATAATTAAATTATAAATATGCTATCATAAAATAGGTAATATATTCTTTAAGAAAACAGTGATTTAATTTTCTAAACTCATTGATAGAAGATACTTTCTGGACGTCCAATAACGCACTTCTGTTTTTCTCGGCGAATCACAGGTTTCTTGTGATTTTTTCCTGAGACCCCTTCACTACTTACAGAACAATTTCTACATTTAGTAACCATTAAGTCTCTGCAAATGAGGTCGATTTTTATTAAGCGATAGGTTGAACTGTATGCTCCCTTTTGCCAGAAAATGTGGAATGGAGTTTTGTTTCTTTCAAATACCTCATGTTGGGACTAGACATTTTTTTTGTCGGAAAGTATGTTTAGAATCACCTCCTAGAGTTTCCTTCTTAGACCTGAATCACCCTGTATATATGTTTTTATCCTTCTTCGCGTTGAAATAATACAATATTTGAAGTTTCACAAAAATACGAGTTTAGGCACTAATAGCTTAGAACTCCCCTAAATAATTTTAGCTTCTAATGTGTCACTAAAGGTGCCAAACAATTACCGCTGTTAATAATTAATATTTTTTTTATTATATTATTATTATTATGTTATGTCTTGGCTAGCAACGATCTATAAGAAAACCTTGTGCATTTCTGAATAGATATTTTGTCCCCATGATTGATTCCGGCATTTACATGTATCCTCCGAAGACACAGCCTTCTAATTCGCCCTGACATTTAACGTCACGGGACTAATTTGAATATAATTGAATTTTTGCGACTGGGAATCGAATTGAATATTCATAGGTGGCTGTTGATTAAATAAAGTGTGAACGAGGGAAATCCCCTGGCGGGAGGGCTTGGATAATATATGAATTCTCACTTTCTAAGCTAATCCCCACAATATTCTAGTTGATAATGGCAGGGATTCTAGGTAGCCTGTCCATATGAAAATATAATATAAGTTAGCACTACCAAGGTAACTAAAGGTAAAAGAAAATTATTTTATTCAGGGGACATCGTTGACCGTTAAGATTCCGTGATAGTAATAATTTATTTTGAGATTGAAACGTACCTTTAACGGTAAAACACTTACTAACAGACTTCCTTAAAAGAGGCAACTTTCAGGTGCCTCGTAGCTTAAATAAACTTTTATTAGATAGGACCCAAATTTTGATAAAATCTCAAGTACTTCAAGACATCAAAGACATACAATAAAATATAGTTCTACCACACATAATTTATAATTTCAACCAAGTCTAAGTGTCTTAACTCAGGATAATAGACCTCTGATTTATTCTAATCTAAAAATATCATTATGAATACTAATTATTTATATATATATATATATATATATATATATATATATATATATAATATTTTATTATTTCTCATATTATTAATCTTCCACGAATTGCTGTTTGTTTTTTAATTTTGTTACTGATCCTTGTCTCATAATTTAGAAATTTATTTCATATTATTTTTTGTAAATTATTTATTGGAGATTATTGCTGTGGTGCTCTTGAAGTTAATAAATAAATAGATAATTGTATTGTACTAAAAGCAAATGAATTTAGATAATAAAAATGAATATCTATTAGTAACTACAATAAAAATAAATTTATAAACTTTATGAAGCGGAGTCAAATAGGATTTTATATAGAGTTAAAACGGTTAAAAATTAAGAGGGAACATACATATTAGTAGAGGATGTACTGATCCTTATGTTCAGTTTTAATAATTATTATTTCTGACCATCGACAATCTTAATAAGAACCTATGCTAGGGCATTGAAAATGGGGCTTAGTCCCTGGAACTGTTTAGCAAAATAAAATACCTGCGGAAATTTTCGACTTTTTTTATCGTTCTATTTTTATTTATTTTTTATAGAACAAATGATACTTTTTTATTTAAAATATATCAGTAAAATGTTTAAGTTACTCATTACTTATTTGAAAGGGTGAAAAAAGAGCATTCGGCTTGAAAAGGCCTCCCCACTCCTTATAAATCTTGATCTTAAAAGGTGTCCTTTATTCCCGTCTGGGTCGAATTTCAATTTTAATTCTGTGTAAATGTCGTTTACATTAACAATTGTCTTTGAAATTACTGCTCCATAGCTGTACCGCGGAGTAAAGAGCCAGGTAGTGCGTACCTGCTGCCCCAGCTCATTTGAGGGAAGGCCTACCTCCCATCGGTCCCGCCCCTTCTGGTTCTTTTCATTCTGGTCCAACTATAGTGTGATTTTATATATGTCCTTATGATATAATTTCTTGAAAAGACGAATATTATTATAATTTCAAATAGCCCCGTTAGTATTGCATTGAGTGCTTATTAAATGCTTTGTGAATTTTATATCTTACTTTTTTTTTTGTTAAACCAATAACGCACAGAACAGATTATACGTCCCACTTAAATGCTTTGTCAGTGCAAGATTGTGAAGGGGCTCAGAAATTTAGTAATATCTATTAGAGGAACATATATGTATATATATACTTGGAGCCATATTTGTTTTAATACAATAAGTACAGATTGGCAGGTGTTTTTCAATGGCCTAAAATTGAAAAAAAAAAAAAAAAAAAAAAAAAAAAAAAAGTTTTGTGGGTTAAATGGATAGTGGATGATGGGGTAAAAAAAAAATAACTAATTTATTCTGGATCATCAGTAAACAAGCAAATAGTGCCTGCATAAATTGTATGAAACCTTTAGTGACAATATTAAAATTTTTCATTGAAAAAAAATTATTGTGCTATAAGGTATAGTTATTAAATTGTTTGATCCATTGGGTTCTTGAGCATTAGTACATCACTCGCTATTGTAAAGACGTTGTTGAAGTAACTACTTATAAACATGGTAACTTGAGTATTTTATCATGTAAAAGAATTCAGTTTTTTTTTTTTTTACTTTGGCAAGGATAAATAAAACAGTATCCGCTATTTCTTGAGGGAGTTTTATTGCATTTTGAAATAAACTCATTACTGCGAAAGCGATTCTTTGACTGCTTCAAATTGGTCTCCAAATTTATTTTGGTCCAGGAGAACTTCTCGTCCTTTGGTCTGAACTTTGTGATAGGAGTCTGGGGAGAAGTTGACATTAGTCCAAATTTATATTGAAATGAATAAAAGCGTTTTTGTCTGCGGTTGGTCATTTATTAGAGCCCGAAATTTGGCAAAGACTTCTAGGTTCTCTATCGATCTAGGAGTGCCGGAGGGAGCTCACTCTAGCGGAGATATTCAGAGGTTCGAGCTTCCCATGGGAACCGCTAGGTGGCAGAATGTTCTCCTCCTTCATTAGCTGACAAGCTCTGATTTCCACCTGTAAACCAACTCTATGAATGATGCTCCTTATTTATTATCATGTAATAAATACTATAAAAAATTAATGAGCAAAAATCAAATAAAATGTTATTTTAAAAAAGGTATAAATATTGTGCGTAGTTTTAGTCATCAGACATTTAAGTTTCCTGTGATAATAATGTTTTTAAAATTCTTTACTTATTGGTTTAAATATTTTTATTTGAAAGCCCCTGAAAACGTATTTATATTAATTATTCAGAATGTAATTAAATTGAAGAAATAGAATAATTTAACGTTCTTCTCAGAGCAACTACTTTTATTGAAATATTATCTCTATTATTATTTATTGAAATTGTAAATTTTTCCTGTAGTAAATTACTATTAAACGCAGGAATGAATTATTCAAAAACATATTCCGATTATTGGTTTTAGAAAGTCATCTAGTCACAAAAATTACTGTCACTAGGTGTATATTTATATTTTAAACTTAAAATTGGAGGCAAGGTCAACAATCCCTTCTTTCGACCATTTTCCCCCCGTAGACTTCTCCCTCTTTAAGATGTTCGTTTAGTGTTCGTGGTATAAAGTATCGGATGTTTGATTATAGTTTTGGATACAGAAATACTTAGATTCCGATACTTAGATTAGATGTACGAATAAAGGGTATCCGATGTAAGTATTTCGAGAATCTAATACAGAATTTTGGATGTGCGTTCGCATTTATGATTAGGGTGAACGTATATCGAGTCTGGGATGTAGGCATAAAGAGTTTCTTGAGTACGAAAAATTAATTTGTGTTGTGCATTAGATGGTGTCATCCAAAATATTAGCCGTAATAAAAGCGTTTTGGTGATGAAAACCTCTTTTTCCCTTAAATACAATATTTTAACAAGAGAACTGATTGCCAGTTATTCAGTAGTACATATTGTGATGTATAAGCAGAAAATTGGTTTAGAAGAAGTAAGGGGATATAATATTTAGAGAATTTTTTTAAATTGCTAAAAATCGTGTATGAGTATTTGAGTGTAGATAAACTTATGCTGGAGCAGTTATAAAGCTAACAACCAGATACGAAATAATACGACTCGGTAATTTGACCGTTCACCCTTTACTTAAATCCTCGAAAATCCGTTTTAGGCGGTAGGTCAAAAAATAAAAACTTTACGAAATAATTTCAATAATTTTAATCCTTTCTTATCCGTTTCAAACCCTTTTGTTGCCTCCTGAAGGGAAAATGTTATAAATATAAACATTTTCAGCCTCAAATTGAGGAGGATAACCTTCCACTAGTGGGCCCACGTCCAGGCTCATCACGGACTGAAATAATCCAATATGGTGGACAGTTGTCAGCTGATTGAAAATCGATGTCATATATTTAAAATTAATCTCCTGTAGAAATTAAGTCATAAAAATTAATCACCCCCTTTTTCTGTCCTCTAATTAAAATACATGTTTAATTATTCGTCAAATTAATTGATAAAGAAGTTATTTAGATGATGTATTTATTTTTTCTTAGTTACACTACTTTATTTCTATTTTTTATGATTTGGATATATTCTTTAATCACTTCGTTCTATTTCTTCCCAATGTTCTAATGTTTTTAAAATCAAAATTATATTTATATTTTATAGCAGGATAAGTCAACGATTTTTTATTTTATTTTTTATAAATATTTTGAGCATGCTGTTTAAATCGTTTTCGAAATCGGTGTTATATATCGATTCTGCTACGTATGACCTATCACAGCTGTTGCAGTACAATAAAATGAATTTTAAGCTCATGACATATCGATTATCGATCAGCTGACGACTGTCTACTATAATGGATTCATTCAGTACATGACTAGCCAAGACGTGGCCCGACTAGGGAATAGTTTTCTCCTTCAATTTGACTTGTTCCCCTGAAAAGGCACCAAAAGGGTGCGAAAGATTTTGTGAAGAATTAAAGTCATTGAAATTATTTGGTGAACTTTTTTATCCTCTGTCCTTACGCCTATAACGAATGTTCTAACGATTCAGTATGTATTATGTATCGAGTATATTATCGGATTATTCTTTTCAAATAAATGTGGAGGTCTTTGGTTCCTTGCGAAGCGTTTACGTACTATTTGTGTAGCGCAAAGGAAACGTCTGTGAGCAATTGAGCGTAGATAAACGTATGTTATTGCCAATATATTGGTAACAATAAGAGAGTATATTTAAAAAGAATAAGATAAAGACTGTGAGAGACCGACAGCTATAGCAACCCTTACTGTATTTCGGTCCACTGATCCGGGGACCAGTAATCCTCCCTACCCCCACCCTTCTTTCTTCCCCCACTCCACCTCCTCTCAGTCTCTCTATCTCTCTCTCTCTATCTCACTCTCTCTTTCTCTCTCTCTCTCTCTCTCTTACTTTACACTCTGCTTACATTCTATAAGTTGTATTTTGTCTTTCTCCTTCGCTTAGCTTCACTCCAGGATATCCTTCCTGGGGCT
Organism: Gonocerus acuteangulatus; assembly: GCA_946811695.1. NCBI lineage: Eukaryota > Metazoa > Arthropoda > Insecta > Hemiptera > Coreidae > Gonocerus > Gonocerus acuteangulatus. Next base: position 92,584,389 of record OX328125.1, read on the forward strand.
CCGTTTCGACCCTTATTCTTCTTCGAGTCCTTCCGTTTTCATCACCTAAAATTGTATTCACAAGAAATATATGTAAGAAAGAAAGCATCTATGACAATTTCCACATCTCGCAATTCCACAAGACCAATAACGGTACTGACCAAGAAGTATTTCTATAGGAATCAATGAATCTTTAAATGAAAATAGTACTAGCATAGATGGGAAAGCATGGAACGAATAATGCAAACATTATTGATTTAAAACCCCCAAAAAATATTAACGGGTATTATATAATTGAAGTTCAATAAAATAAAATTATTAAACACCCGGGAAGCACCAATCAGCAGCGGAGGAATGCACAACCACTTTTTTCGTTGTGATACCATCGGATTGGTGTACTATTTTCATGCTAGAAATATCAATTCCATTTTTCTGTGGCCGTTTTTTTGCTAGAAGGAAAAGACAGTTTCCTTAAATTAAAAATAAAGCATCGACACTAAAATAACTAAAGTATTTCACAGTCGTATTTTTTCTACTATTAATTTCTTGTAACATATTAAATATAAAATTACATTATTTATAAATAAAGTTGTACCAGAAATTCATGTAAATCCACAGGAATTTTCGACCACTGATTGTTGTCAACCGAATAGTTTGTTCGGTTAATTTTAAATGTACTACCTACTTCGTGTTAATTTTAAATGGCGCGATGGGTCGAGGACCGCGTGTGTCCTCAGACTTAAGTAAGCGTAAAAGGAGGCAAGATAATTAAGGTAAAAAGAACTGTAAGACACACTATAATAAGCCGAGTACTCATTTGAAGGCTTATTTTCTATTATAAAAAAGGTATAAATGAAAATTCCGACGGTGTTGTTTTAATAACCAATGATCGTGCTTTACAAGTTTATGAAATCAGTGTCAACTTACATTGGGCCTCGCAGCATACCAAAAATCCTGATTTAAAATAATGTCCTCCAAATATAATGAAAGTTTCATTCAATGGCGTTCATGACCCTAAGGAGGTTGGCACGCCTTAAAAAAAAAAAAAAAAAAAAATGTCATGGATATTGTTGTTTTTGACACGTGCTATAATGAACCACTCACTATTGTTATACATTTGAATTTGAATACACACCCCTAAATATATAAACAAACATACCCGCTCACATATAAACAAAGAATCTCTTCAGTCCAGACAAACTTCTTGGCCGCCCAGGGTAATGAAAGGGGGTTATGAAATCTCAGCCAATAGGGTAATGAAATTGCCGATATGGCGGCAAAAGCAGCCCACGATCTAACGAAAATCACACCCACAACCCTAACACCCAAGGAATTATGTGCGCCTTCTGTAGAGAGAATAAAGATGGGGTGGCACTCCATGTGGACGGAGGCTTCCGAAAATAAATTGAAAATGGTCAAAAGAAGTCTAGGGCCATGGCAATCATCCCAATGCAGCAGTAGAAGAGACGAGGTAGTTTTAGCTCGCCTTCGCCTAGGTCATACCAGACTTACTCATGGTTTCCTTATGGAGGGGAAGAAAAAGCCTATATGTGTGTCATATAATGAACCGATTTCTGTGCGGCATATCTTCGAGTCTTGCATGTTATACGAAGAAGCCCTAGAGAAGAACGGAATTCCAAAATATATATCTGAAGCACTTGCAGACAACCCCTCCATGGTGGACAAAGTATTAAATTTTCTTAAAAAATCAAAATTATATACAGAAATATAGCAAAAAAAAAAATAAAATAAAATAAAATAAAAATAAATAAATAAAATAAATAAATAAAAAATAAATAAATAAAAAAATAAAATAAAATAGTAAAAAATAAAATAAATATATTAATAAAAATAAATAATTTCTGTATATATTCTATACCTTGAACGCAGATGCATTGATTGCGTATAGTTTTAAATAATATGCCGTAACGGACCAAACTCATATCACCATAATTATTATTTTAGCAGTATCCATGTAAAACAATTATATTAGTCATAGCAGTTTCAGAACCAATTTTAAAAACCCTTTTTGAACATTATATAACATTACAACTTAAGAGCATTCTCGACAATATATGTAGTGCAATTGACTCCTGTAATACCTTTATAGTACAAAATAATTTTCATTGAAAAACACTTTACAGGACGATGGTAACCTTTGACGTTCTTCGTCCTTAAACCCCATTCATACACATACATACATACAGACAAACTTGGCTTCTCAATCTGCCAACAACTCGCTGTGAAACCCGCAATGTCTTGTGGTCTTGAAGGCATGGGCGATCGCCACACTCCTAAAAACCCTTCCTCCGATCTTATTTTTACAAAAGCGGGCGCATCGCCTACGTTTTTTTTAATTATATTTATTGAGACACTTCGCAGCTTTGGCACATATGGATATAATTTACATTGATAGTTGATAGATCATCTTAAATGGTTTTACAGAAATAGACTATAAAAATACTTTAACATACACAGTATAGAATATGTTTTAACGCAAGGTTATAATTCATATTTATAATTAAGTTAACAATTTAACTACTTACAGTGTTAAACTAAACAACAAACTTTAATTAACAAACTTCTTAACTTATTTACAAAGCTGTAAAAAAGAAAAAAAAAAACAATTTATTACAATTCAACAAATATACATATCAGTTTTCCAATCAGTCTATTATAAGCATAAGTTATTTTGGGGATTATATTGAGGGTTTAATTTCAATTAGAGTGTGTCATATAGTCTGGTTTGTTTCAAAAAGTCTAATGTGTTTTCTATATATTGGCTCTCGTCCCTGAGTAAGTCAGTCAAGTAATCAGGCATGCCTAACCATCGCCTACGTGACGGATGCTCTTCAAATATTTTCAACGGAAGTGAATACATTTCCCCATAGAGATTTATGTACTTGCATTTTTATATTATCATTTTGTAAAAATAAATATATTCTTATACTTACTCCTTAATTCGAGTTCAGTCTAGTTGTCAACGTTGTTTTATCATGAGCTCTATCAAAATTAAATGTCGCATTGGCGTGAGTGGTTGTGGAATGGTAAAAACTTCGACGTAGTCCTTCGACAAAATCACCATTAAATATATATTAAAAATGCCTTGTTTTATTGAGTGCAACCTTTAATTGCATTAGCTTATTACAAAATTTGTCAATTAAAGAAATTGAAATTATGTAACGCAAAAAGTGGCGAAAGTTTTACACCCTATGATTTTGTCACTGTTAAAACACATATTTTTTCATAACCTTCATTGAAGATTTATAAAAAATGAATTAATTTTGACCCTGATAAATTTATTACAATGAATGATACTTAAGAATAAGTAATCTATAATAATTAGAGAATCAATATCGTTATATACACTTAAAAGAAGTATATTTCCAAAAACTTTGAGGTTGCTGGCAGAGAAGGAAGATCTTCAGGTCAATGAAAAAACGTCTAGTTCCTTCACAAAAAGGAACTAGACGTTTTTTCATTGACCTGAAGTATATTTCCAGTATATTATAGTGTATTGCAGTATATTTGCCCGATTAGAGCAATATACTTCAATTTTCTAACATATCGATTTACTGATATTCCGTTTTAAATGGCGTATATTCTGCACAAATTTCACTAACCTAATTCGACCTGAGTTATTCGCTACACAATCCAGGTGGGATGAATGAACTTTAACTAAACATGAACTTCATCTCAACAAGAGTTGAAAACCATTCCGGGAACCTAGAATGTTATTACAAAATATACTTGCCAGTTGGTTATTTGGATTTCTCAGTAGGATAAGGGAAATTTGGCCAAGAAAATCTAATGGATGCTCATTATTGAACAAAAATCATTTATTTGAATGAAAATTGTTATAGAATAAAAACAGAGTCGGGCAAAAGTTAATTGCAGGGTCCGCAAGTGACGCAGACTAAACCTGAAGTGGCACAGGAATGGGTGTAAAAATAATGGATTATTCATGATAAATGAACAACTTAATAAATACGTATTGATTAAAAAATTATTGAATAATGAACCAACCATGTTATTCATTAAATAAAAAAAAAAACAGTGGATGAATGACTTAATTACCTACTGAATAAATTCGTATTCAATAAAAATGTATTTAATGATTATTGAATAAGAAATTGATTGAATAATGCCCAACTCTGCTTAAGTGGCAAGGCGAAGAATTTAACACGTTAAACTTCATTTTCAATATAAAAACGATCACATTTTTCAGTTTGAATCTGACTTTTCCACTCAACCAATCTTGAGATTCATACCCGGGTGTAACGTTTTACTCACAAACTTCAAAATTATGGACCTTGAAAATGAAATATTAAAATTATAATAGACCTCAACATGTCTTAATTTAAGATGGCAGAAGATGAACCTAAACAGGTTCGAAACGTCCCAATTATAAATCAATGTTTTAAACAATTATGGGGAGGAACTCCTGCTATTTATTTCAAGAATGTATTAATGCCTCTCCACCCTCCCCTTCAACTTACATATTTTTCTATGTATTAATTTGTAACTAAATCATAACTCGATGTTTTATTACTTGTATGAGATAATTGGGGCAAATTGCCTTTGGCTGTATTACAGACTAGGATACATGATGTTCCATAGCTGTAGGATTATTGGGATTAAATGTGGATTATACCAGCTTTAGGGTTGGGGGCGGCTAAGTTTTGACCACAAGCCTACTGCGGCTCTATTCCATTGCATATTGATCCTAGTTTATGATATTCTAGATATTAAATTGATAGTTTTAATTTATTTCTGTAATCAAACATAGCTTTCAAAGGGAGATCATAGACAATAGTTTTTTTATACACGAAGAAGAAGTCGCACATACTTATGGTGATGAAACTCTAACACAAACAAGTTCATATATATATATATATATATATATATATGTATGTATGTATGTATACATAAATAAATGTACAGGGTGTAACGTAAGTAGTGACGAATACTTTTGGAGGTGATAGCAGACACCAAATGGTCCTTTGGGCTGAGGGTCAATTCCCAACAGGGAAGAAGGAAAATTTCTGTTTTTTTAGGTTAACCACTTTATATATATATATATATATAATAGTCATGATGCTTCGCTATCTAGGTGTGTGTGTAATGCATCAAAGTTACATGCAGCCTCCTTTATATTTGAATATTTTATTACATTTTATTTATGATAACCTTCATAAATAAATTCTATAAATAAAAATGTTATGATTTGAATATTAACGTCCAGTTATAGACAGTACAGATTTTTTGGACGGTTTATCACTAATTAATACTATTTCTATCCAGAACAGTTTTGTCTTGCGAAATGGAAATCAAACCCACGACCTTAGGCACGGAGTGCTTACGGCTTAACCTGTTTGGTGTAGACACATTAACCCTCCTCTATAAACGTTTAAGGTTGACACTCGCACATAAACGTTGGGTCGTATCCGACCCAGAGCCATTTTTGGGCCTGAAAGCAAAGAGTTGTTGGGATTTACGCATTTATTTTCAAATATAAGGTGAATAAAATAAACTTTTAAAACGTAAAAGACAATTCATAAAGGAAAACAAGCATTGGAGTTCAGGAAAGTAAAATTAATTCTAAAAAAAAAAAAAAAAAAATAAGAAAACATAGTAAATTGTTTAGGACACGTTAAAAAATTAGTAATAACAACTATATATATATATACATATATGAATACGTAATAACTAATTTAATATCACAATAAAACTTGAGGATCATATTATATCACATTTCTGTTTTGGTAAAATAATCACAGGCACTGTGGCACACAGGGACAGATGAGGGTCGAATTGAAAAAATAAACTTCTATATCTTGATATTCTTGATCATCTTGATTTGAGAGTTCCTCGACTCCTTCGTCATCATTTGAGAGAATACCATCGTCAGACTCTGAATCTATTTCATCAATTTGGTCATCTAATTCCGCATCAGATTGCTTCCCTTGTCACCTGAATTCGGCTATAACTTCTTCCATGGTTATGAGCAATTTGTTTTCCCCAGAAGCCATGATTTTTTAATGAAAACCTGAAACAATAGCATCTATAACCAAGTACATAATCATAAACGTTGGGTCGTATCCGACCCGGGTTCGGGAAAAATTTATAATGAGAGATGATTAAAAAAAAATATAGTTCTAACCTGACAGACGTAAACGTGATCCGTGGCTTTTGCGGGATTGACTGAGAGGGTACCTGAAGCCCTTTGACGTTCCTGTGCGGGTAGGAGGAGATATGCGCAGTTTTCCACGTTGTGGGTCGGATACGACCCGTACGTTTATAGATGAGGGTTAATAATTTGGTCCAGAGTAAACCAGTTACACCGATTTTTTTAGTTAACGAACTCGTCCGATCGTTTGATATTGGTTCACTGTTTACCGTGTTTTTGGGGTGAAAATACTGTGGAGACTATCATTTTAAGACTTATATTAGAGGGCAGGACGGATTTATCATAGAATATATACATTTTAACAGAGTATTACTTTCGGTATTTAGATGGCAATGTCGATGAAGATTTGGAGAAATGTTACAAAAATTCATTCATCATGAGTGTATTCACAGCTTAAGAAAGTGCTAAAATGTCACCATTTCCATAGAAAAACTATTGCAATTATTTTGACGTTGAACCATAATACTTTCATATACATAGGGTTTCCTCTTGAGGAAAGTTCTCGGGAAATATGCGGCAAGTTGAACGATGTACGGACACATGTTGAGCTTAAGGAAAAATTGGCATTCTTTCTTTTTTCTTCTCGGCCTTGGGGGTAAACTTTCTGCTCGCCAAGTAAGAAAGAAGTTCTTATATCGATTTTATCTTGGAACAACAATTTCAGTTAACCTTAGGTTTTATAAAAATACTTTATAAGTTGTTTGGTAATACGTAAATGGTGATATAACTTTAAAAATATATTTGCTATCAGATAAATAAAACGCAATGTACCTCTGTATAATTCAAAAGACAACATACAGCATTATTGTTTTGATTTTCAAATTTGAATTTTTAGGGAGGATGAGATTTGAGTACTGATAATAACTTTATACAGGGTGGTCCCAAAGTAGTGTTTAAGCTCCAAGGTATTTATAGGAATGTTGATTCTGAGCAAAAACGTTTCCATTAACTTATGTCCGGAAATCGCTGGAACTAACGTTACATGAGGTCCGAGACGAAAAATTTTGAAACAAATGAAGTAGGCCACTAACGTCTGGAGTTTTTGAAGAATCTAATTTTGCATCTCGGGATCTGAAGATTGGATTGGTCTATCTTTAACACGTTGTCTTCAGTATAAGACATACATATAAAAAAAAAAAAAAAAAAAAAAAAAAAAAAAAAAAAAAAAAAAAAAAAAAAAGCTATAGTCCAATAGATGCACAGAAATTAAACAAATTATTAGAAAGTACGGGACAGATATGTCCCTTAACTTACACTAAAGAACGAAATTGGCTTATTGTGGGACCAAGTGTCACGTACCCAGACGATAAAAAAGTTAAAAATGCATATACTCTCTATGCAGATTATGTAGGGAATCCTAAATTGTTTTAATATGGACCATGAAACCCAATCGAATAATTAAGTCAGGTAAAAAAAAAAAAAAAAAAAAAAAAAAAAAAAAAAAAAAAAAAAAAAAAAAAAAAAAAGAATTATAATTTTTGCATTGTTACGCCTTGTTTAAAGCTGAAACTTGTTAAATTTTTTTTTTAATATTTAACTTGGTTTTAAGAATTTCTGTATATAACATTTGGAAAGTTTGAGAATATAACGTAGGTACGTATTATTCATTATCAAGTACTCATTTGTTTGTTATCTAATCCTACTCTTGCTTCAAACAATAGTGCAACAAACAACAAGACAACAACAAGGTTGTAGTTATCATATAACCTTTAGTAATAAAAATATTAAGTAATAAAGGGGTCTCCCGTGGTCTAATGGCTAGCGCCTTGGATACATAAGCGGGAGATGGTGGGTTCGATTCCCAACCTCCGGCAGGAATTTTCTCATCCCACGGCTCGCTGGTAAAATTCCTCGCTACACCCTGGATGTCGGCGCTAATGACCTAGATGTAGATGCGCCGTAAAAAAAAAAAAAAAAAAAAATTAAGTAATAAAGCCAACGGCCATAGCCGCGTTGAATACACCGGTTCCCGTAGATCACCGAAGTTAAGCAAGGTCGGGCGTGGCCAGTACCTGAATGGGTGACCGACCACGTGCATTATAAAAGGGTGCCAACCTGTAGATAGCCCGGCGCTAATAGCCAAATAGTTGATGCGCCGTTAAAAACAAAACATTTAAGCAATAACCTGCAGATTTTTTTTTTTTTTTTTTTTTTTTTTTTTACTTTTCGATGTATATATATATATATATATATATATATATATATATATATATATATATGTATAGATGTTTTCGGGACATATATGTCCCGTACCGGGCCTACGACGAACCACTGAAATTTCATGCCGAAGCCAACGTGTTAATAATTACTGTTTTCTAGCGTTGATCAAAGATCCCTGTGGTGGTTTAGTAATATACTAATGTTCTAATCACAATGCTGGGTAAACACTGATTATTAAAGATTGACCCAACGAATCTCCATACCCCGACAAAGTTTTGAAACTTTAGTTGCCTAAAACTTTTATTTGGTGTTTTTTTTCTCTAATACCAGAAGTTGAGAAGTTATTGGCTTTTAAGGTCCTGGGTCATTTCCGGACCCACGTTGATAAGAAACTTTCTGCTCAGATACAAATTTCCTTACCTTGAAGCTTAAACGCTACTTTTGGCAACCCTGTATTTATCTCTAATGTATTTTTTAGAATTTTATTTTGATTCTTTTTTTGAACGCAACATGTGCTTCTTGGATAGTAGAACCGCGCTATCTGCATTTAGCCACCATCTATAACCTCCCTCCCCCATTTCAGCGAGCTTAAAAAAGTGAACCTCCCACAGGATACTAAATGTATGTACACCATTTCCCGATAAACAAGGCGATAAACACTAGCAATATTTAATTTTCTTATTATTGTTGAATGGTTGTTTGGTAAACTTCAGTAAAACCATCGTGTTGTATTTATTGGTCTTTATATTCATTTAAAAATTATACACGGTTCAGATGAAAAACGTGTATCTCAAGTTTTGGCCCCATTAAATTATTTAAATTGGTAAATGAAGTGCTGGGTAAAAAAAAAAAAAAGTACACCTACCTTATCATTTGAATCACTACCTAAGCATTGTATTTTATTAAAAGTTCTAATATGGCCTTAGATAAAAAAAAAAAAAAAAAAAAAAAAAAAAAAAAAAAAAAACTAAGATTAAAATGAGTTGTGCTCTTAAATTTCTTGAATACCCTTGGGGTTTCTCCATTTAATGCGTCGTTCTCATATGCATGTTCAAATCATATTTTAACAGGCATTAATTATCATTCGAGAAAAAAAATATTCACAAATACGTACTTCATCGTAAATTTACTTTATTTTTTGCAGAATATAGAGCTCGTATTTTAATTAGTGAGTTATATTTAATGATCTTTTTAAAGATAAACCGATTTATGCCTCTCAAATCATGAATTGAACTCGACCAGGGAACGTTTTGGTTTAGCAATATACGTTGGAGGTTCCCGCGGGATCCGCTAGGTGGCAGGATGTCCCTCTGTTCATTAACTGTCAGGTATTTTCCACCTGTTAACCTACCGCTCTCTGACTTTGTCTCCTTATTACTTTCGCTAAAAGAAACTAGCTGTCAAGATCCTAGAAATGAGTGAAATTGGCAATTGGCGGTCGATATATCGCAAAATAAGTTAAAACTAGCTGAAACGGGATCATCGTAGCACACCACAACCTTATATATATATATATATATATATATATATATATATATATATATATATATATATATATGTTACCGGCAAAGTATATAATCAGGCAATGCATAGAATGCCTAGGCATTCTATAGAACGCCTAAATCCAGCCGTCAATGTATGAAATAAAGCGTATTTCATACTTTCCCTAGGCATTTTATAGAATGCCTACTGCGCTTTAATGTATGAAAGACAGAATATATAGCTATTAGGAGTGAATATGCGTATGTGTGAATATATACTCTCTGATGGAAGTTGATACATAGACCTGATTTAAAAATACTCGGAAAAAAAAACAAAAAAACTATTTGATAGAATATGACTCTACAGTAAAATAATATATATTTTTAATTTATATCAGAAAATTAATAATCTTTATCACTGATATTTATTAATACAGATATCACTGATTAAAGGCCGATTCACGCTAGACCGTGTCGGGTCCGGGCCGGGCTAGACGGTGAAGCAATCACACACCTAAAAAACACGGACTCGGCCCGGTGTAGCGTGAACGAGTCCATTGAAAATGCTGGTGTGATTGTTTCACCGTGTCCCGGCCGGGCCCCGGCCCCGGCCCGGACCTGACACGTTCTAGCGTGAATCGGCATTAACACTTGACTACAAATAAATACAAAACATTCTTAGTACACAAACATTCAATTTAATTGCAACGTTTCGGAGTTCAAAAATTTTAGGCAATATTAGTTATGAATTATCATGGATATATATTAAAACATTAGATAATATTAATATAAAATTATACTTTCAAGAAACTATTAATAAATCTAGTTGTTAAAAAAAAATTCAATTTTTTCTTATGCTTTTTTTAAACAACAATGTACTGAAAAAGAACATCAAGAAATAAATTCAAACAGTAATAAATCTGTACACTTTTTATTAAAGTTCACAAAATAGCTAGGAAATGCTCAATATTTTTCACACAAAAAATAATTATCCTAGAAAAAAATATGACTAAACTGAAAATATTTTTCACGAACAGTCAATTAGAATGACCCGTGATGATTTATAGGATGAGCGAAACTGTTACACGTTAACTACACCCTGGGGTATTAAATACCCCAGACACAACTCGCGACCTTCTCAAGCAGCGATTAGCTGACAACTGGTGTTGTTTATATGAGGTTATACCAGATAATGCACTCCCGAGTATTTAGGAAGACGGATGGACTCTCTCTGAATTACAGAAATTAAGAAACACGCCATAGAACAGAGTCTGGGTTATTTTTCGCCCGACGGGGACAATCCAGGGTTAAGGTAAATGCCATAAACGGGCCCCGTGCATATCCTTTGTTTGACATATTTCAGCGTATTGACGTACTGAAAACATCCCTACTTCATTGAGAGGAGATCGTTGACCGTAGATGATGTAAGGTAGGGATTGTCGGGGTTCGGTCACTGCTACTTAATAAAACTACATTTTATCATAAAAATGTTTTTATTGTGCCGACGTTTCGGCTTAAACTTCAAGCCTTCATCAGGGCTGTAAAACACAAGTAGGACGGATGTAATACTGACATATACATACACACACACACACACACATATATATATATATATATATGTATATATATATATATATGCCTACATACACAAATACACATACATATATACATACATACATATATGGAAAAAGACAAAAACCCCTACTTGTTATCCCTACTTGTCTCTTTGCAGTTTAAAAACAGGAGGTAAACATAAGGTAGCCGATCAATAATGCCCAGGTTAAAAAAATTACTCAATGTTTAATTATTATTATATTTAATGATTATTTTCTTTAAATACTATTTAAAACTACATCGCTTTGTTGCGAAGCTCCTAAAATAAAACAATAATAATAAAACTAGAACGTCCTATTATGATATCCGGTGAATTTTGGTATAATCTAATAATTTATCATATCATATCATCGACTTTTTGTATCGTATCATTTATTACGATTATTGGTAGGATGTTCAATGGCCTACAGCGCTAAAGCAGGCCCGTTAGTTAGACCTGAAAAGTTCGCCTAATAGCCGGTCACCTGAACATGTATATATTCCGCCCGCCTGAACAGTCTTAACTGACAGACCGGCCGGAATATATACACGTTCAGGTGAGCGGCTTTTAGGCGGACTGTTCAGGCCTGACTGGCCGTGTGTAGCATGCTTAAGGTGGGAGAATTATGTGCTTAAGATTGCGGGTTGGTTTGTTGGATTTTATTTGAAAAAAAGTATGGGTTCTATCCTTGTAAAAAAAAAAGATTGTAACCTGTAAATAACCCGTCCTAGAAATCGTTACAACTTTTAAGTGTTTCGGGTGAAGACCGTGAAAGAAACGTTGAAGTAGGGTAGTGAAGCCGAAAACCACTTTTAAATGCATTTGAAAATTTAAATTTTATATGATGGATGATAGCTAAGCATTCTTAACCTAAAGTCAACAGTTACACTCAAGACTTGCAGTACATCGCTTATTCATATATTTGACGTAGCGCGCTTTTGATACAACACTAGAAAATATGTAGGACTCCATCAGCTTTCCCTATGTTTAATTTCTTACAAGATAGCGATAAAGAGCAAACTGTCTTTAAATATAGCCGACTTTGAAATATAGGATTTGGCATTATTATAACTTAATTAAAAATGTGTAATGGAATTTTTAATATTGCCTCTTTATTTGTTTTTATTGTTAGGCTTTATACCAAACTAATTTCTTTCCCAATTGGCTGTTTCTTTATATTTTTCCTTTCTTGGATCTCTTTTCCAATTAACAACAATATTTTGTAAGCTGTAAGCTTATCGATATCCCGGATTTTTCTCAATGTTTTTAGCTACAATTCATCTAAATATTCTCAGCTGTTCTTTCTGGTGTCATTATCTGTCGAATTGGTAAGATTTTATGTTAGAAGAATAAATTTGCCCATTGGTGATTGGCATTCGTTTTTTAACATTTCAACTAAACTTGTAACTAATCCTAGTAAATAATAATTCATTTTTTTTAACGGCGCATCGACGAATCTAGGCCATTAGCGCCGAGTAAATAATAATTAAAACGTATTCTCCAAGACTAAAAGATATTGGATCGGAAAAATATAACAATTGTTCTAAAAAAGTACACAATTTTAAGGTTCCTTTGGAAATGAGGTCATTTTTTATTTATTATAAATGCTTAGGCGTGACAAACATTTCCAACAAAAGGGGTGTCTAATAGCCTGTCGATCTGGTACATACGTCTGATATTTTTTTTGTTCTTCGTTCTATCACTATGATTGTTAACAGAAAACTGACAGTTGAATTTGCTATGTATTTACTTAGTCCTCATTTTATATATCTTGGTTTGCGTAAATGTTTAACGTATGAACATATCATCCCGACCAAACTAGATAAAGAACATATTCGATACATTGACTTAATATTTTATTGAAAACTTGTCTTATTCAATACTTTATTTAAGTCATTAAAGGCTATTCTAAAGGGGGTTTGAGTTGCGACAATTTGCGAGCAGCCGTATCATCCACAATCCATAGCAAACTGAAAAACGGGATCTTGCGTATTCAATAGTTTGACATGGTAGGGACAATTTGTTCAAGCCTCTTTATCGTTTTTTTTTTTTTTCGCCCATAAAATTAAATTTCTTGTTTCCTCATAGGTTTGCGGCAACGCTTAAAGATATCACTTTTGAAGTGGTCCCTACACCTTTGAATTTATCTCTAAGACGATCAACGTTAAACCTTTCAAGCAGGGGGATTATCCTTCATTTTTATATAAATCAAGAGAATCCCCCTGCTTGAAAGGTATATTTATATATATTGGCTTATTTTACATGTTAAGGATAATCGTTTTAGTAAATGATATCGTTAATTGTTTTTAATTCTAGGGTAAAACCAGTTAAAGTAAAAAAAAAAAAAAAAAAAAAAAAATATTATGAATAAAATTACAAAATATGCAGAAATGCTACGAGATAGAAATGTTGGGATAAGTGAGAATCATTGAGAATTCCACACCGTTAGCGAGGGAGGGGGCCGGATGGAGGGGAGACCTTCTGTAGGGGGGAAGGGGTAGGAGGGAGGGGTGGGGGTAGAGAGCAGCCAGTCGGTGCCGGGACGTCAGAGGTGCCGGACCACGGTGATGGTTGAGGCTAGCAGGCGGAAGATGTCCGTTCTCGGGACACGGAGGCGGAGACACAAGACAGTTCACTTCGGAGAGTCGACACTCCTCCAGGCCTCTGCCGACTTGGAGTCCAACACCACATCGGGACCACAGTCATCGGCGTCGGGAGACTCCGGGTCCGTCCACTCGTTGCCCGGCTCTTTCGAAGCAAACGTCCAACAGTTGTTCCACTTCATCGGTAACGTCCTCTCGTCCTGGGACGACAAGAAGCCGAGCAAGAAGAGCAGGAAGGATGCTGTCAAACTCCTCCTCCGCGGCGACACCAGGTTCCGGGACGACGAGTCTCTTGGATCGCCGAGCTACAAGCACAAGCATTGGAAGGTCCCACCTGGCTCGTGCACGTCGCTCTTTCTCAAAAAGGTGGGGAGTTTCAAGTAGTAGACGAGGTACGTCCTTAGGGTGCGTTTACACCTGATAGTTATTTCAGGAAATTTATGTCAGACAGAAATTGCGACTAGTGTAAACCATGAGCAATTTATGTCTGAGATATATATTTCTATCCCGAGCAATAAGTGTCGACACTTCTTTACCGTCAGGTTAATACGCTGATTATAAAGAGAGAAATAAATGTCAGACAGAAATATCTTGGTTTCTAGCTATATTGCCGAAACTTCTATACCAAGGAGAATGGACTAGACAGGACATATATGTCTGAGTGTAAACAGGCCGGACATTTATTGCAAAGCGAGAACTGTCCTATACATATCCATGACATAAATGTCTAGCTATTTCTGTCCGTATGTAAACTTGCAAGAGAATATCTATCCGACACTTATATCGAGACATATATTTCCTGCCAGAAATATCAAGTGTAAACGAACCCTTATGGGCTCTCAAGAGCAACTCAAGTCCATAAAGGCTGCTTAAACTAAAAAAATAAAGATCTACTTAATTGGACAATCTTCTAAAACCATAAAAAAATTAAAAAAAAAAATGCACCTAATGAGTACTTTAGTAACTCATTATATACACTTTTCTCCATATTTCTATTATAAAATAGAATATTCAATTCCCGCAAATTAAACATAGTTCACTTTTAGAACACATATTTTGGAATAATCACCAAGTACACGTAGATGAAAGGCAAGACGTACGAAAGTAGAGGTATTGACAGATAAAAAGTAATTGCAGCCTGAAATCAGAATTCTTCGGTGCTTCTCAAAGGAAGTAATAAAAATGACTTCATCGCGAAAGTAAAATGGTAGATATTACCTCTATATTTAGCACCTGTCTTCTTTAATTTTTGGCTAAATTCGAGTGATTTAATGGTATAAACTTGGTAAAATATGGTCCACTAATTTTAACATTCTTTTTCCGGATTTTGATCTAATAATATATTTTATATTTTCCGTTAGTATATATCGGAAGAAAAATAACTATCAGAAAGAGGAGAATTTTTTGTCTGAAATTCTCTAGATGATTTTGAACATTTTGTGTACTTCTAAAGTATCCTTTTAATTTTATAACATAAAAAAAACAAAAAAAAACCATAATATTTCTCTTTGAACTCAGTCCAATTTCCAGAATGCACTAAAACTATTATTTAGTTCGATTTTTTTTCTGGATATTTGCAATATTTTTATTTAACTGTCTTCCTAGATGATAGTGGTACAGTTTTTTTTTGTGAATGTACTCTGATAAAGGGTCTATGGAAATGATAAAGCAGGCCCCGGCGAACTTGCTTCAATGGGAGGTTTCTGAATGGGGGCCGGATTCATTCACATAGGGGCCGATCATACGCAATGAAAAGTATCTTTGGAACCGATTCACAGGAACAAGACACCTTTCACTTCTTTCAAGAATACTAATAATTATCTATAATACTAAAGTCATTTATAAATAATATTTACAAAGAATTATCCTTTTAATCTCTGTATTGATCATTTTCTAATGAATTTATTTATTAAAAACTCCTAATTATATAAATAAGCTCGCTAGCATAAATCCTATTTTATTGTGTAATTATGGTTTTCTTCAATAGTAATCGGTTTTATTGTATTTCGAATTCTATAAATGCCTTTTATTAACTATATCCTTTATTTTTCATAAATATTATATTTAGGCTATACTATTTAGAATGACTTACAACATTGTTATTCTGATCTCCACAAATAATGAAAATTTTAGGCGTTTATAATCAATTTACACAAGCTTAGATACAATCTGTCATATGAGAAAACGTTTTACATTACATTCAAGTTATGATTAATTTAAAGAATATTACTAAAATGTATTGTAATTATCTAAACGCTTAATTGTTAATATTTTTATATAAATATATATACTTACTTTTTGTACTTATACTACTTTTTACTTTATACTAAAATGAGGACGCATTACGAAACACAATATATTAACGTAAAATACTTACTAATTTTTACAGGTAATAAATATGTTTTCAGAAATCATAGCAAAACAATTCATGGGGTTTTTGATCAAATGTGTTAAAAATATTACAAAAAAATATCATGACTGAAATGAATATTATCGAAAAGTATTATGTTGCCGGAAAAGTACAATTATACCTTAACCCCGAAATTTGATTAATTTTTCGCCGAATAATATAAAACACCGTAATTCCATATAATTTAAATACATGAATACAATATAACGTAAGTGTTGTTTATTTTTTGCGCTGAGAAGTACGGCTGATTTGATAAACTGAACAAAATCAAACACTGGTATTTTTAGATATACGTTTCACATTTTGAAACAATGTCTAATATATGAGAAAATCATTACCCATTTGTTTTAAATTATCTGCAATAAGTTTCTGTTTGAACTTTTCCTAAAAAACCAGCTATGGACTTTTTTACTGCATTCAAAGATTTCTTGTTACAGACATGGTAGTACTTAAAAAGGTTTCCTGAGAAGAAAAATTTCTATGAATTCTTTTAAACGGATACTGAAGAATATATGCATTTGTATCCGTGTACTTGTATAACATACTAATTAAACAATCCGTAATCACGGCATTAATTTCTTTGAAATGGAATATCTGAGAAAAAGTATATTTACGAAACAACAATTCCAAAAGAAAGCTTGGTATTACTGATCCAAGTACATTTCTTTTGATTCCAACGAGTAAATAACAGAAGATATTTTTAGGAACCCTTTAATCTTTTCTTTTCCCTCCGAAGAAACGAAGTTGAAAAACGTTTGTTGCCCGCATTAAATTTGAGCTAACTGGTCATCGTTAGAAGAGATGTTTTCAACATTCAGTAAATTATTGAAGTACGGAAATAAAGACCGTCCAAAAAACAGGACTGATTGGATTGTGAAAAAATACATGACCCGCTTTTTATGGGCAAGAAAAATGTATTACAGGAACAAAATTATTTCTGCTTGTTCATCAGAATCTTAATTTAAGCCTTCCCCAGTTGGGAGGACCTTCCTCAATGAAAAACATATCAAATTTATATATATATATATAACTTTGGGTGTATGTGTGTGTGTGGGGGTGTATAAAATGCTTCAATATTGCTGAAATCATGGAGAATATACGTTACCTAAAACAAAATATAAATTTCGGTTAGAAGCAAAATGCGATGACTAGAATAATACATTATTATTATTGAGAATATGAAGTAGAAAAACCACTAGCGCTCATGTTTTGCTAGAATAGGCGTTGAGGTAAGTTTTATAAGTATTTAGGCACGGAAAATTAGAGGCCTAAGGTCTTAATAACATCTAACGTGAGGATAAGACAGTGCATAGAGGAATTTCCGCTTTAGTGAAGTGACGCCTTTAAATTTCCATTTCTTTGATATTTTATTTTATATCTTTTATGAAATAAACATTTCTTTCTAATATCACTAGGGTGTGAACGGAACCACGCTATTTAATGCAGTTCCTGCGTGTCGGACTTTTTTTTTGTTTATAACTGATTTTCTCCAATGAAGTTTTTCGACTTGATTTAATACTTCCATCAGAACTAGTAGTAGTTGTATGATTAAATTGAATCGTTAGCAGGACTTGAATGAATCTGCAGAAGAATATTCGAATTAATGGCTTTTCCTTAGCTTAAATCCAAACAGAATTTGCCTTTAAGCTCTGTACGGAATAAAATTCAGCACACCCCACTCAAGAGTTCCATTCAATTTCATTATTATACCGGCCTTGCCATATTTTCCGCACTTGAAATTCAATTACCGGGACATTTGTTTTGAAATATTAATCCAGATATTCTGTATTTATTTACTCGCCCCTTTTCAGCCTTTTATTTTCCTCGTGGAAATAATCCACTTACAAGAATACAAACAGGTATTGAGTTGAGCGTAGATATCTAAATGGTACAATGCCAGAGAAAATGAATAAAGAGACATTTAGGCTTATCCTGAGCCCAGGAAGATCTCGACTATAGTAGAAAATAGGAGAAGGTGGTTCTTGCTCGGCTCAGGATAGGCCACACAAGATTGACACAATTCTGTCAGATGTCGAGGAATGAAGCACCAGAGTTCTCTGATTGTGGTGTCATAATTTATAGGAAACATATTTTCACTGAATGCTGTTTCTACGAGAATGAATGGCCTCTATTTGAGGGAAGATATGGTTGATAACCCGACAAAGATTACTAATTTGTTTGATTTTTTTTTTTTTTTAATCCACGGAACTAACTATAATAATATTATAGTTTATTAAAAAGATCCGTTTATATATTATATATGTCTTAAAATCTCCACATAAAATACTATAACGTTATGAAAAAATAAAATAAAATAAAATTATGTATTATATTCTTTGATTTTATTTTTTCATAATGTTATAGTATTTTATGTGGAGGTTTTACATCATTTTAAAGTTTAGTAACATTTATTTACAGTAGTTCATTTAAAAAATAAAATTCCGAACTCGCTGCACTTTAAGATAAATCTAGTTGCCTTTACAATTAAACTTTTGATACTTAGACCGTCTAAATTGGTTGCTTCTTTCAAACTTCCTTATTGTTCAGTTGTCACTCGTACATTTCCTCCATGTGACGTTATAAAATTGATAATGAGTGTATTTTAACCCGAAGACGTCATTAAAGTTCAGGATAATCCCGGGGATATAATATACATTGGGAAAACCTTTCATTAATATTTATAAGAAAGGAAATTTTAAGATTTTATTTTAAAAATTTAAATTAATGAAATTCTTATTTTTAATCATTCTACTGTCCTTTACATAAGAGTACATGTTTATGTATATGAAGAAATGTTTGAGAACATTTTTTTTATATATTCCTGCTGAATTCCGAAAGCATACTGTATTTCTAACTTTTTTTTTTTTTTGTTAATTTTTTAATATTTATCAGTAACATACATGTGAGCGTTTCTTGAAAAAATGAATGACCTCATTGTGGCTTCACTGAATAAATAAATTATATTAAAACCGTTATCTTTACATAAAATCAGGTTAAATCCGCAGGAAAATGTAAGGTTTTATCCAACAACAATATAAATAAAAAAAATGTTTTTATAAACTCGTTTTCAAGAAAATACTAAAAATGAAAAATATTGTTTCTTTCTAATGTCCGCTTAAATCACTCATGATTTCCATCTGTATAAAATATTTTTTTTTATTTAATATTTTAAACTTATGACGGCATGAATAGGCAGAATCTCCATTTCCTTATAAACTTGTTTTTACCTGGTTGAAATTCAAAGAGAAACCCTCTGTATTGGGTTCCTTGAGGAAAATCGGTAGTCGTATATTAAGTAAGTAACAAAGATATTACAAAAAAAAAAAAAAAAAAAAAAAAAAAAAAAAAAAAAAAAAAAAAAAAAAAAAAAAAAAAGTTAAAGAAATAGGTTTCAAAATACAATAAAATCAACTTCCTAATTAAAAGAACAAAAGTTAATTACTATAAATAAAAATAGTATAAAATTATTTATTTAAATTTTAACCCTTTGACGCATGATTTTTTCTTTTCTCATAAAAAAATCTGAGAGGTAGAAATCAGAAATTCGAGAAATTTATGAAAAACTAAAAGATGCCTGTAGGCATAATTCTGCATATGGGGAGGAATGTTTTTGTGAATGAACATGTATAATTTACATTTATTGAAACATATAAAGAATTTATGAGTTAAATTTAAAAAGAACTCTCATCTAATCTAAAATAATATCGTAAATCTTTTTTTTTTTTTTTTAAGTGGATAGGAACCACGATAATTGATAGGAAGCTATTATCGGTGGAAGACCACGATAACTTTTTATTAAAAATTCAAAGTAAAAAACCTAAATGACTTCTTATATTTCTAATTCATCGTCAAGATCTGATTTCTTCCGCCTCATTTTGAATTATTGTTTGTTCATAAAAAAATATAGAGAATCCGATTATTATTATTTATTCATTACAATTACAGATAATTTTTTTTCTAGTCATTAATTAATTATGTTATTATATTTTAAAAGATACTGTTTTGAGGCTGAGTTATAGTAAAAGCGCGCTCAATAGTAAAATAAGCCTTTTAGTAGTGAGTGGTGTCTTGATTAGAAAACGAAAAGTGTTGGTTTGTTTGTTTTGTTGAATGCGAAACAAAACAATAGGAATTTAATCAACAAATTGATGATTGAATTAATTGTGTAGACAGTTGTTTTCTTTTACATTTTTTTTTTGTTGGCAATTAAGATCTAAATTTATATCCGTCTGATACACCAGCCTCTGGCTAGAATTATATTTCTTATATAAATTATTTTTGCATTCACTAAAACAGACGGCTACTCTTTTGTATTCATTCCTTTTGTTTGTCTGAATCAATAATAAAAGGAGAGAGAGCAAAAAAAAAGAAGAAAAGTGTTGTGAATTGTAAAGCCGTTGTCGTGTAAAACCAATCATTTGTAAAAGGTTGGGTTTAGTAATCGAGTTGGGGACTGGTTGTGTGAATGAATTGACTAAAAAAGGCTCCAAGCCCTGAATAAAGGAGATAATAGGCAGCTCTGCTTGGGGTCGTCAAGTAATTCTCTACTCTTAGTTCATTTTTAGCTACAGGCTCTTTTCAACTTCATTCAGATATAAGGATGAAAAAGCTGAATGGGACCTGCATCGAAGGAGTCTTATTTGATACATTTCTATCGTTTCTTTAACTATATATATTATGAATTTATATTTTAAGTGTCTGTTCAATATAAGGGTGCGTTTACATCTGACACTTCTCGCAGGAAATATATGTCAGGTGTCGGATAGATATTCTCTTGAAGGTTTTATTATGACATTTATGTCATGGATATGTATAGGACAGTTCTGGATTTGTTCTAATTTGCGATAAATTCACCAAAAGCACAAATAATCAGTGTTTACATCTGTTGGTATAGAAGTGTCGACAATACAGCTAGTAGCCAAGATATTTATCTCTGAAATTAAATTCTTCTCGTAAAAATCTGTGTTTACACCTGGTGGTATAGAAGTGTCGACACTTATAGTTCGTGATAGAAATATATATCGCAGACATAAATTGCTCATGGTTTACACTAGTCGCAATTTCTGTCTGATATAAATTTCCTGCAATAACTAGCAAGTGTAAACCCACCCTAAGATAATGAAGTGGATAGTTAAACAAAAACATTAAGCATTTTACTTGCTTTTCAAAAGTTGGACAACAGACATCTTATTCAGGAACACTAGTCTTCGGAGCTAGCTCAAGTCTGGGATATTATTTTTGAACTCCAAACTTCATAGCAGCAATCCTGAACCTTTGGACAAAACAATATCGGATTCATAGTAAACATATCCCATATATCGAGACACAATGCGAAATGAAGTGGTTCTATTAGGGACAAAAATTGGGCACACTAATGTTTCCAACGCATATTTATTTAGAAGATAATTATGGCCTGAATGCACTGTTTATGGTTAACATCTTACAATTAAACACATTTTCACGGAGTGCACAGCCTACGAAGTCGCTCGGAACCAAATGGACATTCCAACCAATTGGTCCTCTCTGTAATACTCTTGAAGACGATCTTGAATTCAACCAGAGATTTTTTTTTAATATGCAATAATGAATAGTTTAAGATGATATAAAAACAAAATTTGTCCCGATGCGTCTTAATATATACACTTAAGTCAATCGGCGCTAATAGCCAAACAGTTGATGCGCCGTTAGAAGAAAAAAAAAAAAATCTTGACTTAAGTCGCAGGATAATACTTCCTTATATTTCCCTTTCCCTTCTTTCCCTTATACAACTGTAGATTCTTGGACACTTATAGTTTAACAATTGATTAACCTCATAGTTACTTAATTGAACCCTTGCACATAAAATCTTATTTACCTATGACTTATCACTAATGTCGTTGTAATGCGAAATAATCTAATTCATTGCTTATATTAATTATTCACTAAATAATCTAATTCATTTCCCCCCCCCCACATGTGCTCAATGTGACAATCCTACGCCCACTGTGGAACACATTCTCACAGAATGCCGCCAATTTAAGGAGAAGAGAAAAAAGCGGTTGTTACCAGAAAATTTATCTGAACTATTGGGAGAAAATTCTACCCACCTACTCAATATTGTAAATTTTTTAAAAGATTTAAATTTGTATTGTTCCATATAATTTATAAGGACACCGATAATGACTTCGGTAGAAGCGGAAAAAGTGAAAAGAAAACAAAACTTATAACTATTCATTTATTCTCCGAATATATTACAAAAAAATCCGTTTTACTGTTTGTCTTTATTGCACAATGTCACAAAAATATAGGAATATCCGATAGTAACTTTTATTTGATTCTTAAAGCGACAATTAGTGAATTGTTTTGCCAATTTCTAAAAATAGATATGCAGTCACAACTTCTAATAATTGATTGCCTATTGATTATTTATTTAATAATTATTTATTTAATAATTAATCAATTATTAAATAAATAATTATTAGAAGTTGTGACTGCATATCTATTTTTAGAAATTGGCAAAACAATTCACTAATTGTCACTTTAAGAATCAAATAAAAGCTACTATCGGATATTGGTATATTTTTGTGACATTGTGCAATAAAGACAAACAGTAAAACGGATTTTTTTTGTAATATATTCGGAGAATAAATTAATAGTTATAAGTTTTGTTTTCTTTTCACTTTTTTAGTGTGGTGTTTTGATATGTTTGTTAGTATTTTGAGACTTATATTGCCTTTATTTTGATTATTTGTTTTTGTGTACATCATATAGACGGTATCTTTTCAGCATTGTATTTTTATTACATTTTGAATTCTATTTTTTCCACATGTACTGTTGAACGTTTATAAAGTTGGCCGCTGAATAAAGTAAAATCTAATGATTCAAAACTGAAGATGCTGTTCTTCTAATTCGAACCATGATTTAATGACAATCTCGAAGTATTTATCTATGAACAACATTGGTCGTAAGTACTTAGTATATCGTACGAATGAATTGTAAACACAATAATAATCCCGGCGATTCTCGACAAAATGCCGATGAAGGAATTCCTCCTCTACCCCCAACCATGGACAGCTGACTGAATCTGACAAGTGCGAGAGGTCCGATATTGGAAACTCAGCTGGGCCTTGTGTGAATCCGATCAGATGTAAAAGGGTCGTTTCTCTAATCGAGTTGACAAGCTGGCTCGCACGTGTCGGCCTGCGAACGTGTGGTCGTGTGAACGAGGCCTTCTACCCCTAAAACTGTCTTCCAATATCCTATCTTGGCTGGCAATACCCCGGGGCACAGCTGATTCTTGCTATAGAAGCTCCACGTGCACAAACATTAGGTCTTCACTTAGGTCATCGGTCTGGCACTGTTTTAGTTACTGTTTAAACTATTATGCACTAGCGAAAATAGAAAATAATTTCGGGGAGGGGAGCATCTAGGCATTTGGGGTGTAGGGAAAAGTTTAAATACTTTAGTATAAAATGGTGGGTTTTAAGGTCCTCTGGAGACCTAGTAGACTAGGGTAAATGTAGAAGACATTTTTCGTTGTTATAGGCTTTTTATACATAAAATGTTCACAAAAAAACAAATTTGGGGGGCTGCAGCCCCACACCCCTTATATTCGCCCATGCTATTATGTACTTATGACTGTACACAAAATATTTTAATGAAATAGTACTTATAGACTATAGAAAATCAATTCCCGCCAAAATATGAGTTTAATCATCCGTCATAATTTCCTGTCACCTGTCTAATGACCCCATTTCTGTTATTCTTTTGCGACACCCGTAACATAAAATTCTGAGGCTCCAACCATTAGAAATTTTCAAGAAGAAAATTTCGCAAATGCGCGAACGCCAGCGTACACTTTTTTCCAGTTTAGTCGTCACTAAAGAATATTTATGCTAAAAGGTACTCACAGGAAATACTTGAACTGCATTTTCGAAGTCAGGCAACCACCGTATATATATATATATATATATATATATATATATATATATTATTTATTCTTGCAAATGACCCAAAATATATATATAAATTCTCTCAAATTTTAGGAGGCTTGGGGTCTTAAAAGCAGTAATCCTTCCTTCCTTCACACTACTTTATTTACTAGGCCCAACATGTTTCGTAGATACTTTCGCACCTCTTCAGCAGCACTTCTTGCTAGGAAGTACTCTCGTCACCATGTACTGCCTCTGGAGTCTGGCATAAAAGTTTTATAAGGATTACTGCTTTTAATATCTCAAGCCTCCTAAAATTTGAGAGAATTTATATATATTGTTGTTGTAGCCAAAAGTTCATAAATAATGCTCCTCCCACTTCATGTACGTGATGCTACAAGTCCATCGATGTAAGTTGTTCGAACAAATTATAGACACCTAATGTATGCCTAAATGTAGAAAATGCCCTTTGAGGAGGAGCAGAATAGCTCGAAACCGGTTAGGGTTTGAAATGAAGAACATGAAGTGACAGGAGTATTATTTATGACCTTTTGGCTATAACAACAACAATAATATAGCAACTCACTAACTTAAATATGCCCTATGACATACATGACTTGCTGACAGAAGGTAGCCCACACGTCCACACACTACTCGAATATTTGAAAAACACACACTTATACACCAAGCTGTAAATAGTGTGCGCCGGGCTTTTCAATTAATATAAGCAACGTTCTTCAAGAGTGAGACAACAGTTGCCTAGAACAGGTAATCGTCACCTAATGACATCCAGTCCGTTGATTCGGGAGAAAGGCAGGCAATATCCCGGTGCCTAGTCGATTGTTCCCATAGGAACACCCCAGTGTACAAACCCCGCGTCACCTTGTCACTTAGGTCTGTGCAAGAACACCTTTCTAATTCAATGGAGTTCTCAGCTACAGGAGGATGTAGGAATGCAGATAACTCTTTAAGTTTACCATCTTGTGATAGTCTTACAAATGATCTGGTAAATATTCTACATACAACTTTACCAACAATATTTTTATCAATTTTTGTATATGCTGTATATTAATCCGTAATGAAAGGAGGACAGAGTTTAAAAAATCCTAAACAAATGAATCTATTTATAAAATTGAGTATATATTTTTTTAATAGTAGCTATACATTTTTAATTAAATTTCAAGTATTTATGTTTTATCATTACATTATATATTTTTGTTTATTTCCCAATTTATAATTTTTTAACTATCTCTATTCTATAATAACCCTATGAACATTCAAATTTATTTAATTAATTATATATATATATATATATTTATTTTCTATTTTAATTCGTCTTCATTATTTATACCCAGTAATCTTCATTCAAAAAATAAAATAAAAAGTGAACCGAGATTATTTTTTCCAGTTTTTGCGTTCCGCAGTTCGTCAGATCAAAAAATGTCTAACTCTCTATGGAACAAAATGTCCATCCGATGGGTTACAATATTGAAGCTAAACTTAATTTCATCTTAAAGATAATCTAATAAGCTACAACTTTTGTATTGAGGTGTTTTTTTCATGCAACGCATCGTTTAAGTGACAAATCGGTAATTGTAAAAAAAAAAAAAAAAAAAAAAAGTTTTTCTGCGCTTTTTTCGAAAACGAGAAAATCGCCAAAGAACTTTTTAATTTATTTTTTCGAATTCTCATCGATATACGAAGTCTGTCGGGGGACAGTTAAGCCTGGGGCACCTTGTATACCCAGTCGCGTAAATTCAATGCAGTAATAGTGTACGTTTTTTATTATTTTATTTCAATTCTATTCTTATAATCTAAAATTTTGTAATGTTTTTGTCCTAAGGTGCTCTAACTGAAATAACGAGCTTAATCACGAAGCGATCAAATAATTTTGGTTATCAATTTATTCATCCCTACGCCTTAGAAGACCGTTGCTATTGAAAATATATTATTCATACCACTGTTCTGAAGACAAATATTATATTTTTTTTTGTTTCAATCCCTTTTTCTTAGACTTATCCTAGTATATTTTTTGTTTTGCATTCAATGACTTATCAATAATTCTCTAACCATTAATAATCCTTTACGATTCAGAATTAATATTAAAATTTAATATTTATTTTTTTCCATGAAAGTTTAACATTTTAGGCGACAAAGAATTTCGAAATACATGGCTTGTTTAATTTGATATGACGAGTGAAAAGAAACTCGTGGTAGTCTGCGCCATGTACGCATGAAGGTAAAATGTTATAGGACTGGTCATCTCTTAGAATTCCGTTTGATAATGATGAATTTTCAGTACGACCCATTTGTCTTTGTGTAATATTTTTGAATTTCCCATCTTATAAATCATATGGGGAAAGATAAAAGAACAAACTGATAAAAATCCAACTAACGAACTGTCAAGCTGGGGATAATCCGAATTGAATGTCGCCGTGCCCAATCCTGAACCACCTAGGATTACATCAAATCAAAGCGTAAATCCATTTTATATACTTTTTCTTTTTTTTTTTTTTTTTTTAATTAGTTACGATGTGTTTTTTTTACCAGACAAATATTGAAATCTCTTGAGTCATACTCAATCACAATTTTCAGTATAAATTGAATTACCAAATTCAGTGTTTTATTTTAGTTTATTTATATATTCATATTTAGAATTTTCATTGGATTTAAATATATCAATGTAAAACAATTTCAAGAAATAAGTAGATTTTAATGATCAAATAAAATAAATAAAAAAACTTAATTGTTGCTTGCATAATTTTTTAAAGAAAATTTTTTTTTTTGCACATTCCAGAGGAAGTATTTACATTGGATCGACGAATTTTCTGAAAATGTTTTTAAATGTCCCAAACAACAACAGAACAGAAAGTAAAAATGTCTGAAGTCACTTTTGAAATTGTGTAAAATGGCCTATTACGAATAAGGACTAAGCCTAAATTATTTTAAATCTTAAAAAAGAAAAAAAAAAAAAACAATCGGTTTGGGTATCTTAAGCTGGAATAATATTAACCTCTTTACGCTTGATTAATCTTTTATCAAATTTGAATGTATCATGAGAGATGAGGAAATAATACCTGTTTAGTATAAGTATTGGTTTGGTTTTAATATATTAAAATTAATAAAATACTCATTTCATTAAGCGGATTGCATATTATTTTAATTAGCTTCAAGGCCCTATATGATGGGATACAAATTTAAAATTCTAGTTATTTAATTATTTAATGGATATATCTGTGCCATCAAACTTACTTACTGTACATTTAATGTATGTTCAGATTTCAAATAAACAAAAATTAATAACAAAATATAAAATGGTGATAATGTATTGACATTTTAATGTAATTTTATCGTTTTTCTGGAAAAATTATAAAAGAAGCTTTCACAGTTTAATAAATGCCGAAAGACCTTATAAACACACAACTCTCCCTGTCTGCCTCACAAAGTCATACACACCACAAGGACAAACTAAAGGGTACCAAACGCATATAGAAATGCAAATATATGTACATTTAGAGGGTCGTAGTTTTTGGCATCCTAAATGGACACTGGGTCTCCCCGTGGTCTAGTGGCTGACGCCTCAAGGCTTGTTAAGAAAATTCCTCGCTGCACCTTGGATGTCAGCGCTAATGGCCTAGATGTCGGTAGGCCGTAAACAAAAAAAATAAGTAAATAAAAAAAAATAATCTACAGTATCTCCCTGGTGTGCCGTATCTGCGCCTCTGGGCCCTGTTACGGGACTGATCTACAGTATCTCCCTAGTGTGCCATATCTGCGCCTCTGGGCCCTGTTACGGGACTGATCTACAGTATCTCCCTAGTGTGCCGTATCTGCGCCTCTGGGCCCTGTTACGGGACTGATCTACAGTATCTCCTTAGTCTGCCGTATCTGCGCCTCTGGGCCCTGTTACGGGACTGATCTACATTATCTCCCTAGTGTGCCATTTCTGCGCCTCTTGGCCCTGTTACGGGACTGATCTACAGTATCTCCTTAGTCTGCCGTATCTGCGCCTCTGGGCCCTGTTACGGGACTGATCTACATTATCTCCCTAGTGTGCCATTTCTGCGCCTCTTGGCCCTGTTACGGGACTGATCTACAGTATCTCCCTAGTGTGCCATATCTGCGCCTCTGGGCCCTGTTACGGGACTGATCTACAGTATCTCCCTAGTGTGCCGTATCTGCGCCTCTGGGCCCTGTTACGGGACTAATCTACAGTATCTCCCTAGTGTGCCATATCTGCGCCTCTGGGCCCTGTTACGGGACTGATCTACAGTATCTCCCTAGTGTGCCGTATCTGCGCCTCTGGGCCCTGTTACGGGACTGATCTACAGTATCTCCCTAGTGTGCCATATCTGCGCCTCTGGGCCCTGTTACGGGACTGATCTACAGTATCTCCCTAGTGTGCCATATCTGCGCCTCTGGTCCCTGTTACGGGACTGATTTGTTTTTATAATGTGATTTGTAAATCTTAAAATATTTATTATTATTATTTATTTATTTTTTTAATCGGTTCATTAACACTTTCGCTGCGGCTATCATTGTTGAGGAACACTCGTAAGCGGGTAGGATTGCTAGTGTCCTTCCGTAATGACATCCGCAGCGAAAGTGATAAAACAGTTTATTACAAATAAAAAATACCAAAACTGATTATGTTTATTTGACTGAATGTAGGTTCTATTAAGCAAATGATGAAGAAATGCATCTTACATTACCCACCTTTCTGGAAAATGTTCTTTGTAACGCAGGTCCTGCGTTTATTGTCTTGAGTGCCATTGTATTCATAGTAACGGCTATTACAACAAAATGCGAAATCCTTGTTAGAATGGAGACCCCTTTGAATGCCTTGAAGGTTAGATATTATTAAGTTCCGTTGCTATCCATCAGGTTGAGGTTGTAAAGGAGCGGTATAATCGGAAGGAACGGTAGGTCCGGGAGGATATTTATTTCCTACATTGTGATATATGACCCAAACAGAGAAAGCTCAGTCCTAATCCGCTATACACGCCAAATCCATTTGGGCTTCTCGCACCTAT
The DNA here is from genome assembly GCA_946811695.1 of Gonocerus acuteangulatus. Taxonomy (NCBI): domain Eukaryota; kingdom Metazoa; phylum Arthropoda; class Insecta; order Hemiptera; family Coreidae; genus Gonocerus; species Gonocerus acuteangulatus. The sequence goes on from OX328125.1 coordinate 92,613,749, forward strand.
TGTTATACAAAACCGGCAAATATGCGGACATTGTGGTCTATCTTTTTTTTTTTTTTTTTTTTGTGTGTCACCAGAATTTATTATCCTTATACGTTTCAGCAACGTTTTTCTCTAATTGTTTTCTTTTTTTTTCACTTAAACAATCCCTTGTTAAGCGTTTTCGCTTGAAGAAAATTCTGAATGTTTTACAATCCTTTGGTACATTTCATGTTCAAGGATGGTTTCTGGAAGTACTTGTATGGTAACAATTTTCCTTCATAAATCATAATATCCTTATGATATAATATAGTAATAATCTTCGTTTAAGAATGCGGCACGATGGACAGCCGCCGAGGAGATTCGAACAGACACTTGGATGGGTTGTTCTTCCGGACAAGGGCTCTTCTAAAACATTGACTGCCGTCGTAGTAAGGGTGTCTCTCCGTGTGCCGAACCCGTCTAAATTGGTCCATAGAAAAACGGGATTTCCTCGTGGTTCGGCCTGAACAGTCCAATCCTCGAGGAAATTCCCAACGTGTGGCGGTGTCCTTGAGGCCGCGCTATCCAGAATATCCAGAATTCCAGAACAAAATTAGATTCTTTTGCGCCTTGTGGGCAGATTTCCCAGCCTCTCCGGCTGCGTGTTGAGAGTACGCCTTGAGGATTTCTTTGCGGAAATCCTCTTCATGTGTGGGTGAAGCTTCGGTGGAGGAAATCCCTGAGTTTTGTCCCTTGAAGGTTTTTTAATCTAGTAGTTCTCTTAGCTCGCCACAAGATAGCTCGTGGTGTATAACTAGGTCCTGTCTCCTATATTAGGATTAAGCTTATTAACGAGTTAAGGAAGGATGAGAAATAATAAATCAGCTCCGCGTGATGCGTGCACCAATGGCCAAAAGACTTCATTGTGACCCGCTCAACGCTTGTATTTAATATAGGTATTTTTTCAACTTATGGTGGTCTCTGTACACATATTCAACTCCCTCTTCGACAACTAGTGATCCTTATCACTTATTTTCAGCGTTCAGCTACGACTTCCAGTTAGTTAACGCTTATTATTACCATGAACGACCACAAGTAATTTCCGTAAAATTAATACCTATGTTTTGACACTTTTTAGTAGGTATCCATCAAAATGCGTTCTTTAATTATAAGTTTCAATTGAACTACTTTATAATACTTATAAAAACATGTATGTATTTCTTTATGAGCTAAATATATCTCAACCCGAACGCCTGTCTGCTGTATTTCTACCAAGATGCATTGAAGTGTATTTATTTAATTTGTAATGCACATAAATAAATATACATTTCCAACAGAAGTCTCTCAAGTTGCACAGAGTTTGTGTAGGTTAGAGGATTTCGAAGAAGAAGATGGTTTTTCTTATGCGGGAAAATCCAAACATTTCTATGTCTCGCCTTTAGAATTCGCTATGTTCTTTCTCCTTGCTTTTAGTTTATAAGAGAACGTTGTTCCTTTTGTACTCCGTTAGTAATCCCTTCGTCACTAGAATAATATTTTATCTTCTACTATTATTGTTCGGAAAATGTAGTGAAAAGGATAGAAAACAGGAATAGTTTCCTGGAAACTTCCGAGGCAGGATAATACGATAGTTTTAGAGTAAAGGTCTTTTATACTCATTTTGGTTTTGTTTTTTTTTTATTTATTTATTTTTTTTTTTTTTACCTTTCTCTATAACGCTCACAGGACTGTCACACAGCCCAGAGCCAACAAAGCATTCCATGTCAACAGTTTCCTTCTTTAGTCTGTTTCCACCCTTCGTAAGGGGAGGAAAACGCTCTTATTAAGTGGATCAGATGAAGCAATCTATGATCGATTTTCATAGCTTATAACGAAAAAATCGCTCGAAAAAACGATGAAATTAGACAGAAAAATGCATTGTAAGATATGAAAGGTTATGTTTATTATCCAGTAAGATTCGTCTACTGGAAAGTTGTATTTGGGTGGAATTTAAAACATAACGGATTTAAGTTACGTTTTTATGGGTACTGTTACTTGGATACGCCGTAGTATACGTTATGACTAGAGACACTCCTACGACATACCGAGATAATCCAGTAGAACCTTTCTACCTTCTAGGGTATAAGTTTTAAGAAGATAACATTTCGTCTAGAATTTTATTTTTTATAATTTCTATTTTACTTTATTTTTTTTTTAATTGTCGTGGCAACCCAAATGGCTCGGGGCACACAGGACACAGATGGCGTCCTGATCTGTGTCGCGGCAGGCAGCGATATCTGACGGTAGGTGGCGGGCGATCTACTTGTATTACACATACGCATCAGCCCTTTATCGCTTTGCCAGGCGACACAGTTTTAAAAAATTACAGATTTGTCGCGCGATCAGTTTGGGTGAAGAAACTGAATAATTCATTGAAAATCATAGGTTTTGAGGTTAAGTTGTTTTAATAAAAAATACATGAATTCTGTCTAGTTCGTGGTATTCATTGAAAATCATAGGTTTTGAGGTTATGTTGTTTTAATAAAAAATACCTGAATTCTGTCTAGTTCGTTGTATTCATTGTTCATAGTATTCTAGCTAGTTGATTGTATATGCTTTATTTAGATTAAATATAGTATTGCTCACAAAGATACCCCGTCCCATGTGATGTCCCTTATTGCAGACAGTCGCGACGATTGTTGGATCGCTGGCCGCCGCGATATAGATCGCTTCCTCTGTGCCCGAGCCTTTAAGGTCATTAACGCCATTCCTATGCCTAGAATTGAAATGATTGAACAGAAAGGCCGACAAATAACGTCAAAATACTGTAGTAGAAGCTATTGTTGGAAACATTTCTACAAACAATCCCCAAAAGCCTGTAGAACACATTTTAAACTCGCCGCAATCTTGAACTTAGCGAGTTGTTACATTCAAACCGATATTAATGAGGCATTACTACTATTGAGAAACTTTGCCCTTTTGACTTGGACCCTTGAAAATTAATTCTTCCTCGAGGGGACTTTTGCCACTTTGATAGGAATTGACATTTCTGGCCCATTAGTTTGTCTAAAAGTTATTTCTTTCTACCTCTTAACCAATAGCTGTTGGACAACTTTAAGTGTCATTTTGACTTGGATTAATTGTAGTTTGGTGGCAATTCTCTCAAGATTTTTGGTCATCTTCCAAGTATTAACAAGAGCTTAAAGATGCTATTGTATTGACAGGTCCTATCGATACCTACAAATTTACCACAAAAATTGTAAAGCCGAATTACATTAACCTAAAAAAAAAAAAGAAAAAGTTTTCTCTTTCTCAGAAAAAAAAAACCGTTGAAGCGATTTCATTGATAATCATCGTGCATTTATGGAATGGTGGAGGGGGTTTACGTTTTTGCAGACTAGACTTATTCAAAATACCTATCGTTTCCCCCCCAAAAAAAAAAAATCTGATTCGAATTCAAAATAAAGAATTACTTCAGTTTTTGTAATTTTAAAGCTTCTTATATTATTATATTAATGGCAAAACAATGCTTAAGTGGTGCTAATGACCGTAACAGAAGATGTACAACGAAAACAATAAATCAAAAGACTACCATAGGCTTCGTTTGACCGACAACGGCGACATGAGTGCCTACATTTTTCTCGACTCGATCCGATCCGATTTAGTCACAGTTCGTTAGTAATGATCTTCTAGTGATGTAATTTAAGAATTACCATATAATAAGCATAAAACCTTTCGATTAGGTTGAATGTAGGAGGTATGAAGGAGGAGAGGCCAATCAATCTTCCGAAAGTCCCGAAAAAATAAATCTTAGTGTAATAGTTAATTATTAACTGTTACGCTACGATAAGAGAAGCTTTAGTATTCATATCTTAAAATTAATTATAAGAATTGTATCTAGAAGGCTATAAACATTGGACGGTTAAAAACATGTTTCCATGTAAGTCAATAAATAAGGGAAACAAAAAACAAAAATGTGAATTGGCAAAGTTTTTCTAATTTTAAAAGGTTTCATTTAAAAAAAAGAAAAGAAAAGAAAAAGAAAAAAAGTGAAAATGAAATCGGTTAAGATGTAGAGGCTGAAGACCTCTTTGAAACACAATGTGTCGTTTGGCGCCATTTTTCGTCGTTGGTCCGAAATTGGTCTAGAAACAAACAACTTTGAACGGCCGAGAATCGGTGGCCATCGCATCGGATGGGATCGGTTAGGGTCCGGATCAATGTAGACACCTCCCTTGAGATGCATGTTTTTGTTTTTCTTCCGACAGTAGATGGCTATCGGATCGAATCGGACCGGATCGGGACCAGTGTAGGTGTCCCCTTAGGGAGGCTTTTTCAGCTCCAATTCCTGCAGCCAATATTGAAGAGTAAATTATGAAAATACAGGCGATTTAATTAACAGCTGTTTTCCGATCAGCTGTTATTATAGACTTGCCCAAGTTAGTTCTGATAAGCTTCCCATATAGTTAGGCCTCGAATAAGGTCCTGAATATTAAACGAAACATGACCGATTATGAATAATTACCTCCAGCTAATAGCCTAGCTTTTTATAACTATCAAGTAATTATTTTGTAGCTGTTAGTGGCATTCATTATTCCAGAGTGTTACATTTCTATCCAACGAAATACAAGACCTAGTTTGTATTTGGCGTCTAGAAACTCGACGGAGAGACTCCGCCGTGGCAGTTTCTTGAGTGAACAATGGAATCTGAGTCCTTTCTCGGCTACAAATTTTTTTTTTTTTTTTTTTTTTTTTATTTTATTTTTGTGTTAACGCTTTATAGCGATGTACACCTTACATTTTTTATATATATATTACATTGTTTTCTGCATGTTAACACATGCATTATACATTGAGTATATATTCTTACATTATATTATATTACATTATTGTCTATATATTTATATCGTTTATACATTATTACATTATATTAAATTACATAATTGTTTATGCTTACATTATTTATATATTACTACATTATATTACGTTATTGTCTATATGTGTACATTCTATATAACTAAGGCCTAATGCAATTATTACTACAATTATACAATAAATACTATATACATACACAGTTATGTTAATTAGTGCATATATACAATCCTAGGAATTTCAATTCTACGTATAAATGTAATTATACAGCCAACTGGTTTAATTCAAGGTTAGTTGTGCATCATCAAAGCAATGCCGATTCAAAAAGTTAAGCTGGATTTAGAAATGGTGCAATCAGTTGAGAAAAAAAAAAAAAAAAAAAAAAAAAAAAAAAAAAAAAAAAAAAAAAAAAAAAAAAAAAAAAAAAAAAAAAAAAAAAAAAAAAAAAAAAAAAAAAAAAAAAAAAAAGAGCTTCTTTTGGAAGAGCTGTTTGGTCCACCTTAATGTTCTTTCTATTTTATTTTATATTTTGTCAAATATGTTGGTGTCTTTTAGGTGTGAGAGTATCTTGTCAATATGAGGGCTGCCATCTCCAAGGAGTTCTGTCATGTCGTGAGGAATGTCCAAATTAAGTCGTGACTGACAGTCTGTTAAGATATGTTGTACGGTTAGGTCACTGTTACATATTGTACAGGTTGGTTTTTCAGTTTTGGTCATCAGGTATTCATGAGTTAGCCGAGTGTGTCCGATCCTCAATCTTGCAAGTACAACTTCTTCACGACGATTGTCCCGGTTGGATGATTCCCAATTTAGAATGTAATGTTTGATATTTCTTAATTTATTGTCGGTTTTGTGAGTCCATTCCTGTTTCCATTTTTCGAGTATTGTATGTCGAGTTTGTCTAATAACGTTCTTATAGTAGAGTTCAGTCTGTGTGTATGTTTGTTTTTCTGTAATATCCTTGGCGTGTCTGTCAGCAGTGTCACTCTGTCCAAGGTTTTTGTGTCCTGGCAGCCAAAACAGTGTAACGTGTTTGCCTCTTGTTTGTAAGTCTTGTATTTTGTCTTGTATTTCAGTGCATATGGGATGTGTAGCGTAGATGTTCTGAAGATCCTGCAGTGATCCCAATGAGTCGCTGCAAATGATAACATGCGTTTTCTGGGTTGGTGGGATGTTCTTCAGAGCTAAAAGGATGGCATTTAATTCCGCATCTAAGATGCTTAAATAAGGCGGGAGCTTCTCGGCATATACATTTCTCTCTATGACAGCTGCACACCCAACTCCATTTTGTGTTTTTGATCCGTCTGTATATATTGTAAGACAGTCTGAGTGTTTGTTCAGGTACTCTGTGAAGTAATGTGTATATTGGAGTGTCGATAGTGGGTCTGATTTTTTGTACTTTGTAAGTGTAAGGTCTATATTGAAGTTTCGTGTCGTCCAGGGTGCAGTCGATGCGAGTTTGTGTCTACTGATGTTCCAAGAACCTAGGCCAAACAGCTCTTCTGTTTGACGAAATCTTACAACAAAGGGTTGGACATGTCTGGGTCTTTGCTCATATTTTCCCGTAAAATGGTTCACCATTATGTTAGTAATACAAGATTGGACAGGGTGAGATTTAAGTTTGTAGATATAAGAAGCTGATAATAAACAAATTAAGACCGTTTATACAGCGAGGGCTTGGAGCCTGCTCGTAAATCAACCTATTGCCCTGTAACCTTCTCCCCTCAGCTCTATTAGGAGATATCGTTAATTGTTCTCCTCCAACTTCAGTCGGGGTCCATTATTAATAGTGAAATCTGGATTAATATTCCGCACGTGCTAGGTATACATTTACTTCATCTACGTGCTTTTTATATATCAATGGCAAGATGAGGAAACCTATTTATGGCGGTAACTGAAATTCCCGTGCCAAATTATTGTTCCGTGGTTTCAATATTCGTTATTTTTATTTTTTTATTTTTTTTGGCATTCAAATATTTTTAGCCACTGAAAATATAAACTTTGGCTTATGTATTAGATCTGATATTAAAATGTCATCGTGCGTTTATTAACTAAATATCCTAACTTCTTATGTAACCCAAATATAAGATGTCACTATTTCAAAACATTGCTTTCAAACATCAATATTTATATGTTCTGTTTTTTTTTATTAACCTTAATAGAAAAAGTAGAACTTATAAATGGAATATAAAAACATAACAATAATTAAATAGTCAGTTTGATTGTGCTTGGTCTGAAGGCAAAAGTAGTGAAGGGAAGGAATGTGTCAATTTTGTGTTTTATGTCTGTGTGTGAATTAGTGAGTAAGGTTGAATGGATGTGGGTTTGTGTATGGCCGTGAATATACATACGTGGGCTTGGGTGTGTAATACACACACTGTAAATAAATACATTTTGTCTTTCGAGGTCAACGCTCTTACAAATGTGGTCTCAAAAGGAATTATAAGCCGTTTCTACATGAAATATCTTTTATTCTCAACTAAATTGATAACCAAATTTCAACGGTATATACTTTTATCCTGTTTTCAATTTTTCTTCAAGTCTTCTTCGGTGAATGCCGTACATATTTTTCGTATACCGGTTTTCCGGATACATATTTTTCATTCCGCGTTAAATTATATACTTCCGCCTAAACCTTCAGATAGATCTGCTTGATCTGCATAATTTTTTTTCTTCCAATTTTAGAATTGCATTACCAATTTTATTTTAGGAATCATCATCATATCCGGCGCAACAACCCGTCACCGAGTCTGGGCCGCCTCTAAAAGCCTCCGCCAGATGGGTCGGTCCTGTGCAGCTGCATTCCAGTTCCTAGCTCCCAACAGGTCTCGTGCTTCCGAGTTGACGGCATCTTCCCATCTCATGTTTGGTCTGCCAACTCTCCGTTTTACGAGCATCTTATCGGTCAATATCTTTTTGGTCAGATCGCTATCGTCCATTCTCACCACATGGCTTCCCCAGCGAAGCATTCAAATGAATTTGGCAGCACCTATATCCCCATATAACCGATACTGTTTTATCGTTATGAACCTATATTAATTTAGGAATAAAACTGTTAATTTTCCTAAAACATCTTCGCACCTATTATACTGATTAAACAGATTTGATGATAAATCAGCAATAATATGATTATATGATAAAGATATAAAATAACAGTAAAGCTTGGATAAGGAAATTTACTAAATAAATATAATTTACCACCAGAGCTGTTTTATGGAGCCGTAAAGCGGATTTGAGAAGAAAAGACTTCGGGTTCAAAGAAAAGGCCTAGTGAAGGCATTAATGCTGAAAGCCAAGTTTGAGGATTTGTGGGGAGAAGAAGGATGATTTATTGGGCTTATAGCCAATGAAGAGAAAAATTTATCCGCGTTTTTACTCTCTAATCCTTCAGAGGGAATATACCTACGTTTGGATTGCTTCTGTAATGGCTCTTTTCCCTTTGGATCGGACCTCATCGCTCTCTGGTATAATGTGATTTATATTGATAGGATATAGAGATTGCTTATTATTAAAATTATAGAACAGATTTTTTTTTTTTTTTTTTTTTTTTTTTTTTTTTTTTTTTTTTTTATGATTTTCAGAAATGTAGCCTTCATCAGCATTTCATTTCGCGTAGTTAGAAGGCCTTAGATTTTTGTTTCAACTGATGAATTCACACCTTTATCATTTGAAAAATATATTTAATTAATTCATCTGCTTCAATTCCTGACTCTACAATATCTGCGTCCGACAATCGTCGCTGCCCTTTTAATTTTTGAGCTACTTGTAAGCAGCATCGTCCTGGCATCATAGATTTGGATGACCTGTGTATTTTGTGTTGTGGATCTTGTTGAAGAAAACCATTAGCAAGAATTGCACTTTCTTTTATTTCCCGGGGTTTCTTTCAAAAATAATTATTCTATCGAATTGGTAGTGGTTTCATTTGACTCAGCACAAAAAAATACATCAGAAATGATACCAAAATCATAAGTACATAGAGTACCTAGAGTTTTTTTTGTCTATTCGCTCTCTCGCTGGCTCAAAAGAAGTCCAATTTTGACCAAGAAAAGGTCAAGTTCGTTAACCAGCATGGAACTCGAATTCCCTGCTAATAACCTACTTTCCCTCTTATAAACAATCTCTAAGGCTAAGGTTTGCCAGCTGGTCCACGATGTTTACTCCCCTTTAAACCTTTGTGTTTTTTTCTTCGCTTCACGATGTCGAATATACCGTCCCCGTCTTAACTTAATCAAGTTCGGCAGTGCTTAGTACTTGTGATGCGTAACCCCCCCCCCCCAAAAAAAAAAAAAAAAAAAAAAAAATTGCCCTTGGCAATATATACGGGTAGCGCCTTGAAGATAGGCGCAGGTCAGTGTTGTTAGAATATAGGATAACGTAGAAAAAATATCTTAAGTGTTTAACAGATTTTATTCTACGAATTACGTTTTACATATAATTTGATTAATTGGGTACGTAACTCAAATTTCTAGACATTTTTCAGCTCTACGATCAAAACTTCTATCTGGAAAAGCGGAAATTTTATATTCAACAAAGACTAGACGGCCATACCGAAGTGGCATCTCTCAGATCGCATCCTTAACGACCCAAATTCAAATATCCCTCCAGAAATTTTTAGTTTTTTTTTTTTTTTTTTTTTTTTTTCTCTTTCGCTACCGTAGCTTCAACGCTTTCCCTGATTCCATTATATCTAACGGTCAGTAGCAACTCCACCCTTTTTTCGTGGATACGGGACATTAAATTTCTTCAGTCCTTCATCCAGAATTGTTTCGTCTGTAATCAGGTCGTTTAGTTAGCAATACATCAGATCATTGTTTTCATTTGTACAATATACATGATAGTGTAAGCCATCTGTGATCTCATTTAAGGCTCTGTCGGTGTTTGACGTCATAAATATCATAGAGTCGTTTTTTTTTACGGCGCATCGTCATAAATCTTGGACATTAGCGCCAACGTCCAGGGTGCAGCCAGGAATTTTCTCAGCGAGCCGTAAGATGAGAAAATTTCTGGCGCCGGTGGGGATCGAACCCACCATCTCCCGCTTATGAATCTAGCGCGCTAGCCACTAGACCGCGGGAGACCCCAGAGTCGTTTAATAAACTTAAAATCAACTAAGTGAATTTATTCAAAGCCTTTTATGATTATGATGTTTAGTGGCTTCAAATAGATTTGACGCTATGCCTTTTCTATGATGATTTGGATCTATTTACGGGCTTGGGTATTTTGGTGAGGTTTCATGCTAAATGCCCACGTAGAAGAGCATTTTAATGATAACAAATCAAAAATATTTTGGCCAATTAACTTTCCATGTGTGATATGAAAGCCGGGAGCGTACTTTGTGACATCCCTGGGGGAACTTGATCCCATCCTGGGGGATAAATAATTATAACGAAATACACGTTAGTAGTTGCAGAAAACCATTTTCCGACAAACGGGACTCAAACACGCATATTCTTGGGCAAAATGAGGACACCCTAACACGGCGAGATACAACAAAGTGCTCTCCATGTATGTGAATCCATATAGGGGTAGTTAATCTTTCCCTTATATGACAACAACTTTGTCTGATTTCCATGGCGAGGTAATATATTGGAGCTCGTAAGCAGTAAAGATTTTATATGCTAGGGTCTTCGTTTGTGGGTTGGATTCGGGCTGCAAGGCCGTCCCTATGCCCACTCAACATTTAATTAATTTAGGTACCTGCAAAGGGGAAAATCAGGCGGGCGGAGAATAGTACTGACCACGCTATCTCCCTATTTTTCCGTCTGGTCAAGAATCAGATACCTCTATAGTTTCTGCCCTTGTTGCGTGTTGTTTTCCACCGATTTCCCCCCTTTCTCCATCGCTGGCTCATTCAGATAAAGAAATTATTATGTTGTTACATTAAATCAATCCATAATATGATTGGCAGCGCAACAAAGCGTAAAACGGTCGCATATGTACTCTAATTCCATTCTAGCGAATAAAGTTTTAATGACCTCATGTAGCTTTTGTATTATATTCTAAACATTTTCATTAAGGTTAACTGTGCGTTTCACCCTTGAATATAAACCAAAAAACTGTACTTATTAACTTTCTAATTATTTATACTGTTCATTCCAAAATGGATTTGATATTTATTTAAAGTACAGTTTGTCTTTTTTTACTAAAAAACAATAGCAAAAAAATTCTTATATTTACATCTGCTACTCACGTCCGATTACTAAAATTAACGTCCTGAATTAATTAGACGGTTTATAAAAGAAATAAGAAGAAAAGTAACTTACTAACCCTTTAATGATTCTATAAATTCTAATGTTTCTACTTGGATATTTTATTTTTATCCTCATTATCCTTCTTCTAAAAGCTAAATTTTCGTTTATTTATTCCCCTTAGCTTCTAATTATGGCCTTTAATTACTTTATACTAGCAAACTATTTACCTTGGAACTAGGTCTTTATTTTATTTAACATATTTTATGCAATTAAAGAAAAAAAAGGGCTCATATACGCTTAGAAGGTAACTTCTTTTATTAGACTCGTTAAACTATAAAGATACTATAGGTGTGTGTGTGTGTATGTACATATATAAATATTTATATATTATATATACATTGTTCTTGGTGTTATTTAAGGGCAGATGGTCGATAATTTATTAAACCATTCGTTTACATGGACGACATTATTTTATATATTTTGCCCGGCATGTCTCGTGCTTTGTATCGCATCTCTTCAGGGCCTTCATAGAAAGCACGAAACATTTAGGACAAAAGATATTAAATAAAGTGGTCAATGTATACGAATTTTATAGTCTTTACCAACCCCCTGCCATTGAAATGAATTAAGAAAAAAGATTTGTGATAATCGTTCCGAAGTATGAAGGGTGGTTCAAATGTGTGTGTGTATGTATATATATATATATATATATATATATATATATATATATACACATTCGCATCACAGGATAAATGTGATATGTTATATACACACGCTCTATCACAGGAGGCTTAAAATTGGCCCGATTTTGGTACTTTTATTTAAATTATTAGGTGTGAGGACCTTATATATTCCTATCTCTCCATTTGATGTATATATTAATTGTTTCACTGCATTAATAATTAAATGAATTGCTTGATCAGTACTTTACTTCAAAAATCGTTTAAAGAATTTCCTCCCACCCTCCAATAAACTGCTACTGAAAATACAAAGGAGAGGGATATTTGTTTGCTAATAACAGAGCATTCAGCAAAAACTGTCTACAAAACTTAAATAATTGCGGTGATGTGATTATTGGCCTACAGGCCCCCCAGCCGCGGTTTATCTTTAACTGCGGATAAACGATGCAAAAACCCGTCGTTTCGCCTCCTATTTGTAGTCCGACCGGTCGTGAATTATGGGCCCCCGAAACGATATTCCCACACCCTCGGAACAATTATATATCTCCGCTTTTAATGGGAGAACTTTTGACGAATCGAGTTAATTACTTCTAGTTGTTTTGCAAAGTAAAAACTGCGTAACCAGTAGTTTAACAATCCTCTACTACTATTGATGTTAATCAGAACTTTTTGTTTGGTCCTCTCGACAAGTTTATAAAGTTCATTAAATGTTATGATTGATCAGTTATTTATTTTAGAATTAGAGCACAACATTAAGGATATTCTGCACATTACGGGCTTTCTGAATCAAAAACGCAATGGTTCAGTACTGACCTCTTATAAATTAGCTTTGCGATACAGTATTAATTAGGAATGCCATCATAATGCATGTTAATGAAATAGAAAAATGTCAATAGTTATCATTAATAACATAAACATTTTTGCCATGGAGGCCTCCCTACGGAAAGAGGATTGTAGTTGTCATCTATAGACATGTCATCAAGGGGGGCTCCAATAGCACACTTTATTATTAAAATATATTATTTTATTATACGTGAGCTATCCAGAAAGTCTGTTACGTTTTGGTATGAAAAAAAAAAAAACTACAAGACATTCTAGGTACATTTGAAAGGGGCACTGAAATACTTTTTTTCTACCTAGTCGCCATGTAAATTACGAAACTTCTCATAGCGGTGAACCAGTTTGAAATTCCAGTGTCATAGAATTCTGCCGCCAGGTTCTCACACCATCCCTCTGTTCCGCGTCGCAAGCCATTTCTTTATTGAAGGAAAGATGTGATAATCGCTAGGAGGAAGATGGGGACTGTAAGGTGGATGTGGAACACCTCTCACTTGAGAACATCCAGGACTTGTCGAGTTCGATTGGCTGTGTGTGGTCGGGCGTTGTTGTACAGAAGCAAAATTTTTGAACTCTACTTTCCTCTTCGCTTGTTTTGAATTGATATTCTTAAATTTTCTTACGCTCTTCTTTAATTTTCTCATCGACTTTAGTGACAATTTCATGGGTCACAATACTTGGCCTTCCACACCGTTCTTCATCTTGCACATTTGTTCGGCCATTTTTGAATCTAATGCACCATTGACGCACTCCACCTTTAATGATCATATCGTTCCCATAAATTTCACCGATTTGGCGATGAATCTCAATTGTTTTGCTGTTCTTAGCCAACAAAACCCGTATCACTGACCGCACTTCACAGGTTGCGGGATTTTCAATGGTAACACACATTTAAAACTAGTATTGAACGGAAAACAGCTGCAATAATAACATGTCACTAGCAAGGTTGGACCCCCCAAATGATCCCGTTCATCCCAGACCCACTCGAAATTATTTCCTTTATACGCCCCTGCTGGAAAAGGAATGCAATTTTTTAAGGGTGTCAAATAAAGTTTGTTTGGAAATGTTATTGTAATTGTATGAAACATGGAATGCTCTACAAATTATGATAACGGGACAATATTAATTCATAAACATTAGAGGCTGTATTTAAAAGCCTCTAAGTGTAAAAATATAGCGGCAGCCACGATGGACCATTAAACTAAAGAGTAATCAGCGCCGACTTGCTCAGTAAATCCTGAGAAGCAACCCCTAGTTCCGGTTGTTTTCAATAATATCCTCCCCACCCCTGGACTCATGCTTCGGTAAACAACAACCACCCTCACATTCTCTCTAGTCATTCTCTCCAGGAATAGACCAGTCTACGCTCATGTTATTTTTCTTCTCTTACTGGCATTTATATTTTTGAAAAACCAAATAAAAATGGATTAGTAAATGAGTTACATACTTTGTTCCTATCGGAGATGTGTTTCGCCTTCTAAGGTTATTAGCAGCAATCCAAATTGTTTCTAGCTTCTCCATATGCGAGTAGCTCCTTGTCCTCCTAATATTCAATCCAGCTTTCCACTGAAAAGCTCCATGTCTTCGCAATATTGAATCTTGTATTCCCAAGAGAATCCATATGAGATATATGGTGCAGTTCGAAGAGAAAAAGGGTTTGGGCTATATTCCCAAGCAGTTATTCCGTGGAAACAATTTTCCCTTTTAAAACTTTGCCCTTGGATATTTTTCCTCCTGCTTAAATTTATATCAGCCTTAGCTTTGGCTAAATATTGTCAAACATTAATCACAACTTCCTGAGCTGGATCACTCAAAGCCCTGATTCCTGATACATCGGTTCTTTCTTTTTAGAGAACCGCGTTGTGTTGTCCACTTAAACAGGATTTTGCAAAGGGCGGAATCGTTGGTAATATTTTTCTAGTGCTTATCCTTTTGAACTGAACAATCTATATATAAACGGGTATAGTTTTCAGTTGTTGCCTGAGAACCCAAAGCCTTCCATGGTCCTGAACGAGACATAATCAGTTTTTATAGCGGTTTACGCATACTTTCGTTCATTAGCAAATTTTTGGGCTTTGCAAATGGCCAAACGGAATGTAGTATGAAACGGAAAGTTTTAGTCTCTCTGAACAGTCCATCTAATATAGTACCTAATTTTCTTGACAAGACTAGAAGATCTGAGAGAGGCCGACACTGTTGAGATATCTGCTCCTTGGGCGGAAGTCCCTCTACGGAGATGATAAATATGCTCAGGCTGCATCTTAAAAGGGCGTTAAAGCTTAGAACTCAGGTCCTCAAGACGATAATATTTAATCTAGAATTATTTTGGCTATCTCCTCATTCTTCTAATATTTGACCTAAGTTTTATAATTGATTCTCTAGTCCTCCTCAATATGAACCTAGTCTTCCTGGCAGAAGCTCCTCACCCCCCGGGTGTCCTCCCTGGTCTTCTTGAGAAAAGTTTCTGGTTCTTCGAATATTTAATCTAGAATTATTTTGGCTATCTCCTCAGTCTTCTAATATTTGACCTAGGTTTTATAATTGATGCTCCAGTCCTCCTCAAAATGAACCTAGTTATCCTGGCAGAATCTCCACGCCCTGTGAATGCTCTCCCAGGTCTTCTTGAGAGAAGTTTCTGGTTCTTCGAATATTTAATCTAGAATTATTTTGGCTATCTCCTTGAGCAGTCTTCTAATATTTGACCTAGGTTTTATAATTGATTCTCTAGCCGTTCTCAAGTTGAACCTAGTCTTCCTGACAGAAGTCCCTCACACTCCGGATGTTCTCCCTAGTCTTTTTGAGAAATGTTTCTGGTTCTTCGAATATTTAATCTAGAATTATTTTGACAGTCACCTCATTATACAAATATTTGACCTAGGTTTCGTAATTGATTCTCCAGCCCTCCTCAAGTTGAACCTAGTCTTCCTGGCGGAAGCTCCTCACCCCCGGATGTTCTCCCTAGTCTAAGAAGATTCAGCCATACTTCTCAAAGTAATTTAATATTCTTCGCCAATTATCCCCTCGACTGAAAAGACAAGCTTCCTCTATGGAGATTAAAGTAAGACTTACTCGCAGTTGGTAAATTGCTCGCATATAAATTAAATATATGAAATACTGTATAAAGGACTTTGTTAATTAAGCACACACTCGAAACTTGAAACTTTCCTGCGATGGCCGAACCCCGAAATCTCTTCAAACTACCCATTCCACTTAACTAGAGCATAAATTTTCCTTCAGAATCAAACTTTGTAATTAACCCTGCCCAAGTCAGGTGTGGGAGTAATCAATTTTCAAAATTAACTCTAATTTAAGATACAGTATTTAATAATTCAAGAGACTTCTATAATGTATTTACACGCTGTTCTCATCCTTTAGATTTTGAAGAATAAAAAAAGCTCAAGGGACGAAGCTTGAATTATATTTAATTCTAAGTACTAAAATTATGTCAGTAATGTTTTCTGTAGTATTTAGTTTTGGTCAATTATAATCATTTTTAGTACATGAACGTGTTTACAGAAAAGATAAGGGAAAAAGCTTTAATATGGCTACATTTAGTTAAGTTCCTGATTTTTTTTTCAAAATAATTCCGTGATAACATAAAAAAATTCTCAATTAAACCTATTTATCTGGAACCCCAAGTTTTTTTTTTCTATCATTAATATGTCTAATGACTTTTTTGTTTTCCAAAGAAAATACTGAATCCCTAATTGGAATCAAGTCCACGACCCTTGTTACGGAGTCCCTATGTCTTAACAATTAAGTCCATCGAAAATCAAAACAATTATAAAATAATAAAAAACATAAACAATAAAAAACAAAAAACCCAACAATATGGAACATCATTATATGA
Source organism: Gonocerus acuteangulatus (assembly GCA_946811695.1). Taxonomy (NCBI): domain Eukaryota; kingdom Metazoa; phylum Arthropoda; class Insecta; order Hemiptera; family Coreidae; genus Gonocerus; species Gonocerus acuteangulatus. The sequence goes on from OX328125.1 coordinate 92,630,116, forward strand.
TGGTACATCTGGTATATACGCCTTCCCACTAGTAACATCTAAAAATAATAAATTAAACAAGGTATTACGAAATACAATTACCATAAAACAGTCACAGATATTTGCACAAAAATATAAGAAAAAAAGTAAAGATTAGGGCTATATCAAAGGAAATAATTTCGAAAAGTTTAGTCTAATAGAACTTAGTCAGATCAGAAAATAAAGAAATATTTTGTGGCCCTCTTATCTGGGCCACCCTGTATATATATATATATATATATATATATATATATATATATATATATATATATATATATATTTATACATACGTGTATAAATACAAGATTACATGAGTCTGTTAATACAGGACGTTTGCAACTGAGAAACGTGCGTTGGTGGTGACTGTTGCGTTAGTAATATAATGTAATGGTCATAATATCATACTAAATTAAATTATCTAAATATTCTTGATTATTATTTTTCTTACATTATTTGTATTAACTATAAGAAATTGCTACAATTAATGAAAAATCTAGAAAGCTGATAGTCCCGTCACCATCCGGAACAATAGGAAGGAAAATAAAGGACTGAAGACTCCATTTGCTTCCTTAGAGCCTTTGTTTTTTCCCTAAGCCTTCAGTAAGCCTCAGGTGCAGGATTTAACCTTTTCAGTCCCCCCGCCCGCAAACTTTTATATTTAGAGTGACGAAGGGTGCCCCCGCCATTCCTCGCGACAAATGTATTTTTAACTAAGGGCCTCTCGAGATCTCTCTCTTCTCGCTTTAGCCCGTCGCTCCTTTATCAATAATGCACGGAAATTCCTCGAGTCGGCTTTTCTGTTTCCCTACAACATAGAACAAACATGTGTTTTCTCAACTTTTTACTCTCACGGTCTCCGATGTGGCAAACATGGCAAATAAGCTCTTTCAGTTGTTGTGTGAAAATGAATTTCTTCTCTGGCCATGTTTTCATTTATTTTTCTTGAACAAATGTTGAATAGTTTTTAAATTGAATATTCGACTAATTTATTGCACCCCAACACTTTAACTAGTTACGAGATATTTCTCGCTAGACGAACACTAACTATATTTATTTCTCACTTTACGGGTCGATTGGGAGTGTTTTTCTTATAATTATACCGGAGGTCGAATATGGGCTGTAATTATTTTCATAAATAGTACCTCCATATTATGAATGTCTTAGTTTTTTTTTGTTTTTTTTTTGGTGCATCAACTGCTATGGTCATTAGTATATGTTAGTATTTAAATTAAACCTCTGGTTCGCCTAGCATCAGCAATTACAGTTTGCTATGTTTGGTAGCCATCCCTAGGGCCTCCATTAAAAGGGGGCACGAAGGACAATTAGCCAGCAGGCCGTGGCCCGGCGTCATTTATTTACTTGTATTATAATTTGAAATTATAAAAATTATATACCTAAGTATAGTTAACATAATTAATATTGAGAAAAACAGATAGACCACTTTTTGGTCGGGCTGAGAGGGGTAGAAGATAAAATATACTTTCCTAGTTATTCATCGATTATCGAAGTTTGGCCGTTTATTTTGGGGACACCCTGTATAAAGGGTATACAGGATTAGAGGCTCAAGACTATTGTCCCATCGTATGTTAAAAATGGAACAAACTTTATGGTGCTCTATTCCCTTGCACTTAGAGCACCTAATAAAGGAGCCTGTTGTGCATATGTTTTGTATATTCTGCAGTATTAAAGATACTCACCTCAAATGGTCACACGTCATTGTTGAGACGATAGGAGGTTTTTCAGTGCTTAGAGGATGAAATATAGGCCTATTCTAGGTAATAATTGGTCAAGTTTTATTTCAAGTGAGATGCATATATCAAGAACAGAATTCCTGGTCTGATTTATTGAGCCTACAACCTATTTTAATCCCCTGCCTATTTCTTCATTCTCAGCTTATCTACGGTTGTCTCTTTGACCTTTAAGCTCCTCAAGCATGCTGAATACTTTGCCCCAAAACCCAAGCTAGTTTTCTCTTGTGGATCGACAGCATTTCTGAGTCCCTTGTACTAATTTCGTAGACGATTCTAATCCAGCAGGACCGTACTAACGACCTCATTAGACTAGCTTCGTTTGAAGACACAGGAGGATTTGTATCTGCCGCCCTTTCTAACGGACATCAAAAGTCTCCTTAAATTCTACCAAGAAAGAGCCCCACTTGAGATTAAAACCTAATTGGTCTCCGTCCTGAAATGAGATACCCCCCTTTTTTTTTTTTTTTTTTTTTTTTTTTTTACTTTTATAACGTACTCTTTCTTCTTGGCTCAAGTCCTTCAGAAAACTCATTGAAAGAGAAACGTTTCCTTTGTCTTTACTCATTTTTGGACCTCCTTTATTTTCAACTGGATTCCGATACATTTAATTGTCATTTTATTTCCTTATTATTAAAATAAAACTAAGAGAATTTAATGATACAATTGTAGATATTCGTAAGTAAGAATAACATTAAAATATCTTTTGAGAAGAAATTATGTATTATTGATGACTCATTTTATATTATTGGCCAATCAGTGAAAATCAATCCTGCATCCCAGAAGCAATGGAAACTAACTGATGGAAAATGAAATTTGAGAAACATATCACATTTTGTGTTGTTCAAATTTTCATTGATTTACCTTTTGCGTGAAGTAGTTGGCACTCTTTAGTGTACACTAATACTTCATATGTACTTTCATGTTAAAAATTATTTCTAAAATCACCTCCTAAAGTATGGCTACTTAGTCCCTGTATGAAACAAGCAAAGATGGATTTGTTTCATCGAGTCGAACAATTTATTCTAAGAATGGCGGTATTGGTTTGTATCTTAATTCATAATGTACGATAGATGGATGAAAACTCCTTCTACAAATTTAGAGACCTTTATTTAAATCGAATATTTTTTGGTTGGTTATCTACAGGCTGCCAAAACTTCGAGGCCAAGGGAGGTGAAGGTTTTTTTTATGTTTTTTTTTTTCCCCATCCTTAACACTTCATTGGGAGAACAGACCTCCTTAAAGATCTTTGTTAATTCCCATTGAGGTGATCTAAGGGACACAGAAGAATTTTGTGAGCTCGGTGTATTTATGGATTCCATTCACTTTCAGTGCGATCTCAGCTCTGATAACACACATCTGCGACTAAAATGAGATCTACAAATAAAGCTAAACAGGGACGTTTACGCGAAAAAAACTTCCATTAATACTGATACGCTTGAAAAAATTATAAATAGATGCAAAAAAACATTAGGGGGGACCAAACGAATATAAATAGTAATAAGAACTCAAAAACATTAAAGTAACCTGATAAACAATAAAAAGTAGAATAGTAAATGAACAATTATGTCAATAGTTGTTTTTGTTTTTTGTTACTAAGATTGCGAAAATAATTAATATATTAGATAATATTTTTGCTTTAAAAATGTGCAACATTGTTTTAGTGATGTTATAAAAATAGATGATTTATAAAAAGCTTTTGTTTTAGTTTCTAATATTATTGATTCAATTGTCCCCGACAAGTCTTCCAGCAAACCACTCGGCACGGTTACAGATATTTATAACTTTTGAAAATTCTTAGAATTTATCGGCTAAATTATGTATAGGAGATTATAACAGATATATGAGGGGTATAGAGGCAAAAGCGCTTCTTTCCAATTTATGGCTCATCATGTTTTTAGCGCGGTTCCTCCCTCCCCCATAGGGAGGAACCCCGCTTATAGGGTTGATACAATGAAACAATCCGGAAGTGCCGACAAGAAAACTTCGCGTTTCAGAACCCCTAGAGACCGAAAATAACGTTGGTTCAAATTTGTATATATATATATATATGTATATATTTATTTATATATATATATATATATATATATATATATATATATATATATTTGTCTGTTCGCTCTCTAAATAGAAAACGAATGGTCCGATTTTGAAGAAATTTGGTACAAAAATCCTTCGTCCAATTTGAAAGGTCAAGTTCGTTAACCAGCAAAATCCGCCTACTGGAAGATGGCGTTTGGGGCGAAATTCGCGCAAAAAAAATCGTAACGCTTACGTTTTTGAGTTCATAAGCTTGTAAGTACTCGTTTTATATGATTCCTGGGCTAGGAAAACGAATGAAACCATTTTGAAGGCGATCGATTTAACCGTTTTCGAGAAAATTGGAAAAATAGTTTTTGAATACCGTTTTTGGTTTGGGTACTTAGAATTACGGGATTCAGTTGAAACTTTATCTGCATGTTCTACTTTCATTAAAACTAATATGTTGAAAGTTTTGTTACGTTTGGAGTTAAGGAAGGGTTAGAATAAAATATTTTATGAACAGACATGAAAAGTTTTGGGAAGTTCGTATACTTTCATTAATATCTCGAACACGGATGGGAAATCGTGGTAAGTGGATAGAAACTATTTGAAAGCTTACTAAATTCTCTACAAAAAAGATTCTAAAACTATTTTTGATTAGGTTATGTCAATCGGAGAAATAAGTGCTTAAAACTTCAAATACGTCTGTTTTTTTCTTATGAACGGGTTTTTGTCGTTCTTGTTGTAATTTTTGTCTCATTCCCTTCGTTTTTTATTGCTTTTTATTTTTGTAATTTCTTATGTTGCGAAAATTTTGTGTGTAAAGCAGGATATGAAAAATGAGGCCAATTTTCTGTTGCTAGAAATAATATAAATTTTGGGAACTTTCATTAATATCTCGAAAACTGTTGAGAATTTTGGTAAACGGAAGAATACCATTAGAAAGCTTATTAAATGCTCTACATAAAAGGTTCTAATGAAAGTTTTGATTAGGCGATGTCAATCGGAGAAATAAGACCTTAAAGCTTTAAAGTAATTGATTTCGCTTATTCGAAGTGTTCTTTTTGTCTGTATTTTATTCCTTGTTATTTTTTAATTGCTTATAGTTGGATAATGTATTCGAAAATAAAACAGGTTAAGTAAAATAACAAAAACAATTTATTGTTAGAAATATAGAGTTCCAAGATTCCAAGACCTTGTAACTAGCGGGACGGTTTCTATTGTTGCCGACCCTTCCAGGTAAGATTGTATATCCTACCTTTCAAGACTGGTGGAACCAAAATATAACTGTCAGGGTTCGGTCACAGCTACTTAATAAAACTACATTTTATCGTAAAAATGGTATTATTGTGTCGACGTTTCGGCTTGAACTTCAAGCCTTCATCAGGGCTGTAAATACAAGTAGGACATATTTAACACTAATATATGCACATATCTATGTAAATATACCTAACATATATATATATATATTTATATATATATATATATATATATATATTTATATATAGACATATACACATACACATATACACGCACACATATGTACATATATATGCCCACATACATACACATATGGGGTATGTATTATTAAGTAGCAGTGACCGAACCCGGACAATCCCTACCTTGCATCATCAACGGTCAACGATCTCCTCTCAACAAAATAATAACTGCTTCTATTTTAATCTTTCGAAATTAGACTAGGGATAAGAACGGAACCGCGCTAAGATGAGGCAGTTCCTGCGAGTCGGACTTTTTTTCAAATCTGTACCGAAATCCTGACTACTTGATGTCGAAACATCACCAACGTTATAATATAGAACAGTATAATATACTGTTTCTATATAATATAACTGTTTCTATAAAATATAATATACTGGTTCTTTATTATAACCTTGGTGATTATTCAATATCAAGTAGGCAGGATTGGTACAGATTTGAAAAAGAAAACATGATGAGCCATAATTGGATGGAAGCGCTTTTGCATCGATACGCCTCATATAGATCTGCCATTTCATAAAACAAAAACTTATTATTTTATTTTAATTCAACTGGAAAACAATTGTAAACTTATTTTGTCTTGATTGAACCTTTTCACCCCTACTTCTTATATCCCCATACCTCATAATTTGCAAGAAAACCTCTACAGGAGGAACAAAAGTGGTGGTCATTTTTAGATTCCGCCCACCAAATAAAAACATATAATTGAGGCATAATTGTTTTTGCAACTGATCAAATATGTTTATTTTTTTTAAAATCGGTGCAATCTACCTGTAGATGGATGCTGAATAAAATGGATATTTGTGAATGTATTAAATCCTTTATATTCCTACTTACTGACTATTATATATTTTAGGTTAAAACTTATCTTGGACTAGTATCTTGCCCGGATAGAAATAGGGGCTTATTTAAAGGAGGTTCTCCTGGAAAGGTTCCTTTGGCTGTCTTCCAAGCTCCTTCATTCCCCCACTCCACTCCTGTCCAATGCAACCACTAACTATTCAATAAAACACCCGACATAAATACATTTTAAACTTTATACCAACTATCTTTTAACTTAATTGAATATTCTAAAAAAACTAACTCATAATACTACATAGAAATTATTTGGAAAATAATTCGATTTATGAATCGTATTTTAGATTTTATGTCTTTTGAATTTTTTTATTTATTTTACTGATAAACCATAACATCAAGAGTGTTATTTATTTTGGTTTTGTGCAATCCATCATTCGTCAATAACTTATGGATAAAAAACATATTTTAATTATGAAGAAGAGTGACATATTTGCCTGGAGTAAGTGGAGTGTAGTTTTTGAAATTCTTAGCCTAATCTATTATATAAAAATGAATCGTTAAATGCGTTGGTAAGGGCAAATCTCGAGAACAACTGAACCGATTTCGCTAATTCTTTTTTTATAATATTCCTTGAACTACGAGGATGGTTCTTACGCAGAGAAAAATTTAAAAAGTTGCCTGAAAAAGTCTAGAAACAACACTTTTGGGGTATTTTTTACTTCCTTAACGCAAATTCATTTTTAAATACAAACATATGTTCTCAATTATAATATTTTTAACACTTAACATATTTGGTTATTTGTGTATAAGGAAAAAAAATTGAATAAATAAGAACATGTAATCACTAGGTGACATTAGAATCACATGTTAATAATGCAATATAAATTAATTTATATTTGCATTAACGAAGTAAAAAAGACTCCACTTTTCTATATTCCCATACAAAAGATTTGTAATAATTCTTAAAGCTCAATTTGAACACTAATACCATACCATAAAGTGTTAGTGGAGGAGTTCTGGGAAGGCAAAACAATTGAGTGACATTAGTATCGTATAAATATTAATGTCAATATTTATACGATGGTAACATTACTCAAAAACAAATTGACTATGGGAAAATGTAAATTGTCTGTGGTAAAATGTCACTTGAAATGTAAACATCTCTTTGCTGTGCATCTATAATATTACTAAATCTAAAAGCCACAAATTTCTATAAAATTACTAAAGTGTTGTGTGTTTGTGAATTACTAAATACGCCTCCTATAAGGCGGCGGGCAAATTTAGGCAGAAGAACCCGAAATGCAACGCATCAAATTAATTATCAATCTAATCGTACTGCCCAGGAACGTGAAGATCGCAATGAAAGTGAAAGGATTTGGTTAAGACAGACCCGCGAAGCGCGGCATTCGACTAATAATGGTGCAAGTTTGAATCGAGCTGCTGTGAATTCATTACAGTGCCTGCAGCTGTGTAGCTATTGGACCTATGAACTCAGTTTGACTATAAACAAATCCCAGGGCAGTCATTAAGTGTTTGTGGTATTAATCTAGAAAACCCATGTTTCATGGTCAATTGTATGTTGCCTGTTCCCGTGTTGGAAAACGATCTGCTGTGTTTGTTTACGCGCCAGGTAATGAAACAAACAATATCGTGTACTATTAAGTACTACAATAAAAGTGAAACATAATTTAGAATAAGTAAAAATAAAATGAAATATAATAAGTAGGTATCATAATAAGAAATCTGATATTGTAATTTTGATTGTGATTTTGCAGTGACTATTAAAAGAATTTTAGTGTTTTATAATTTAATTGTCGACTTATTAAGGTTTTTTTTTCTTTTTTTTTATCTTACTAGCTGTCCGGGTGTCCCAAATAGCAGAATAAGTATTAAAAAAAAATTAAAGAATTTACTGTTAGGCGGTACGAAGTTCGCCGGGTCAGCTAGTTCATAATAAATGCTGATTTTGAGAGTCTAATACCATCAAAATGCTATTTATTCCTGAAACAATCATTTGCGCATTGCACTTTTAGAGTTGACACTCCGTAATCAGAGTTTTAGTGTTTATTAGTTGCTATGATGAGAATTACGTTATGAGTATATATATTTGGAACTGAGATTACAGATAGTCTAATTCATTGAGACTATCTCTAAGAAGTTTCACTCTCTTAGTGTCAATGAGTAGGTTCACAATATCAACAATTTTTCCATGTTTGACTTTCAAATTTATTCGTTTATTTATTTTTTCTATTTCAAAGCGCACATTAATAAATATATTTTGATAATACTGATAAATTTAAGGTAAAATTAACAGGTGTTTTATTATTAAAAAAACATTATAAAAATAATCTTACAATATTTCAGTATAAATGTATTAATAATATAAATAACATATATAATATAATAAATATATAAATGATGTAAATTATGTATTTAATTAACTTTAGAACTATATAAAATTTATATTGTCGTTTGCTATGAAATGGTTAAAGTATTGTAGCGTTTACCGGACTCAAAATGGAAAGAAACAAAGTGTCTAATATTCATATTATTTGTACAAAATGTATCTTACACAAATAAATAAATATTTATCTATCTATCTATATTTGGAGCTGAGAAAGAGCAAAATATTTGGGGGATACATCGGAGTTAAGTAATTGTATGGCAAACCATATACTACATATATATATATATACTTTTAGCGCGGTTCCTCCCTCCCCCATAGGGAGGAACCCCGCTTATAGGGTTGATACAATGAAACAATCCGGAAGTGCCGACTAGAAAATTTCGCGTTTCAGAACCCCTAGAGACCGAAAATAACGGTGGTTAAAATTTGTATATATATATATATATATGTATATATTTATTTATATATATATATATATATATATATATATATATATATATATATATATATATATTTGTCTGTTCGCTCATTTCTGGCTTCCCTGATGGTCCGATTTTGATGAAATTTGGTACAAAAATCCGTCGTCCAATTTGAAAGGTCAAGTTCGTTAACCAGCAGAATCCGCCCACTGGAAGATGGCGTTTGGGGCGAAATTCGCGCAAAAAAAATCGTAACGCTTACGTTTTTGAGTTCATAAGCTTGTAAGTACTCGTTTTATAGGCTTCTTGGGCTAGGAAAACGAATGAAACCATTTTCAAGGCGATAGCTTTAACCGTTTTCGAGAAAATTGGAAAAATAGTTTTTGAATACCGTTTTTGGTTTGGGTACTTAGGATCATGGGATTCAGTTGAAACATTTTCTGCATGTTCTACCTTCATTAAAACTAATATGTTGAAATTTTTGTTACGTTTGGAGTTAAGGAAGGGTTAGAATAAAATATTTTATTAACAGACATAAAAAGTTTTGGTAACTTTGCATACTTTCCTTAATATCTCGAAAAAGGTTGAGAATCTTGGTAAACGGAAGAATACCATTAGAAAGCTTACTAAATGCTCTACAAAAAAGGTTCTGATGAAAGTTTTGATTATACGATGTCAATCGGAGAAATAAGTGCTTAAAACTTTAAAGTAATTGATTTCGCCTATTCGAACTGTTCTTTTTGTCTGTTTTTATTCCTTGTTATTTTTTAACTGCTTATAGTTGAATACATATATTCGATAATAAATCAGGTTAAGAAAAATAAGAAAAACAATTTAATCTTAGAGATATGGATTTTCAAGATATAGCTTTTCAAATGCTTAGCGGGGTCCTTCCTAGGGCGGGAACCCATCCAGGTAAGATTGTAAATAAGACCTTTCTTGAAAGTAAAGATCCTCCTCTGCCTCCCGGCACTTTCATTGCTGACGAAGGCTACCAATGAGTAGCCAAAACGTCCTAAATATAGTTTTTTTAACAAAAATCGTATTGAGGTTTCTTTAGCCGAATCCCAACCATTCCAGCTTTACTTATCACCTCGACGGCTAACTAGCTAATCTTCATGCTTTCTAGAAATGTGGATCCAAAATAATAACAGCTTCTATTTTAATCATTTTAATTGAGTCTAGAGATAAGAACGGAACCGCGCTAAGATGATGCAGTTCCTGCGAGTCGGACTTTTTTTGGGTTTATGTGGCTTCGGTCGAAAAATAGTAACTTGTTTTTCTTTGGTACCACTTCATGAGCTGTTTGCCCTATTTGTTTCGTGGCCTACATGCCACCTCCTTAGTGGCCATTACATCCTAAACAATTTTTAAATGATTATTTTAGTCAATCCGATAAAATAAATAACGCTAATATGTTATTCATAGTTATGTTTTACAGTTCACATCTAAGAAGTTAGTCAAAATCTAATAAAACTTTTTAAATGCACATACCCCGCGTGGGATCCGCTCGCCACCCATATTTATTCTTCGGTGTCGAGAGGATTTGAAATCAGCTAATTACCTTATGTTCGGTAACCTCTGTGCTATTATTTTAAATCTATTATTTACTATTTTTTAATATTATCAGTCTTAATATGGATGACGGGGGCGAGGTTCGAACACTGGACTCATATGCTGGAGGACCTGAGTTCAAAACCCGAGCAAGCACTAAAGATTTTTTTCTTCTAGTGTCTTCGTTTGGTGGTTGAATTCGGCCTCTCTGACCGTCCCGAGGCGAACCCATCCTTTAATTAATTTATTAATGGGTACCTTGGTGCTAATGACTCTAGCAGTCGAAGCCGCAAGGGGAAAATCAGGCGGCCGGAGCATAGTACTGCCCACACTATCTCCCTAGTGTGCCATATGGTCAAGAATAAATACCTCTATAGTATCAGGACCACTCGTGGTGTATGTTCATTTAAAAAGTTTTATTAGATTTTGACTTAAGTATTCTATTCAATTGACTAAAATAATAATTACAAAATTGTTTAGGATACAGTTGTACGTGGAATATATATATATATATATATATATATATATATATATATATATATATAAAAAGAAAACAAACTGTATAACTCTTCCCACAAATTAGTGCTCTGAAATAAAAAATAAATCAAACGAAGTAGTTAGTTATGATTTTGTTATAGATTTTTTATAATGTATCAATCATAAACTTTTTAATATAAAATAAGTGAATCCACAAGTCATATTAAATGCATTGAGCATTTGCAGACATTCAACTTTATTACTGTCCTTCCGCTCTAGGTAGACAAGCCTTTTTTCCCCAGAGTAAACAAGCTCTTGGTTTTTTCCTTGGAGACTTATAAAAGATTCACATAGTAATTTATATAAGTGAACCCATAACTCAGCTGAGTCTGTCAGGCTTCCATCGATCTTAGTTCTAACCACCTTTTACCTGTAATACAATTCTTATTATTTTATAGACAAGCTATTTTTATTTCTACTCAAGAATATTGTTTCTAATACAAAAATAATAACTATGATTATCATTAAAAACATATATCTGCAAGAAAAATTAAAAGTAAAAATAATAGTAGTACCATTTTGGCAGATTATGATTAAACTCTTACGAATGATGGATATTTTTCTAAAATTGTTCGGTTATTTGTAGTTGAACCTTCTTTCTTCACTACAAGAACTGTTTAGTTTCTATTGGTTCAATTTCGGAAGAGCGAACTATATATTCAAAATAAAATAAAAATAACGTAAAATAAAGATATCCCATTATTTTTCTGTTCGGGCGCACACTATTGCTTTTATCTTGTAGTGTGTCGTTCGAGGGTAAGATCCGGGATCCCTGAGCGCCCCTAAATCCACGTTTTTTTAATTAATTTAAGGGGACCCAATAAGAGGGAAATCAGGCGACCGGGACATATTACTGACCACACTATCACTCTAGTGTGCCGTCTGATCAAGAAGCAGATATCTCCACAGTTTTAGCTTCTGAGGGTCTACTTGGCTTGTTCACGTCTATTTTCCTTTAATATTTTTATGTACCTATTTTATTTCAATCAGTTGTTATTATTCCATCATAACATTTATTCGTTGTTTTTTTTTTCTTTATTAATAACTCTAAAAATATTAGATCATCCCATAAGTAACGTCGGTTTATGTCGGTGGACTAGAGAATGTTTTGGTCCAAGATTTTCTGCTAGTTCTTCGACTGTTACAACAGGATTTTCTTCTATAGTGGTCTGCAGGAGTTTGTCGTCATGGTCTCTTGGTCGCATTTGTATGGCTTTCGAAAAGTTGAAGCAGCATTTTCTCTTTTATCGAATTCCCAAAACATAACATAGCGTAAGTGGTGTCTTGGGAGATCCATTTCAAATGAAATTTTAGCATAGAATAAATAAATTTCGCCAACCAAAATAGGTTAAATATAAGTGTATTAATGCTGTAATAAACAAAATAATTTAGAAAAAATATTTCGTTTAGAGCGTTCTGCTCAAATTCAAGAGCATAAATATGGTTTAGGCCCACCCGATAAACCTATGTAATGTACTCTATAACATACAGACATCTTTTTCGTACATGGCTACTGCGCATGTGCGAACGCCAGTGGACACTTTTTTGTGACACTTACACTCTTCTTTTTCGTACATTGCCACTGCGCTTGAGTGAACGCCACTGCGCATGCACGAACGCCAGAGGAAACATTTTTTGTAACACATACAGTCTTCTTTTTCGTACATGACCACTGCGCATGCGCGAACGCAAGCGGAAACTTTTTTTGTGAGAATATTTTGTAACGTTTTTTTCCAGTTTAGTCACCCCTACATGCTAAAAAAGGGAACATAAGCAGACAGTATATTAAAAACCAACATTACTTATGTGATGATATTTTTTTTCAAACGGAAAGGATAAACCACAGAAAATAAAAAGTATTTTTTATAAAAAATGCTGTAATAATCTATATGAAAAACGAGAAGCTCGCAATTATCTACTAAATATTCCTTTCCTCGTTAGAGACGAGCATTATCTGTCTGTTATTTCATCCCTTCAAGTAACTTGAAGCAGGATTTTCCAAAAGTTTTGGCTTCCATATGTCGGTTAATTTATTTAAATAGTTCTCGTGCTTTGCTTATCTATTTACTTCTAATTGTCTTCCCGTCAAAAGGAAATTTAAACTATACAGATACTAAAAATAATTAAACGAAGACGAACAGAAAGCGAATGGGCTTGACAAGGAAAACGCCGACATCATTACAGACAGCCCCTCCGGGGATAGAGGAACCTGTCAATTATTTCTGAAAATAAATTGTCTCCCGCCATTTTACGCGTTCGCAATACTCCTCGGAATTACATAAGAACGGTGGGAGTAAAGGGGCTCAGGATTTCTTCAGGACTAAACGAAGAGTTTGAAAGAATAAAAAAAAAAAACTACCCTACAAGCGAAGTTGTGGCTAACCGTTTTCATCAGAGCCGCCATGTAGGCCAGCCATAGGTTACGGCTCTTGGCGTATATAACATGCATAAAACATCATCTTAAGAATGCATAATGCATACAGGCACAAGGTATAAATAATACACGGCTCATCGGAGCTAGGTTTTCGAGAAAGGCGGTCTTCATACATTTAGTACACCCTTCCTACAAGTTTGGTAAATCCTTCTTCAAATTCATTATCTCGACTTTTTTATGAAGGGAGCCCCGCTTAAAGGTTGACCTCATGAAACAATCCGGAAGTGCCGACTAGAACATTTTGCGTTTCAGAACCCCTAGAGGCCGAAAATGACGGTGGTTCAAATTTGTATGTATATATATATATATATATATATATATATATATATATATATATATGTATATATATACATATATATATATATATATATATTTGGCTGTTCGCTCTCTAGGCCCCAGACGAATGGTCCGATTTTGATGAAATTTGGTAGACAAATTTTTCGTCTAATTTGAAAGGTCAAGTTCGTTAATCAGCAGAATCCGCCCACCGGAACATGGTTTTTGGAGCGAATGTCGAGCGAAAAATATCGTTCCGCTTACTTCATATGCTTGCAAGCACTCGTTTTATAGGCTGCTGGGCCTACGAAAACGAATGAAAACATTTTTAAGGCGATAGATTTAACCGTTTTCGAGAAAATTGGAAAAATAGTTGTTGAATAACGTTTTTGGTTTGGGTACTTAAAATCTTGGGATTCAGTTGAAACATTTTCTGCATGTTCGAATTTCATCAAAACTAATATGTTGACATTTTGGTTACGTTTGGAGATAAGGAAGGGTTAGAATAAAATGTTTTATTAACAGACATGAAAATTTTTGGGAACTTCGTATACTTTCATTAATATGAAACGGTTGAGAATCTAGGTAAGCGGAAGGTTAAAATTAGAAAGCTTACTAAATGCTCTACAAAAAAGATTCTGAAGAAAGTTTTGATTAAGCGATGTCAATCGGAGAAATAAGTGCATAAAACTTTCGTTTATTTGAACGGTTCCTCCCTACCTCCATAGGGAGAACCCGCTTATGAGGTTGACCTCACGACGCATTCCGGAAGTGCCGACTAGAAACTTTCTCGTTTCAGACCCCATAGATCACGCAAATATAGGTGGTTCAAATTTGTGTGTATATATATATATATATATATATATATATATATATATATATATATATATATGCTTGTCTGTTCGCTCTCTAGCATGCTCAAAAGTCAGACTCGCAGGTACTGCGTCATCTTAGCGCGGTTACGTACATCTCGAAGAAATGGAATAGATTAGCATCACAAATCACAGGAAACTGACAGTAGCCAACTTACACAGAAGCGGATAATTCTTAATCTGTATAAATCAATACAATTATGTACTGAAAACGTACTTACTCTTCGACTACTGCTGAGAAGGCTCTATTCTAAACAACCAGAAATTCGTTGTCATTTTAAGTATCTTGTATTACTAGCAAAGTTATATAGATAGGAGAATTCTAAACAAACTATGCATACGTCATCATGATTAGCCACAGCCATCTTGATTACCACAGATGATGAAATTTGGTACAAAAATCTTTCGTATAATTTGAAAGGTCAAGTTAGTTAACCAGCAGAATCCGCCCATTGGGGCGAAATTCGTGCAAAGTAATCGTAACGCTTACATTTTTGAGTTGATATGCTTGTTTTATAGGTTTCTTAACATAGGAAAACGAAAGAAACCATTTTTAAGGCGATATCTGTTACCGTTTTTTAGAAAAGTGGAATCAATGTTTTTGTAATTCATTATTTTTTTGTGGGTACTTAGAATCGCGGGATTCAATTGAAATATTTTCTTCATCTTGGAAATGAATCCCAACTAAGATGTTTAAATTTTGGTTATATTTGGAGTTTAGAAAGTATGACAAAAAATATTTTATTAATAGACATGAAAAGTTTTCGGATCTTCATACATTTTTCGTAAATATCTCGATAACAGTTGGGAAATCGTGGTAAGTGGAAGGTGGCCATTCGAATGCTTACTAAATTCTCTACAAAAAAGGTTCTGAAGCAATATTCGATGGGGCAACGTTAATCACAGATATAAGCGCTTAAAATGCAAAAAGTGTTTGTTTTGTTGTTTTGAACGGGTTTTTGTCTTTGTTTATCTCACTTTTTAATTGGTTGTTTTTGTTTTAAATTGCATTTATCAGTGAAATTAGTATTTTAGTAAGATAAGCCAAGAAACAGTGAAAGATATAGGTAATAAGTTTGGAGATGCTGTGGTAATCATGATGGCAGTGTCTAATCATGATGGCGTATACATAAGTTTGTTTTTAATTCTTCTATCTATATAACCTCCCTCATAGCCTACAACTAAGTTATTGTTATTTCTTATTTTATATAAAGATTTTACCCTCGAGAGAATGGAATTTTATTTGCCATGAAGCACATATTTACAGTTGATTATAACAGTAAAATGAATTTGCTAGTAAAACAAAAGAAACTTAAAATGGCAACGAATTTTTGGTTCGAAATAGAGCCTTCTCAGCAATAGTCGAAGAGTGAGTACGTTTTCAGTACATAATTCACTTATACAGCCTTCCTCAAGAATGAGGATTACGATTTTTATCCGCTTCTGTGTAAGTTGGCTACTGTCAGTTTCCTGTGATGGTAATCTATTCCATTTCTTCGAGATGTACGGAACCGCGCTAAGATGACGCAGTTTCTGCGAGTCAGACTTTTTTTATTGTTTTCAAATCCATTTTTACCAAAACTCACCCAGCCAATTTCTCAAAAAAAAAGAAAAAAGGACAGTGCACGCTCCATTACTGAATACTTTTCTTAATATTACCTATAATTCAAAACATTAAGTCCTTTATGCATCGATTTTGATTACTATATATTGATATACATAACAATCATAAATGATATATATAAAATGCTGAAAGAAACCCATTGGATATAGTGTGGGGATATCCCTCATTATTAGTATATGTAGATTACTGAGTACTTATTATTGTAAGGATGTTAAATGTTTACTGAAATTGTATTTTACCGTTTTTTAAACCAATATTTCTCATACATATATTCCTAATGAAAATTACTATTTCTTTATTAGTCGTTCGTAAGTATTAATATAATTAGTTTCTTGTTATAATTAACTAATTAACGAATAATTGTCTAAATAGCCACTTTCAAATGTTAAAACTACTTAGAGTAGGTACACATGGAATAAAACAGGAAAACCTAAATGCAGAGCATTTAGCACTGAACTAATAGTCAAATGAAGAGTAAAATAATTCCACCAACGTCAACATCTAGGCACCACAGGACATGTGAGAATTAATTACTAACAGCATTTAATATGAACCCACAATTCTTAATAAGCCCTTTCGAAAAGAATGTAGCAATTGAAGTTGTACTCATGAAAGAATTTTTGAAGAATGTGTGATCACGATACCCGTCAGAGTTTTTCTTTACGAAACTCGTGAAGCATCGGAGCATTCCCCTGTAAAACGATTGTTAAAAAGCGAAATCGATCCATCTCGAGGGGGATTTACTCCCGACCCAAACTATTAAATCTGAATCAGATGTCTCTACAGTATCTGTTCATCTCGCCGGTTAAGGCACTGATTTCACTTGTTATTGTAGTTTTTTTTTTTTCTTTTTTTTTACGACCCATCAACAAAATATCTTGGCAATTAGCGCCAGTTATTGTAGTAATCAAAAAATATTATAAAACGGCAATTACATAGTTTTTCGTCCACTTCATCGTTTTTTTTACGTCTAAATATGGATGAACCATACCCCGAATCCTATTATAGTCCTAGCATTATAAATAAAAAATTTTTCGAATTCCCAAATGCATTGAATCACGATAAAGCAGTAAGAAAGTCCGTCACACAGGAGCTGCATAACTAAGCGCTTTCCTCAGAATTTGGGGAGTGTAGACTGATTTCCAGAACAATTTGCTTAAAATATCCTACATAAATAAAATAAAAACATGAATAGTTCTCTTTTAAATTTGTAATGAGTAACTGATCAATTATTAATTTGCTTCCAGAGTTATGTTTACACATGGTACCTACTACACTACGTAATAAATACAAAAAAACTCATATTATCGCATTTTGATCTAACGCAGGAACCGGATACAGTCCCTCTAGCGCTCCTTCCGGCGCCTTTGTGAACCTATGTCTGGCTGTCTTTTCTATTGAAATATATTACAAAGTAAACCCCCCCCCCTTTCCGATTGACTGATTCAGCTCATTTTTACAACACTTCTTTCTCATGAGTTACCCACGACGTATACCGCGTTTCGTTACAATACAGCAGAAATTACGACCAGTATGAGTATATTAGTAATTTGGGTCCGGAGTAAACCCCCCCTCCCAATGAACCGATTTAGTTTATTTTTAGAACACATATTTACCTGTAGATTACCACTACGAATACCGAGTTTCGTCGAAATATACCAAAAATCACGGTTGGTAGTGGCGAATTGGTATTTTGGGTCTGGAGTAAACCCCCCTCCTAATGAACCGATTTAGTTTATTTTTACAACACATATTTACCTGTAGATTACCACTATGAATACCGAGTTTCGTCGAAATATACCTAAAATCACGGCTGGTAGTGGCGAATTGGTATTGTCGGTCGGGAGTAACCCCCCCCCCTCCTCATGAACCGATTTAGTTCATTTTTATATGTCAATTTTCTCCCTATATTACCACTACGAATGCCAAGTTTCGTTTAAATATAACAAATATTACGGCTGAAATGGTCAAATTAGTGTTTTGGGTTCGGGGTAAACCCCCCCTTCCGGTGGACTGATTTTGGTGGTTAACGAACTCGTTCAATCGTTTGCTAATTGAATGCTATATACCAAGTTTCGTGACGAAGAAACAAAAACTCTGGCCGCTATCGTGTTAACAGACACACACACACACACACACACACACACACATATATATATATATATATATAAATTTTAACGGGGGTCATTTTCGGTGTCTACTAGGTAGGATCGATAAAGATTTGAAGAAATTTTTCAAAAATTCCGTCATGAGTCCAACCTGAATAGCTACTTTCCTTCGGAGGAAAGTGCTAATAAAAAGAAGCCACATCCATCTTGGAGTACTGTTGTAGTATTGTAGATATTGTTACCGTCGACTATAGAATGTCTTTGAGGTAAGTATTATCCCTACATGCCTATAGGGGGGTAGAACACCCCTCCCCCCCCCCCTTCTATTGTCCTCGGGTATAAGGGCTGATGAAAATCATTCCTCTCCTACTCTTCACCCTGTCATTACTACAGATTCTCCATCTTCCTCGTAAATGTATCTCTTTCTTTTGCTCGTTGTTGTCTTCCTTGGTATTCGTTTATATGATGTGATATTACAGTTTCTGTATTGCTCGTTTTCGGTTGTTGTAGTCAACGGAATTATGTTGTCTGTGAGTGAGTGTGTACAAAGTGTCTTTTTCATGGGCACGATATGAAAGCTCCAGTAGCTAATCTGATTCCAGTCGAGAGAATGGGATCTAGTATTTTAAGCGTAGTATAGTCCAAATGTGATTCGGTGTAGGCTCTGTATACCGTAAGTACCCAATTCGTATTTCGAAATCGAAAATACCAAATCTCGGTGGAGGCCGTCGTCACTGGTATCGGGGAGAGTACTGTGGGCGAGCACTTTCGGCGTAAGTACGTCATTATCAAGCTACTGTTAAGTTAGTACTAACTTAACAGTGGCTTGATAATGACGTAGTTACGTCGAAAGCACTCGCTCACAGTACTCTCCCCGATACCAGTGACGACGGTCTTCACCAATAGGTATGACAACAGTATATTTTCTGGCGGACATAACCCCTTAGAATATTTATCCGTTTCATAACATTACATAGTTTCAGAGCGGGTTTATCTACATTCTACCGCCCCTAATTTGCTTCGACATAGCCGACCTCGGTATTTTTTTTGTTGCAAAAGACTTCTCCAGTAGTAGGAACGCTAGGCAAGGATTGGTCAAGTTCTAAACTCATGACCATCGGGCTTTTTTGACAAGATTAGAAAAGTTTTAATATTCTTCACAATATAAAGCATTAAATTAAATTATGCGGATCATAAATAAATAAGTAATCCAAATAAAAATAATTCAAGAAAATAGAAATATTATTCATTCTCAGGATGGTAACTTGTCGTCAGAAATGTAGCTCACATACCAATAATGTATACAAGTTGTAAAAAGAAACATTACTATAAATTCAGACGCCGAGAAATTGCTGCAATATCTATCTGAAGACACGAAATGTACAAGGAATTGCAGGATATTTCGAAAATAAGCGGCGGAATGCTATTTGAAACTAAAGAAGGGCTGAGAGGAAGCAGGAAAGTATCTCTAAATCCCCAATACATAACTCATACCGAATAACCAATATTCCAAGCCTAGACTCGCCTCTTTCCGATCCAACCTCCGATCCTCAACGGGAAATTCACTCTACGAGCAAATCGTGCAGGTTTAACACCATTAACAATATCAAAACGTTGCTTACTTATAGCTTAAACATACACTAACTAGCAGCCCAAACCCTTCACCAGAAATAATACAATACTGGATAATTTCAGATTTACTATAAAATATGTAAAGATGGTGTCAATCCTCAATCTTGAAACCAAACTATAATTATTCCCTCGTAAAAGCAAGGTACAGATGAAGAACAAGCATTACATAAGGGACTGTGTCACTCACAATTTGTCAAAAAAGGTTGTTTAATAAAATAGCCAATAAAATTTTTCTTTGGCATTTTAAAAAAAGAGCAGTTACTGTCGAAATATCGGTGTTCCTTTAGATACAGGCATAGAACATTACACCACATACGCAACCTAGAAAATGATATACTAAATGCTTTTGCTATCAAACATTAGGCTTCGGGTGAGACAACGGTAGGCTTATGATCGTTTTTGTTTAAATTTTGAAATGATATTTTTACTTTTAAAAAAAAATATTTCGAAATAATTTTCTTGAAATAATATCAAATAAAAAATGTAATCGTTGGTATAATATCAGTGGAACATGGTTCTCTGTACACATCAATTGGTAAAACACAAATATGACTGAGGCAAACCCCCAATCAAAAGGCTAAGATTTAATGTTTCTAAACTCTAGCGCAAACTAAAGTGACTGATCTTAAAACATGTACTGATTAAATATCACAAGAAGCTGTCATAGTGGCGGTGGCTTTCTTGCGTGTTGTCACGAAAGCGGCTGTCAGTCTCGAATGGGTTAACAGTACAGTAAAAAATGAGATCGGGTTTTCGTGAGGCTAACTGTAAGATACTATACTAAGTCGTATAAAATCGAGTTCATATAAGCCAGGTCTTATAAAATTATGTACACATAATGGCAAAACAAAATAGAACAGTTTATTGTCTTTGCGATGAGATACCGTGGAAAATATACTGACAATTTCCAGAAGATAGAAGTGTAGTATATATCATATTCAGTAAACACTGTGGTGAGTAGACACTCCTGTTAATAGGACGGCCTTTGATAAGTCTTGGTTCAGTTGGTGCACCATACCGTGCAGACCGTAAGACGGTAAGGGATGTGCAGTGTACTGTGATAGCCACAAGGGATAGACAGATGTAGCTATTCCTCAGTCGAATTGATGCATTGTGGATGGTATCTATTATGAACATTGCTAGTTCTTGGATGCAAAAGCAGCTCATTTGAAGTTTGGATTTACTCTAGATCAAAATTAATAATTGAGTTAGATGTTCACTACAAATATAAAAGAGCAAACCTGTTTACGTTTATTTTAGCGCGGTTCCTCCCTCCCCCATAGGGAGGAACCCCGCTTATAGGGTTGATACAATGAAACAATCCGGAAGTGCCGACTAGAAAATTTCGCGTTTCAGAACCCCTAGAGACCGAAAATAACGGTGGTTCAAATTTGTATATATATATATATATATATATATGTATATATTTATATATATATATATATATATATATATATATATATATATATATATATATATATTTGTCTGTTCGTTCATTTCTGGCTTCCCTAATGATCCGATTGTGATGAAATTTGGTACAAAAACCCGTCTTCCAATTTGAAAGGTCAAGTTCGTTAACCAGCAGAATCCGCCCACTGGAAGATGGCGTTTGGGGCGAAATTCGCGCAAAAAAAATCGTAACGCTTACGTTTTTGAGTTCATAATCTTGTAAGTACTCGTTTTATAGGCTTCTTGGGCTAGGAAAACGAATGAAACCATTTTCAAGACGATAGCTTTAACCGTTTTCGAGAAAATTGGAAAAATAATTTTTGAATACCGTTTTTGGTTTGGGTACTTAGAATCAAGGGATTCAGTTGAAACATTTTCTGCATGTTCTACTTTCATTAAAACTAATATGTTGAAATTTTTGTTACGTTTGGAGTTAAGGAAGGGTTAGAATAAAATATTTTATTAACAGACATAACAAATTTTGGTAACTTGGTATACTTTCGTTAGTATCTCGAAAACCGTTGACAATCTTGTGAAGCAGAAGGTTACCATTCGAAAGCTTACTAAATGCTCTACAAAAAAGGTTCTAAAGAAAGTTTTAATTAGGCGATGTCAATCGGAGAAATAAAGTAATTGATTTCGTTTATTCGAACGGTTCTTTTTGTCTGTTTTATTCCTTGTTATTTTTAAATTGCTTATAGTCTGATAATGTATTTGACAATAAAACAGATTAAGTAAAATAAGGAGATCAATTTATTGTTAAAAATGTAGAGTTCAAAGAGAGAGTTCCCAAGGCTTTCCAAATGCCTCTGTGCGGAGGCCTTTCTGCCCGACTTATGGGATAGCTGACCCATACAGGTAAGATTGTAAATCAAGACCTTTCAAGACTGGTTTGTTTGAGATTTCATTTGGATAGCTGTTTCGCTATTGATCTAAACAAAGTAATAACTGTTTCTATTCTATGCCTTCATAAACACTAGAGATAAGAACGGAACCGCGCTAAGATGACGCAGTTCCTGCGAATCGGACTTTTTTTTTATTTATATAGGTTATTTGCAGCACATCCTTGAGGAACATACAGTACCCATCTTTCTGAGGAATGTGTTTAGTAATGCAGCTCCTGCGTGTTGAAATACCATTATATTGTTAATAATGCAGCTGTCATCCAACATCTCTCGCCTAACATTGATCGGACATCACGAGCCACAATGTCACTCCATCGATGCCGAGGTCTTCCTTTTCGTCTTGTTCCTTGCATTAAATCTCCTTTATTTTTGTTAACATGAAATCTTCCGCCATTTAAGCAACATTCTTTGCCAACCCAAGTCTAGAGAACATCAAAAAATGAGCAACATCTGGTTGCCTTAATGGATCTTAAAGATCCTGGTTGGTCCGTTGCCTCCGTTTCTAATTAGATTAGTTAGATACACGTATTTTGTGCAATGTCATCCAGATCTTGCTCACAAGTTTTCGAGCCATAAAGTAGAAGTGGCCGTATAATAACTTAAGTAAATATATTTTTGTTCCCTTAAACAAAGCCCGGCTTTTAGCGCGGTTCCTCCCTCCCTTCATAGGGAGGAACCCCGCTTATAAGGTTGATCTTATGAAACAATCCGGAAGTGCCGACTAGAAAATGTTGCGGTTCTGGGGACCTTTTATATATATTTTGTTTTGTTGCAGTTAATTTGAGACCCATTTTCCCTGCTGTTGCAACTAGTTTAGAAATCCCATCAGAGATGACCCACAATGTCAATGTTATCAGCGTAAGCAAGAAGCAGTACTATTCTGCGAAAAAGTGCTCCCCCTCCAACCGCTTGTACAGCAAAATCTCTAATGGTTTTTTTTTAGGGCTAGATTGAAAAGAAGACATGACAATGCATTACTTTGTCTCATTCATTTCACAGCTATGAATTCTTTCAATTTTCTCCAAAGAAAATGATAACAAGCAACTTTTTAAAGAAATAAATAACGAAAGCGTATTAGGAGAAATGGGAAGAGACGAGCGTTGGACACTCCGCTATTTTAATAACGTCCTGTTGCACCAGGATTGTGCAACGGGCTCCGCTCCACGGGTATCACAAGTGACGCTGGTTGCCGCCTCTTACTGTTTAACAAGTTTTTTTTAATAATATTTATAGCTAAATATTAATATCGAGTACTACTGATCTGATTTCGTTAGTGTCAAAATTCACCTTTTTTTTTTGCCTTAATCCTAATAAAATGTAAAGAGAGATGAGGCTCCAAAATAGAGAGAAGATAGAAAGAGAGGGAGAGAGAGAGAGGAAGTGAGAGGGGGGAGATTGGGCGAGAGAGAGCGGGTTTATTCCCTGTAAAACCCTGTCAAATTAGCAGGGTTGAAAAAAAATTGAATGATTACTGATATTTTCATTGTCTATTTGATAAAATATTCATTAGGGTGCAATTTCTCATTCAATATCTAACTTCTTCGGATTTATATTTCTGAAAAAAAAATATATTATAAGATTGTGATCCTTCGTTCTCAATAATTTATTTTTAAAATGGTGAAAGGTCGTGTAAGTTTTTAAAACGCATCAACTTTTAGTTATTATAATATCCTTTATTCGTAAAGTCTGGACGCGGCCCTAACGTAGAAAGCTGTTCCTTAATTAAGGCTAAACCTGTATTTATACAGTTACGTAGGTCCTGAAGAGGCTGCTATAGACCTGAATCACTAAGAGCACTAAATAAAGGATATTAAAAGAATTTAAAATGTTTTAAAAATATACACGACCTTTAGTCATTTTTATAAAAACCCGTATCCGTGTACAGTATGAGATTGAACGAAGCATTAGATTGCACAGCTGGATGAAAAGTATTGAATGCACTTCGACAAGACAGATGCCAGCCCCATGTGTTGTGAAATCGAACCAATCAAGTGTACCAATTATCTGTACATGAGGGTCCAATCACTGTACACCCTACGCCCAATCACTAATGAGGATGTAACATGTGCTGTTGCTGTCTGTTCTTTGTTCTATGTTCTATTATGTATTGTGTAACAGTTGTAAAAGTGTTTTGTGATTCGGTTGCTATTCTGTGCGAACATGTTGTCTAAAAGAGATCTTTCCAGTATTCAAGTTAAGCACATTTCCAAGTAATGTAACTGCATTCGTTGCACTTAATATATGTAAAGATACGTTTTCATTTGCATGTATTCCTCATCTGAAATTTTAAAAAAAGGCACTTGAATTTATTTAAATCAGCTTAGGAGAATGTGCTCAGCATTAAAAATTGTATTTATTTAAAAAAAAAAAATAAAATAAATAAAAAAAAAAAAAAAAAAAAAAAAAAATTCAATCATTATTTGTGATCTGTAATTTTGGCCTAAAGCTCCAATTTTTATGTATTTTCGTTTTTAGTTTACACTAATGGGAATCGTTTTGTTGAGTGCTGAACACATTCTCTGATGCTGAATTGCCACTCCCTTAAGAAAAATACTATTTAAATAAATTCAAATGCCTATTTTGGCATTTCAGATGAGGAATACATGCAAATGATAACGTATTTTTACAGAGAACTACTTGACGCATCGAAACCCCGTTTGCACGGTTCTTCCTTGTTTTGTTAATACATTTTAAAAATATAATGCTAAATATGGGTAAAAAGGAAACCCTTCCCTTCAAAGGCCTATTTGATCCCTTAGAAGTGTTATTTTCTCGTTTCCGATGGCACAATTTTATAGATCTCGACGAGAACTACAACTTTGCCCCTCTGAAAAATGTTGATATCTCAAACCTTTTAGTAGTTATTTCTCTTGTGGCCCGCTTATCTGGGCCACCCTATATATATATGTATAGCAATATACATCTAAAAAAAAAAAAAATATGTTTTAAATGATTCGACAGCTTCTATAAAAATTTACATTTATAAGCTATTTTGAACACGAGTTGAGTTATTAATAGAATTTTCACTATTAAATCTTCGGACCTTCACAATATTGAATTTTCCACATGATATATTGTTTGTGGTTTAACAATTTAATCTCTCTCCTCTGTGGCCTCCATTCCTGCCAATATAAAGGGAAAACCACATATTGAAGAACAAAGTAGCTTAAAATTCAAAGTTCAATTTCAAAGCCACACCGAGAGAGAGAGAGAGCTTGGTATCAGTTTTCTAGCTGATTCCTTCTCGAACCAAATCCCTCGGTCCTTCCCAAAGCATAAATCCATTCTATCGTAGTATTCTACAAAGAGTTATTACATGTATATGTCATCAATGCATTTACCCTCCAAAGGATATCCGATCCGTTATTTCTCTTGACGTCCGGGGCTAAAATTCATAT
The DNA here is from genome assembly GCA_946811695.1 of Gonocerus acuteangulatus. Taxonomy (NCBI): domain Eukaryota; kingdom Metazoa; phylum Arthropoda; class Insecta; order Hemiptera; family Coreidae; genus Gonocerus; species Gonocerus acuteangulatus. The sequence goes on from OX328125.1 coordinate 92,655,814, forward strand.
GTGCAATCGTTTTGGTATTCTCATGATGAATGATCTCCTCTTGTTAAATATTTAATTAAGAAATGTTGATTTAATTAAATGAAAAAAAAATGGCAATCACCCAGGAGCTGCATAACTGGTTAATTGATGTATTGCTAAAGAATGTACTTTAAATAATCCTATATAAACCCAAAATAAACGTTTATAGTTTTGATCTGTTGTATATATATATATATATATATTATTATTCTTGTAGATGACCCAAAATATTTCTTAATGCGTTTCGTTCTTTTAGGCTTAGGGTCGGAAAAAGTAGTACTTCCTTGTATCACACCACTTTATTTTTCATGCCCTACATGTTTCGTGCTTAATTGATTCGCACCTCATCAGGGGCACTTCTACAACAAAATCCATTTTTGTACCTCCCAATATTAAAGATATTTAAGATATACAATATTTTAGAAATCCAGATTTTAAAATAACTTTAAGAAACATTTTTTTTTAAAAGTCCTACCTTGCTAAGAAGTCCTCTCGTCTCCTCATGTACCTTCTACGGAGGCAGGGGTAATACTAGTCATGTCCTAAGCCTACCAATATGGCCGCGTCTTTATCTATATGTGGTATTTGTAAAGTAATATATATATATATATATATATATATATATATATATATATATATATAAAATCATTTGTATTTATCTGTGTTCTGGAGAAAACTTTATCAAAAATGGACCAATTTTTGTTTTTTCACAAAGTATATTTATGTATAATTGGCCATGATATCCAACGGCACTTATACATCTGATAGTTATTGCATGATATTTTTGTCCGACTGAAAATTTAACTAACATAAACTACAAATAATTTATGCCTGAGATATATATTTCTATCACGAGCAATAAGGGTGCGTTTACATCTGACACTTCTCTCGGGAAATATATCTCAGGTGTTGGATAGATAATTATCATAATCACTATATCTAACACCTGAGGTATATATTTCCTGCGAGAAGTGTCAACTTTAAACGCACCCTTGCATGTTTTCCAACACATTCTGTCGGTATTAGGAAATTATTATTTCAGTAAAGGAGTAAATACAATATCCATATCTAACTGACCGATTAGGTTTATTTTTACAACAGATCTTTCTCTTGAAGTGATCACGATTTATTTCGAATTTCGTTGCAACGAATTTAATATATTATCTAACGTCCAAATTTATTTTTTTGAATTGGATACAATTGTTTTATTAATTTACTCATCATACATAAAAAATATTTGAATTAAGCTTATTTTAACAATTCTTAATTCAAATTTGCTTAAATAAATGGTTGTGGTCATTAATTATGTTAGTTTGACCAGGTAGTTTATTAGTGACCGGAAATGGGTATAGTAATAAAAGAAAATAATTATTAAGCTTGCTACAACAGGCCAACCAAATGGCCATTACTTACTTGCAGTGGTTTATTTATTAATTGAGAGTACACAACAAAGGCTATTTACTCCTAAAGTCTATGTGCGAACAAAGCTAAATATTTCTTATGCTATTGAAGCTAGGAGGAAATCAAATGAAAAAAAAAAAATACAAAAAGATACTGTATTAGCAGAAAACATGTATCATTGTTTAAGAAAACAAAATAAATAAATAAAATAATAATAATAATAAAGGCAAATAAATAATAATAAAAAAATAATTTATAGGGAGGATTTCTAAAAACGATGGAACTTATTTTTATTTTTTAAATATTTTAGAATATTAACAATTCGTGTAAGTCTGTAGGTAAGTCAATGTGTTCCCTTTCCCTGCAGTCTGTAAGTATGTGTTTGATTCTTAGTCGAACATTGCAAAGAGTACAAATTGGTTATTCCTGTTTAAGCAATTCGTGTAAGTCTGTAGGTAAGTCAATGTCTTCCCTTTCCCTGCAGTCTGTAAGTATGTGTTTGATTCTTAGTCGAACATTGCAAAGAGTACAAATTGGTTATTCCTGTTTAAGCAATTCGTGTAAGTCTGTAGGTAAGTCAATGTCTTCCCTTTCCCTGCAGTCTGTAAGTATGTGTTTGATTCTTAGTCGAACATTACAAAGAGTACAAATCGGTTTGTCCTGTTTAAGCAATTCGTGTAAGTCTGTAGGTAAGTCAATGTCTTCCCTTTCCCTGCAGTCTGTAAGTATGTGTTTGATTCTTAGTCGAACATTACAAAGAGTACAAATCGGTTTGTCCTGTTTAAGCAATTCGTGTAAGTCTGTAGGTAAGTCAATGTCTTCCCTTTCCCTGCAGTCTGTAAGTATGTGTTTGATTCTTAGTCGAACATTGCAAAGAGTACAAATTGGTTATTCCTGTTTAAGCAATTCGTGTAAGTCTGTAGGTAAGTCAATGTCTTCCCTTTCTCTGCAGTCTGTAAGTATGTGTTTGATTCTTAGTCGAACATTACAAAGAGTAAAATTGGTTATTCCTGTTTAAGCAATTCGTGTAAGTCTGTAGGTAAGTCAATGTCTTCCCTTTCCCTGCAGTCTGTAAGTATGTGTTTGATTCTTAGTCGAACATTGCAAAGAGTAAAATTGGTTATTCCTGTTTAAGCAATTCGTGTAAGTCTGTAGGTAAGTCAATGTCTTCCCTTTCTCTGCAGTCTGTAAGTATGTGTTTGATTCTTAGTCGAACATTACAAAGAGTACAAATCGGTTTGTCCTGTTTAAGCAATTCGTGTAAGTCTGTAGGTAAGTCAATGTCTTCCCTTTCCCTGCAGTCTGTAAGTATGTGTTTGATTCTTAGTCGAACATTGCAAAGAGTACAAATTGGTTATTCCTGTTTAAGCAATTCGTGTAAGTCTGTAGGTAAGTCAATGTCTTCCCTTTCCCTGCAGTCTGTAAGTATGTGTTTGATTCTTAGTCGAACATTGCAAAGAGTACAAATTGGTTATTCCTGTTTAAGCAATTCGTGTAAGTCTGTAGGTAAGTCAATGTCTTCCCTTTCCCTGCAGTCTGTAAGTATGTGTTTGATTCTTAGTCGAACATTGCAAAGAGTAAAATTGGTTATTCCTGTTTAAGCAATTCGTGTAAGTCTGTAGGTAAGTCAATGTCTTCCCTTTCCCTGCAGTCTGTAAGTATGTGTTTGATTCTTAGTCGAACATTGCAAAGAGTACAAATTGGTTATTCCTGTTTAAGCAATTCGTGTAAGTCTGTAGGTAAGTCAATGTCTTCCCTTTCCCTGCAGTCTGTAAGTATGTGTTTGATTCTTAGTCGAACATTGCAAAGAGTACAAATTGGTTATTCCTGTTTAAGCAATTCGTGTAAGTCTGTAGGTAAGTCAATGTCTTCCCTTTCCCTGCAGTCTGTAAGTATGTGTTTGATTCTTAGTCGAACATTACAAAGAGTACAAATTGGTTATTCCTGTTTAAGCAATTCGTGTAAGTCTGTAGGTAAGTCAATGTCTTCCCTTTCCCTGCAGTCTGTAAGTATGTGTTTGATTCTTAGTCGAACATTACAAAGAGTACAAATTGGTTATTCCTGTTTAAGCAATTCGTGTAAGTCTGTAGGTAAGTCAATGTCTTCCCTTTCCCTGCAGTCTGTAAGTATGTGTTTGATTCTTAGTCGAACATTGCAAAGAGTACAAATCGGTTTGTCCTGTTTAAGCAATTCGTGTAAGTCTGTAGGTAAGTCAATGCCTTCCCTTTCCCTGCAGTCTGTAAGTATGTGTTTGATTGTTAGAGGAACTTTACAGTGAAGAACCGAAAATACACTACTTGTGCTGAGTAGGTGGCAGCTTGATACTGTACACAGAACAACTAAATGCATTAGTATTCGATCACATTTGTCAAGAGAACCAAGACGCGACGAAGTAATACTAACACGAGTTAGAATCGGACAAAAAATGCTTACTCACTCGCATCTTTTTACAAGAGAAGAAGAACCACTATCTGAGAGTTTAGAACGTACCTTTAACTGTCAAACATTGGCAGATTGGATCAAAAGAGACAACTTACAGGTTTTCTCGGAACCTAAATTTTGTCAAATGTGAGCCCACTAATGGCTACCATACTGACACTCCTTTAGGCCACACATATTACATTAAAATATAGGAATATTGTAATTTTAGCCAAGTCACTATTTCTAATCTCAAGATAATTTTCCAACGGGCTATTCAATTTGTAAAAATATTATTTTGGTTAATAATTGTTAATATTAATAAAATAATTCGTTTATTTTATTTCCTATTACTTATTGTTAATTGATTTTCTATTTTTTTTTTTTTTTTTTTTTTTTTACTAATTCTGAGCTTTTTATATATAGAACCCATGTACGACCATTAAAGTCTCATGTAGTTTGAAGATCAGAAAATAAAATAGGGTTATAGAAAGACATACCATGTTGTCCAAAATTTCCGAGTACCTAGTTGGTTCGAATGAGGGGAAACTTTCACTAGAAATAAAGTAGTATCTTCCTTCACAAAAATATTATTATGAGCGCTAAGAGCTTTCAGCACTACCTGCTATAATACAAACATCATCAGAGCTATATGCCCTCAGCCGCAAAGGTGCGTCCTGCTGAAAGCGTTTAGCCCTTATAATAAATTTTTTGTGAAATATGTTTTGAGTTTCTTCTACATAAAATGTCCATACCTCCCAAAAAAGTTCTAACCTTGATAATTCTTCAATCCCGAGTTTGCCCCTTCTCATCTCTGGAATAGTTTATTAATCCCCGTAAAAGCGTTTTCCTTGAGCATAGCTGTTTCCTCAGTTTAATTAGTTCTCTTCATTGTCGGCAGAGAGGGCGAGTACTGTTTTCTTTTCAGCAGTTTCTCATTACGAGAGCCTCTTCGGTAAGCCCCCCCTCCAAAAGAGGACCTTTAGAAATTACTTTGACGGAGGCTGCATACAGTTGGCACGCACACCCACCTCCTCCTTATAATCCGCTTAAAAAATAAACTCAGCTGTATTCAACTTTTCCAATTATTTCCCAACTTAATTAGGTCATGGGGTTTATCAAGCCCCCCCCCCAACCTACCTAACAGATTTTGAAAGAATTTATTAATGGTGTTTTCGCTCTAGCCATTCTTCGAGTGTTGGTTTTATAAATTGCTTCTGTATAAAGCTGACCCCAAGCACAATTGTCCTTCACAGCTATTTTCAAAGATAATATTTAAGGAAGATCTTTATAAATTTCAACGTAGGAGACATTTTTTCCGACCTTCAGATTCTTAATTCTTTTAATTTGGAAATGATAACTCGAATAGTCGTGAATGGTACCTTCTTTGCTCTAATCTGAGCAGCCCGTCACGCTCGAGCTGCATATCCCTCTAACCAGCCCCCGCCCCGACATATTTTCCTGAATAAACCCGTGAGTCAGTTTAGGAAATGGTGGCTGCTTAGGTAACTAGTGCCGGACTGCTGAAATGTCTAGCAATAGTCTTGAACTTTCTAACCATCATGCTTTACTTTAGATCCAATCCAAAGTAATGAACAATACATCCTGACGAGACGAGACCTAGTAGTAATGACCAGACTTCGCATTGGACACTCATTGCACTCACATAATTACCTCATGGAGAAAGAAGACAAACCTATATGCAGACTTTGTGGCATAACATTGACAATTAAACACATACTCACTGAGTGTAAAAGACGTGACAAACTGAACATTCCACACGACCTACAAGAACTTCTTACAGAGGGTAGTCCATACATAAACTCTATACTCCAATATTTAAAACACAGAAAAGTGTATTGCAGAATCTGAATAATACTATTTAAAAACGTATTAAAAAAAATGTGACTCCAGGAAAAAATTTAGGCGGAAACCTTTCGAAATATTATTTCGACGGTATAATAATAATAGCCTTTTTTTTTTTCTTTTTTTTACGTAATATCAATTATGTAATTATTACTCAATTTTACTTGGTCATTAATGCAAAATCACAAAATGTAGCGTCCTCCATGACCTAATAAATAATTAAATAATGTTAGTAGTTTTAGTGATATGTTATGTAAATATATTAACTATAGTGTAAATAGAAATGCTGTAAATAATGTTTAGCCCTTAATTCTCAACACAAATCTACTAACTTTTGTCGTATGCTCTCCTCAAACTTTTGTTATATTTAGTAATATAAGTTACTGATAATTGTGAACATATACATTTGTATTTTAAAAAAAAGCAAGTCGCCGTCGTTGCGAAGCTCGCAAAATAAATAAAAAAAAATAGATCCAATCAAAAACTCTGGCTCTTGGAAATCATGTTATTTAATAAGTAAAGATTGCTTGCACAAATTTTCATGTGGGTGTTCCATCTTTTCCAACGCTGTTCCTTGCCCTTATCCCAGGAAAATTATCTTGAAGTCATTTTCCCGATATCCTTACATAAATCTTAAGCTATATAATAATGTTTAGACGGGCATTCAGTAATTAAATATAATCGTGGTTTTTCCGACTGTCATTTCCAAACTTCCTGGACTAAGTTCATCAAGGGAAGCAGATCTGACATTGACTCGAAACGTTTCCTAAAATATCTTGAATCCAGTCATCCGTTCGGTCATGATCACTTTTTGCTGCCTGTACTGTTTGAAGACTATGTGCCTGTCCTGATAATTTGCAAGTTAGAGGGTATAAACAGATAAATTTGTGCAAAAGCAATAGATTACATTATAAAACATCTTGAAGTAGATTTTATTAATATCGGGGAAACCTAATTTAAATGCATTTTAACATTTATTATTCGATAAATAATAAAACTCGAACGATCCTATTGATCAATTTTTTTTCCTCGTTCAATTATTTCACAACGTTCTCAATGACCTGTGTATTGTACCCATTCGGCAATTAAAACAATCGGCAGTTAAAACATTTCCCGGCTGAAAAAATGTTCACAAGACTTCAATATTCTTTTCGAACTGCGAATAATAATAAAAAAAAAAAAAAAAAAAAAAAAAAAAAAAAAAAAAAAAAAAAAAAAAAAAAAAAAAAAACTCGGAAACTGCCCTCGCGGAAAAATTTCCATTGAAATTCAGATTTAGGAAGGAAACGGGCTGTTATGGAATAGGAAGGGCCCAGAAATAAAATCGGCGAGGTATGAGAGATGGTGTGGGTTTTTTGCCATTCCTGGGTTTGGGTTGAATCAGATACCGTATATTGGGTGAGATTTCTATCATAGATCCTCACGTTGTCCTTAATTAATTTTTTTTTGGGGGGAAAGTGCTTTCCACATGTGCTGGTATTCTGTTAACCAATCTCGGACCTGGTAGATACCAATCTCCTGAAACAATAGTTAACATTTATTCATCTAGGTGAATTTGTCAAAATGTTTTCGGAAAAATCAAAATAATTGTTACTATTCGTTTTATGTAATAGACGCCATTATTGACTTTATTTTTATTAACTTACTCTATGCTAAAAATTAAATCACAAAACGATCTGCGGTAATTTTTCATTAAAAAGCGAATTAGAAATTAAAAATTCAGTGACTAACTATGCACTTAGTTCTGATCATAATGCAAATGTTTTAAATCATAGTTGGGGTACCTACTATGCAGCTATTATATGACTACACTGCCTAACTATATGTATTTATGTAGATATGACTAACCGATTCTTCAACACATAGTCCCTCAATAGTTAGCCATGCTGGAATATGAAGCGCAGTAATTCGAGAGTAATTCGAAATGCGCTCCGAGTAAAACAGGATGATCTGAGTTCAAATGCTATCCTGTTGAGTTATTTTTTTCATTTAGAAAAAGTAATATTTTTTGGTTTAATACTTATAGTATACCTAATCTATATATATATATATATATATATATATATATATATATATATATATATATATATATATATATATATATATATATAAATCACGTGTCTGTCTGATTGTCCGTTTGTCTGTTTGTTTCTTATACAAATGCACACCGTTTGACCGATTTTGACCATGCTTGGCACAAAGGTAGGTCTTGTCCCGGGAAGTCTCGTAGGCTAGGTCAAAAAAGTCTAACAGCTGTCTGTCTGTATCTTTGTTCCTAATACAAATCCACACCGTTCGACCAATTTTGACCAAACTTGGCACACAGGTAGATCTTGATCCGGGGAGTGTCGTGGGGTAAGTCAAAAACGTCTACTACCTGTCTGTCTGTATGTTTGTTCCTTATACAAATCCACACCGTTTGACTGTATTTGACCAAACTTGGCACCCATGTAGGTCTCGATCCGGGGAGTGTCTTAGGCTAGTTTAAAATCGTCTAGGACTAACAGTTCCGAGGTCACGGGTTCGAAACTGTGAACCCAAACAGTTACAGATTTGTTTTATTAGATTTTAATATTACTTATTTATTTTCTAATTTATTTGGGCTTTTCTAGATGCATAAAGTAGGTGTAGCATGGCACAACGGGTAACAGCTCGTTTACTATATTTAGCAATATATCCAGGAACGATTCTATGACTACAATGAACAAACTAAATATTTATAAAACAAATGTATCCTATACTTTATTACTCGACTAGTTTCGAGTTCTATGGTCGCCACTTCAGGAGGCTAAATTTAAATTCAGTGATATCCTTGTGAGCATGCAAATTAAAGTGCCACCGAAATTCGAATATGCCAGAAGATATTAATCCGCGAATATGATACAAAATCAGAAAAAGGGCACTTTATTTTGGACATCTTTCTGTTTTTAGCGCGGTTCCTCCCTCCCCTACAGGGAGGAACCCCGCTTATAAGGTTGATCTCATGACGCAATCCGGATGTGCCGACTAGAAAATTTTGCGTTTCAGAACCCCTAGAGACCAAAAATGATAGTGGTTAAAATTTGTATTTATATATATATATATATATATATATATATATATATATATATATATATATATATATATATATATATTAGTCTGTTCGCTCTGTGGCTCCCAGACGAATGGTCCGATTTTGATGAAATTTGGTACAAAAATCTTTCGTCTGATTTGAAAGGTCAAGTTCGTTAACCAGCAAAATCCGCCCACTGGAAGATGGCGTTTGGGGAAATTCGCGCAAAAAAAATCGCAACGCTTACGTTTTTGAGTTCATAAGCTTGTAAGTACTCGTTTTATATGCTTCTTGGGCTAGGAAAACGAATGAAACAATTTTCAAGGCGATAGCTTTAACCGTTTTCGAGAAAATTGGAAAAATAGTTTCTGAATACCGTTTTTGGTTTGGGTACTTAGAATCATGGGATTCAGTTGAAACATTTTTTGCATGTTTGAATTTCATTAAAACTAATATGTTAAACTTTTGGAGTTAAGGAAGGGTTAGAATAAAATATTTCATGAACAGTCATGAAAAGTTTTGGGAACTTCGTATACTTTCATTAATATCTCGAACACGGTTGGGAAATCGTGGTAACTGGATAGAAACTATTTGAAAGCTTACTAAATTCTCTACAAAAAAGATTCTAAAACCATTTTTGATTAAGTTAGGTCAATCGGAGAAATAAGTGCTTAAAACTTCAAATACGAAGTTTTGTTCTTATGAACGGGTTTTTGTCGTTCTTTTTGTAATTTTTGTCTCTTCCCCTTAGTTTTTTATTGCTTTTTATTCCGAAACTGATCTTGAAACTTTGTTCCAGTAAAACACACACACATATATATATATATGTGTGTGTGTAAATTTCATTTTAGAAAATAGAAAATGAAATTTACACACACACACACACACACACACATATATATATATATATATATATATATATATATATATATATATATGTGTGTGTAAATTTCATTTTATAAAATATGTTCATTTCAGTTCGCTGTTGAAAATAGGAGATTTTTTTTAAGTTCCCCTGACGGGCTCTGACACAGTCTCTCTGAAAATTAAAAATAAAAATAAATATCTGCCAATTAATACAGATGTGATGCATAAATAAATAAAAAAATAATAATTAAATAAATAACTGGAACAGAAGGAAATAAAGTCCCTTTGAAGGGATGATATTGTTTTTCTTTTTTAAATCCCAAGCTCCATTTCTAGAACTATTTTTTCCTCAGGTTTTTAATATTCCTTTTTTTTGCCTTCTTTTTCTTGTCTAGTATTTCGTTCTTTTTCTTTTCCTACAATGCCTTTAGATATTTTCCTGTTCTCTCTAATTAATGCAGTTTATTAGAACTCTTCATCGATTTTGTTTTCAGTTTTTTCAAAACAATTCCTGATACCGCATTTAAAGGATGTCGATAGACGAAATCATCATTCGTTTTGTACAGTTCATCGACGTAAGAAAAATAAAGTAAGGAGTAACAATTAGTCCAACTCTTTTTAAACAATAAATAAAAATCCTTTCGTTAAATAAGTGAAACACTCAGCGAAATAGGCCTGGTTTATATGGGGAAAGAGAATGACGCGGTGGCCTTAGAAGAAATTACCATGTTTTCTTTTTAATAAACATGAGCGCCCTCTCAAGGTCAAGATTTCATATCAAGACACTCTTCTTATTTATACTCAATAATATACCAGATCATAAAGCCAAAAATCGTTAAAGAAAACTATTTGAAATTCACTACAAATATACATAAATTAGGAATAGCTTCACAAACAAGATTGTGCTGCCCTCAAAAGACTAACTTTTATTAGAAGCGACACACTTATTAACGCAAATATTTTAAGCAGCTATGTACGTTGAGTGAAATATTTTCAAAAAATGAGACATTAAATATTTTCCTCACAACTGCCCCAAACACCTTTCTCCAGGGGGTATCATCAACATTGGATCCGATCCGATAGCCACCGACCGTCGAAAGAAAAACATATACATGCATCTCAATGGACGTGCCTACATTGGTCCCGATCCGATCTGATGGCCACCGATTCTCGGCCGTTCAAAGTCGTTTGTTTCTAGACCGATTTCAGACCGACGACACAAAATGGCGCCAAATGACGTATTGTGTTTCAAAAAGGTCTACAGCCTCTACATCATAACCGCTTTTAATGCATTTTTTTTTTTTTTTTTTTTTTTTTTTATAAATAAAAGCTAATACAATTTAGAATAACTCTGTCAATTCACATTTTTGTTTATTGTTTCCCTCGTTTATTAAATTACGTGGAATGAAGTTTATAACCATGTTTATAACCTTCAAATGTTTATAATTTTCCAATGTTTATAACTTTCCAATGCTTGTCACCTTCTAGTTACCTTTCTTATAAATAATTTTAAAATATGAATACTAATACCTCCAGGGTTCAACCTAATCGAAGGTTTCGATGCTTCTTAGGTAGTCTTTCTTAAATTAATCGCTCATTTTCACTTCACTACGAGGTCATTACTGATGAGCTGTGACTAGATCGGATCGGATCGGGCCGGGCCTAATGTAGGCACTCACGTCGGCCGTTGTCGGTGGAACGAAATCGGATTGGATCGGATCGGATCGGGAGAATTACAGGTCCAATGTAGGTGCAGCCTAGGACATATCAAGGTTCTACTTTCACTAGAATCAATAAAAAAAACTGAAAAATATTTATTAGTTTTAAAATTACCTTTTTAAAAATAAGACTCATTATTAGAAATAAATAACAAATCAATGAAAATAGCAGGTTTAGAAGTTAAGCTAAAATAAGTAATGAGGGAAGACCGGGGAAAAATGTGTATCTTTGTATAATATAGTGAGCAAATAAGATAGGTAATAATAATAAATATTTAGAATCAAATTCTATCTTTTCAAGGTGCTTATTTATTTATTTATTTTTGGTTCCGCTTTATGGCGATGTACTCCTTACATATAGTTATTACAAACATTACATATGTACATTACATTGTCTTATATACTTACATTATACACACACACACACACACACACACACACACACACACACACACACAGACACATATCTATATTATTAAATTACATTATATCAACGTATTGTCTATTTACATATTTACATTACAATATGCTTAATAAGTTTGCTTTTATTATTTACACACATATATACATACACATATAATATTAGATTGCATGATTTTAAATTAAGTTTATTTACATTATATATATATATATATATATATATATATATATATATATATATATATAGGTTTATTTACAGAAACATCAGTCATTTTACTTTTGCATCTTAGGAAGATCAGTATCTTCCTAAGATGCAAATGCTTCAATAACTCCTTACAACAAAACAATGCTTTTCAAGATACAAGCATTGTTTTGTTGTTTATTCATTCATAATATATTTATTGTTAATTTTGTCATCTTTTTCTGCTTCTTCCTCATTTGTTAAATAGACTGCACAAGTCGTCATACAAAGACCGGTAGGTAACCCACTTGACGTGAGCGTTGAGCCTAGTTGAGAAAAAAACATTATATTTTTCTAACAAATTAAAATATTTATTTATTTATTGTGAGTTCCGCGAATTATCGGTAAAATAGAGTGTAATAGAACTCTTAACATTCCCTCCATTTTTTCCCTCTATTTTACCATAATTGCAACACTATGGGTTTATTTCATGCCCATGTAATTTTGGCATTCTTTGTAAACTGAAGAATAAAAATTCTTCTCCTTTCAATAGAATTTCTTGTCAACACATTCGGGTCGTTTATTATTTACTGCGTTTCATTGATGTTTTATGCGTACTTAATGTACATACACAAAGACGTATGCGAATTTCCTTTGCCCTTTTTATTCCTTGCTGACTTTATAAGCTTAGATGCTGTCAATAACTCCTGGCTCCTTGCGATATTAATTAAGGTGCTGTCACCTTCCTTGGACCATTTGTTAGTTCGTAGGGGTTCATAACGCTTGGCTATTTATTAAATTTTTCTGCTTTCTTGAGAGCAATTATTGTTCTATTTAATCTTATGGAGAATAAATGACCCTTTATGTATCGATGCCAAAATTTCATGAAAGCTGTTATTATGAACGCTTTTACGACAAGGAGTCGTTGCTTGGGCGTATTTTTTTTTTTTTATTTTTTTTTTATTTATTTTTTTTATTGATTTTTTTTATTGATTTTAAATTAAACTTAAAATTATATTCAAGAAGAACGCGTTGATGCCGACGCATTCTTGTGACTAGAGCCTTTCTTAAGAAAGAGAGAAAATGCGGATTGAGTAATTTCCGCTTCTGCGTAACTTGGCTACTGTCAGTTTCCTGTGCATTGTCACGCCTAATATATCAAGTTTCTTCCAGATCTTTTTTGAGTAGATGTTGTCATTTCTTACGACATATATATATACGGAAATAAGTATGGAAACGCGCTAAGACGACGCATAACTAGTGAGTCCGACGTTTTAGAATGCTACCAGGTGATATGATGTCTTCGTTTTTATTGGGTACGTTATTAAGATATACGAATTATCTAATATCCTATTAATTATAAGACACAAATTGGATTCATAAATGTCTCCTAAGAAAAATCTCAATCTAATAATAAGCTTGTTAAATTTCCTACAAATAAGTTTCTTATGCGATTTTTGATAGAGCGATCTTATTCGGGAGATCGATGGTATAATGCACTGATTTCCGCTTAGAATTCTTGGAGTTTCTTGATGTGGTGCATAAGTTTTTGCTTTGCTTTGAGATTTCATTTTATATTTTTCAGGAAAGATTAAGAAAAAAACATTAACCGTTTATATTCCAACCTTTCCAAATGACATTAGGGTAAGAACATATCAGCGTTGAGATGACGAAGTTCCTACGAGGCGGACTTTTTTTTCCTTGCTTCCAAAAAAAAAAATAATAATGATAAAAAATAAGTATACAAAAATAAATAAATGAATAAACACAAAAAAGGTATGTCTGAATAGACATGTTAAAAATTAATTAAAAAATAATAAAATAAATATATACATTTTTACGTGTGTTTTTGTCTTTTCTTTTGCGGAAGTTTATATCTGGTTCTTATATCTATGCAATCATAATTTTTTCCAAAGCAACATTATCTCAAACCCAATATTTGGAACACAACACTGCCTAAACACACAATTCTATGAACCCTGTTCATCCTAACGTCACACACTACACCATTCAACTATAGTCTTAGGGCTGTGAAAACCAAGAAGTTTTCTGGCCCTCAAAATCCCAACCCAACTCAACCCATAAAAGATATATCAATATTTAAAATATGTCAGTTTACTTAGTGACACCCTATATTATTAATTACAATGAAATGATATGCCCGTTTACCAATGGGTCAATACTATCAAGAAAGCCATTGAAATTCAATGTAGTTTGGGCTTGTACAATTAAAAGTTGGCTGCCTTAGTTGGAAACAGCATCTTCCTTTAATCAACTTAGACCACTTTCCATTCGGTTCCTTAATAGATCCGAGGCTCCCCGTCTCGTTTTAACTTTAACCTGATCAAACAAACCGACCTAAGGAGGTCAGGGCTTCGGATGAACTTATTGTAGATTTTTCTGTACAGATCTAGGAATGAAGTAACTATTAAAACTATTAAAAGAAATCTCAGTTCTGATTATACCGCAGGAAAGGTAATTAAATTTTACAACTTTTGTGAAATTCGGCAGTTTGCAGTACTGCACTACTTAGTGATTCTCGAGCATTTGTGGCTAACTAGTCTTTGTTATTAAAATCATCTTTTTAAACAGTTATTATGGTTTGAAAAAGTCACTAGTGAACCAAGTCCTTTTTTAGCCTTCAAGGAAATTTAATTTTGATAGAAAAATAATTTAAGGTTGAAATATTATGTGTGCAAATAGAGCAAATTGAGGGTGTCCTACAACCAACGGTGTTTTTTTTTTTGTTTTACAAATGAGCATTGCTTTGGCATATCTCTGGAACAGGACGATATAGAAACATAAGGTGGAGAGCCTTATAAGGTTCGTAGACGGCGGTTTATGGTTTTTAAAAGGCGCGCTGTTTGAGATTCATAAATGCCGTAGCGTTTAACTATTATTTTTTTCTTGTCCCCTCCCACACCCCGGCAAACATCAACGGCGGCGCGGTTTTTAAACCACAAGTTTTCGACCGCATTACAACCTGCTTCCTCAGGTGGTACGTGGTGCTTTTCTATTTGACATTTTGCTTTCAGCTACGAAAAAATATTCATGTACTACCTGAGGAAGCCGGCTGTAATATGGGGAAGGGCACCTCCCCATATTACAGCACCTCCCCATATGTATTATTTACACTAAAAAATACATTTTTAGTATTTTTTTAAACATCTTAAATTGTATATACTTGCGATAACACCTTTATAGATTATTTGGTGCATATTTTAAATGATGTGTGTGATTCTCTAGAGATACCTTGTATAAGAAAATGGAAATATATAATGTATAAGAAAAAAATGTAGTTGAGAAGATATATGTTTGAAACATATTGTTATAATATAAACAATTTACCTAGGTAACATTAATTAGTTATTATATTGTTTACTTCTCGTTTCCTTTGTGTGGGGGAGATTTGCTGAGATTAAAAACATTTTCATTTAAACAGATCTCCTGCTTTTCGGTTTTCCTTTATTTTGTAGGGTTACAAACCTTTCTTTCTTCGCGTTCTTTAAGTATATCGATCGATTCATTATATTCACAAGAGTTTCTGATTACTAATTATTTAAATATGCGGAAGGTCAGTCAAACTATACTAAACAATTTAACTATATTTATTTCCCCATCTTGCGACATGCTTCAAGCTAGGAATTCTATTAGCTTTCCTTCCCAAGGGCTTATAACAAGCAGAACCTCCATTATAAATATTAAAAGCATTTTTAAATGAAGAGGCCAAGATGAGAAATAAAAATGTGCAAGAATTCCTCCTCTATTCTTCAGCTCCCCCCTCCCCACATTGGCACAACCTTGGGGATTAATGCGAAAATGCATGGCTTTCCTAGGGGATTTGTGCCTGTATACAAATGAGACCATTACCACGTTAAACACTTTCATTTGGGAATACACTGTTATTTATATTTTTAATCTTATAGGGGTTCCGGTGGACAGTTTAATTAACCTTTTCCGTTTTACAGAAATAAAATTTAGTACAGATTATAATTATTTACTAAAAGAAAAATAAATTAACCAAAGAGGGCAACACAAATATTTTATTGACTACTCTTCCATTCCACAACCCGTTCTATTTTGTATTGTTTCTTTTAGTGTTCACAACCTTAAGACTGGATCAAAATTCTCCTATAAAATCTGTATATTTACACATTTGTGTGTAACTATTTCAAATCTTCGACAAATTGTATTTCATTTTTCAAGAAAAACATGTTGACATTAAAAGGGACATTATAGCCCCCATTCTTTTAATGGAGAACAGAAAATTAAACGTTTACGACTGTCTATAAAAAATAGTGTCGGCGGAAAATCCGATAAGGGTTATAAAAAAAATACAATATGGACTCCAATACAAGCCTTAATAGTCGAAATTAAGTGTCATCCAGCGAATTTTGCCATTAAACGACTTCCAGCAATAGGCGAATACTTTTTCCGTACCGTAGTAGTACCGTCTTTACATTATATGTCAGTAAAACTATTATTATAATTATATACCAGCTGTAATTTCATCTATTCAGAGAATAATAATAATCCGTTTACATGCAATAAATCTGGCCAAATATGCTTTAGTTTAGTTTTTTTTTAAATATTTTCTTGGGGAGAAATTATTATTCAAAAACTTATTAATATAAAGGAATTTAATCAAGCACTTAGCTATACTTTTACCATATAAACTTAATTGCATATACGGCACTTAACAATTAGACGTCTCCTTTAACCTCGGATGGATGGATTCGTTTATCATTTCCCAATTTTGTTGATTATGTTCAACTTAATAATAATCTGAGTATCAGTGATATTGTGTATAAATTTATTATATTACTATTTATTTAGGTCCATTATTTTATTTTTTATTATTATTTTTTTTTTTTTTTTATTTTTTTCTTTGAATATGTAAACTTAAGCTTGCCTACAATTTACTTTCTTAACATAGAAATATATTTTATTTATTACATATATTATATTATATATATTTTTATTTAGTAATTTTCTTTTATTATATATATATATATATGCACAATTATTTGTTTATTAATTCTATTTTATTGGCAGTTATACGACTATTTAGAATTTACCATATTGACTTTATATTATTATAGAAAATAAATTATGCTATTCTTTTCTTTATATCATGTACTACATTTTTTCTTCATACTACTTTACATACAAATCTACGTACTATCTAAATACATTCATACATTGTAATAATTGTATACATTCCTAAAAAAAAAATCAGTCCCGTAACAGGTCACAAGGGCCCAGAGAGGCAGATACTGTAGAGGTATCTGATTCTTGACCATACGGCACACTAGGGATATAGTGTGGTCAATACTATGCTCCGGCCGCCTGATTTTTTCCTTGCTGCTTCGACTGCTAGAGTCATTAGCATCAAGGTACCCATTGATAAATTAATTAAAGTCTGGGTTGGCCTAGGGACGATCTGGGACCCCAAATCCAACCCTCGAACGACGGCACTAGAAGAAAAATCTTTAGTGCGCGCTCGGGTTTTGAACCTGATCCTCCAGTTCATTAGTCGAGTGCTCTACCACTGAGCTAACCATAATCATCAAATAGAGTATTTTTTAGACAGTATGAATGTATACAGGGGGGCGGTATACATTCATACTGTCTAAAAAATACTCTATTTGATGATTATTTTTATTCTTTTTCTTTCGAATTCCATTAATACTATTAACAACTGATAATTTATTTTCAATCTACTTTCTAGTTTATTTACAGCTCCGAAGTTCATTTTCATTAGATATCGTAATTTCCCTGCTGATATGCAAGTCAATAAACTGGAGTTTGGTTAAGCCAACCTTAAATAAATGTTACCTGGGTTCAATCCTTACCTGGAAAAGTACTTTTTTCAGAATTTAAGGTCCCGAAACATTTCTTTAAATCCGAATCACTCTATTTTCCAGCTTGATTTTTCCGTTCAGGAGCAATAAATGTGGTCAAATATAACTTTTCTATAGTAGTCTTGTTAAGGGACCGTAGGGGGAGATGGTAGTATTTACTCAACCTAAGCTGATAAAAAAAAGAAAAAGAGATAAAAAAAGTAGGCTTTTCCCAAGGAAGGCTGCTGAGAAAGCTCATTTCTCTGTGAAGATTTCAAGAAAAGGTCTTGACTTACTAAAATATCTTTTCTCTTCATCCCTTCTCTTTAGTCATCGCTTTAAGGCCTGTTGACCTTTCCCTTTAGTACTACACCTCTTTCAGGCCTTTTGATCATTCCAAATTTATTCTGATATTAATCGCAATCATGAACTTCAAGTTACTTCTTTTAACTTTTGACGTTTATTGAACCGTGTTATTAATGTTGGCACTTATGTCGGCGTTTTTGGAGAGTTTTCCGCTTTTTCAAAGGGGAAAAAACCTGCTGATGACGCAATCCAAAAGTGCTGACTAAACAAAAATATACATTTCATAACCCATAAGTCACGGAAACTCGGATGTTCGAATTTTTCTGACCGTCAACAAAATGATCTGACTTTTATATATTTAGTACAAAATTATTTCTTTGAAACGGCACGTCAAGTTCGTTTACTAACCTCTTTCCAGTAAAACAGGCTTGCAGGTATAATGTTTAGAGGCCTATTGGCATGGCGAATCAGATAATCTCAGGCGTGGAATAATGAATATTTAATGGTGTTCGAAAAAACTACAACTTTAATTTTGGCTTCTCTGAAAATTCATTCACAAAGAAATATATAAATTTTGATTATTGTTGGAATCGCTGGATGGAAAAAATTGATGTTCAGAAGTACTTAAAAGTCCAAAATTTCCACAGGTCCAAAAACAAAATACCTGTGGAAACTTTGGACTATTTAAGTCTTCTCAAATGTTGGTTTTAGATGGTTTCTGATAAAGAAGTTTTAAAAACTAGATATTTTGTAAATATTCTTGAGTAGATCTTTACATTTTTTGTACTTTCCTAAATACAACGTCAACTGTTGTTCATTTCTCTATTTCCTCCCTATAGTAACCCTATAGAGAGGGAGTTTATTCTGCATGTCCCATGCTTTGCATATAACATACATTTTTTATGTATTACATTTCGTTTTAAATATATAGATTTTATATAAACAATATTTATACTTTATGTACAGTTTTTTTTTTCAATATTGAGGGGCATCATATTTTTAACCTAATATGTATCTGGTATAGTCTAAATCTTATATCGAATGTCATTCTAGTAGAATAGAATTTACAGAAATTCCCTCTAACATTAGTCTAGATTTAATATGAAAGAGCAATGAAAAACTTTGCAAAAACAAAGCATATAGTAAATATAAATATAAGATATAAATATAAAATGTAAATATAAAATATAAATGTTATAAATAAATACAAAATATAAATATAAAAAGAAAATAAATAAATATAATATGTACATATACACATACACACCCATATATACATACATATATACACATACATACATATACATATATATATATATATATATATATATATATATATATATATATATATATATACATATATACATATATATACACACATACAAACATATACACATACACACATACATACACACATCTACGTATACACACACACACACACACACACACACACATACACATACATATATATATATATATATATATATATATATATATATATATATATATATACATACATACATACACAAAACATAAATATAGAATACAAATATAAAATTCAAGTATAAAATACTAATGTAAATATAAATATAAAATATAAATATAAGATGCAAACATAAAATATAAATATAAAATATAAATATAAAATATAAATATAAAATATAAATATAAAATATAAATATAAAATATAAATATAAAATATAAAATATAAATATAAGATATAAATATAAAATATACATATAAAAATAAATTTAAAATATAAGTATAAAATATAAATATAAAATATGGGTATAAAAATATATAAATATAAAATACAAATATAGGATATAAATATAGAATGTAAATATAAAATATAGATGTAGAATACAAATATAAAAATATAGATATAAAATATTATTATAAATATAAGAATATAAAGCTAACAGATAAATCAATATAAATCATTGTTCCTCCATCTTTACTCATACACGAGATTAGCCAACAACACAGAGGTTCCGAATCTAATATCTTAATCTTGAATCTTCGTGTAATTGTTTGATCAGTTTTTCTAGAGCCAGAGGATATTTATCGTAGAGCTCCTTTGGGCTTAATGGCCACTCTTTTTTATCTTTTTTAATAGTGTTTCTTAACGTTGTCCTGTATTCTTCTGTAAGTGAGCAGTCGTAAATTAAGTGAAAGTACGTTTGTTCAGTATGATTGTCACAAGTGCATGTGTTGAAGTCAGTGAGTTTGTATTTGTGTAAATAACTATTTATTGTTCCATGACCTGTGAGTAGTTGTGTGAGGTGGTAGCTTGTTTTGTGTGTGTGTTTGAAGTTGTTATGTTTTATCTCTGGTATAAAGTATTTTAGGTGTGCCCCTTTTTCAGTTGCTGTCCACCTTTCCTGCCATTTTATGTAATATTTGTTCTTTAATAAATATTTTATATGTTCAGTAGATATCTTTTCATATATAATTGGGAGGTTAGTGTCGGTTGAAGCTGATTTTGCCAAAACGTCTGCTACTTCGTTCCCCTCTATACCTGAATGTGCTTTTACCCATTTGAATTTGACTATTGAGTTTTTAGTTTTGATCGTATGTATTTTCTGTCGTATATTGTCTACTAGAGGGTCGTGTACATTGTAGTTATTCAGTCTTTGTAGTGATGTTTTGCTGTCAGTGTTTATTAGTACGTTCGTGTTTTGTATTATGTTGTGTTCGTCAAGATAGTCTAGTGCTTTCTGGATAGCAAGAAGTTCTGCCTGGTTATTTGTGCAGTCCGGTCCTAGTCTGTATTTCATGGTTTGGATAGCTGTTTCTCCTTGGTATACAACGAATCCTACATGCACATCCTACATGTTCGTTTTGTTTGCTACCGTCAGTGTATATGGAGAGTTGTGTTGTTGTCTCTTCGGAAGTTGTGTTTGTCGAAGGATATACCCATTTACTGTGTGGTGTAATTACTTCTACATTATCAGCTGATATTTCGTCCACATCTTCCCTTAGTTTTACTACCTTGTAATAATCACTGTAGATATTAGCTAGAATAGATATAGGCATTATATTAGCTAGTACGCAAGAAGCTTCTAAGGAAACTGTTCTGTACCCTTTAATTATTTTTAGAGCCATTAGCCTTTGTACTCTTTCTAATTTCCTTACATTGGTCTTCTTCCCTCAAGCATCTTTCCAACTACTTATAGCATAGGTTAATGCAGGGGGTATGGCACCTTTATAGATAATACTTAACGCCTCACTTTTTAGGCCCCAATTTGCTCGGGCTGATATGGAAAGTAAGATAATAATTTTAATCAATTTTGTTTGAAGGAAGTCTATTTGCTTGTTCCATCTTAATTTATTATCTATAATAATTCCTAAGTATTTTGTAAAATTTAATTTGTTTAATTTTTCGTTTTGTAAATATATATCGAAATTTGAGCTAATCCTTTTTTTGGTGAAGACTAAATAGTTACATTTATTGGTACTGAATTTTAATTTATTATTGTGTGCCCAGAGGTTTATCATTTTTGTTACGCTATTTATTAGAATTTTAATTTCGTCCATTAGCTTGGCAGTTATTAGGATGACAAGATCGTCAGCAAATGCTATTATTTTACATCCTGGGAGTAGTTGATAAGTTAGTAGTTGGTTGACTATTATGTTCCATAGTATTGGAGAACATGCAGATCCTTGAGGTGTCCCTAAGGTGTGTTTTCTCCGCAAAGTTAAGGAAGCTGTATTTATTACTGTTTCCCTGCCGTGTAGATAGTTTAAGATTAACTTATAAAGGTTCCTAGGACAATTGTATTCCTTCAACGAGTTAAGAAGCGATGGCCACCATACGTCATCAAATGCTCCTTTTATGTCTACTGAAATTAATAGAGTGTGTTTATTTTCATTTTGTCCTGTTTTAATAGTTTCTACAACTTTATAAATGGCGTCTGGAGCTCCTCGTTGTGGGGTAAAGCCGAATTGATGGGGGTGTATTAGATTGTGCGTAGATAGGAATTTTAGTAACCGCTTATGCATTAACTTTTCTAGAATTTTAGCTTCAGTATTTATTAAGCTAATAGGTCTTATTGAGTCGACTGAGGTTTTTGGTTTGTCGGGTTTTTAGAGTAATATCAGTTTTGATATTTTCCACGAGTCAGGAAGTACTCCTTTTGTGTAGCAATCATTGAATATATAACATACTATTTTTTTATGGTTTTCGAAGATTTTCTTAAAGATTTTTGGTGTAATGCCATTTATTCCGGGACTTTTTTTAGTATTTAAGTTTTCTATGATTTGGGTTATTTCACCGCTGGATAGAGGCGCATCATCTTCGGTATGTGGTAGAAACTTCATACCTACTCGTTTTTCTGTTTGTGAATTATTTTCGAACCTATCTTCGTCTTGTATTATGATGTGATCAAGTATGTACGGCAATGTTTCTTCCATATTTTTGGTGTGAGTTCCATCGTTTTTGTTTATGGTATGCAGTTTGAAATAATTTTTAATTTTTTTTGTTGCCAACTTGTACGGCCAGGACCATGGATCAGTATTTCCTATCGAAGAACAGTACTCTTTCCACGAGGACACTTTCTTTTCTTTTATTAATTTTTGATATTCGTGTCTTTTTGTTAAATATGTTCTTCTTCTTTCTAAGCGAAGTTCCTCATTATTCAATGTCCTTTGGTAAAGTTTGCGGGCTTTGTTTGTCTCTTTTCTTAATTCCGTTAAATCGTCAGTCCACCAAGGAGAATTCTTTTTACCTTCCTTCGCCTTTTGCTGATTAGAGCTAATTTTGATAAAGACTTTGTTACATGTTTTTTCGATGGCCTTAGAGAACAAGTTAATAGTTCTCTCAACTCCATTCTTTTGAGCGTTTGTGATACATTCTTCATCTATTCTTAGCTCGTTTAGATTGGTTTGTAACCTAAATGTTTTTCTCAGCTCATCATTAAGGACTTCGTTGAAGTTGGTCCAATTGGCTAGTCTTGTATTGTATTTTATTTCTTTATAGATATTTTGTTGATTAGTTTGATTCCATGCTATAGTGAAGGTTATAGTGTTATGGTCCGAGAGATTTTCGCAGTCGTGTATTTTCCAATTTAATATGTCCCCGGAAAATAATGTACTTGTCAAGGTCAGATCTATATTGCTCTCACCTCGGTAACCGCGGAAGGTTGGTTTCTCTAAATTAAGGTTTTGTATTTTAAGATTATTTGTAACGATAAAATTCTCTAATTCCCGCCCTCTATGATTTGTAGTTTTATCAAACCAAAGCCTAGATCTACTATTGCTATCTAGTGCGATTAAAATGCTAGCGTCTTGGTAATCGTCCAAAATGTTTTTTAGTTCTCTTAAATTTTCTTCAATATCTAACTCAATGTCGAAATATCCACTGACTACTACATAATATTTATGTTTAAAATATATTTGTGCGGTTATTATGTCGTGATTGGAATATTGGTTTAATTGAAGGAGTTGGATGTTTTTGTTATTTATAATTATTGCGGCTCGAGGTCTTCCATTTCCTTCGGAATACAGTACTTTATATATATGCTTTAGTCCTTTTACTTCGTCGTTTACAGTGTATGGTTCCTGGAGAAAGGCTATATCGATATTCTTTCTGGCAATAAATTCATTAAGTGATAATGTTGCTTTCCAAGAACGGCGGAGATTTATTTCAGCTATATTGAGTTGATTATTCATAGTTATCATGATGTGTATTAATAATTATTGTATTATATAATATATAAGACATATACGTATATATAAGCACACATATGTATAATACTGCCTGTAAGTACATACGATCGACCATGAATATGAGGGAAGCTTTTTGTACGTTTATATTATTAGTCCACAGACTTAGGGAGAGCCTGGTAAACTTAATATTAATTTTAATGGCTAGACTCCTATGCTCTATAATTTTTTTGAGCGTGTGATATTTTGTCCTACATGAAGCTTTTCCTATTTGATTTTCCGCTGGGACTAGAAATATACCATTTAGGTTAAGGATGTAGTACGAAATATCAACTGTTATAATATCCTCTTCTACTAGTTTGAATTTGTTTTTAGAGACAAGCTTTTTAATTTTTATACTAATTAAGATATTGGATTCAATAACAAGGGATTTTAGTCTATATTTTTTAAATACTTTGATGTTGTAAAATGTTAAATCTTTCGCGCATTTAATGTTAATCATAATCGGTATTTTGAATCATTCTTTTGATTGGGTTTTTGTAAGATGGACTTACCTTGTTAAGGGCTGAGTGGTTGGTTGCTACTCTGTGTTGTGGCTTGGCGTATTTGTTGAAGTTGCTACAGTTGATGCATCGTTGTTTCCTGCTTTAACAGCTGTCTCCGTCCTGATGTTTGTCTTCTCCGCAGTCCGGGCACTTCTGCTTCTTTCCTTCACACTTGCTGCTCAGATGGTTCAATTTGAAGCAGAGTCCGCATCTTCTAACTGAGATGTAGTCTTCCACATAACAAATGCTCCAATAGAGTTTGATTCTTCTCCATTGAAGTTTCTTCCTTTCGCTTCCAGAAAGTTCAAGGATTAGATTTCTTCTTGAAGACCCTTTGATGCCAAAAATTCTTTTGAAAATTATCTTCTCTCTGTCGAGATTTAGTGAATCATTTTGATCTAATAAGGTGTCTACGGCATTATTGTCTGTAATTTCCTCGGGGATATTTTTTATTATGATCCTTGGTTTTAATTTTTCAATGGGTTCAACTTTTAGATTACCGCTTTTTTCTTTTAGATTATCTGATATAATATCTATATCTTCTTTTGAGTCTGATTCGATTATCACGTGACCTCTCTTTGTAGTTTTTAATTTTTGTATTCCTACTTTTAATAATCGTGGATTTAGAGTTGTCTTTAGTTTTATTTTTATACCATCAACAGGTTCTTTCTCGTTTTTACTTTTTATGAGAATTTTATGTGCGGATTTGATGCCTGTTTTGTTTATTAGTAAAGCCTCAGCATAGGATTTTTCTAGATTTACCGTGTTCTGTTGTGATTGTTCATCTCCACTGGAAGGCCTTGATTTTTCAGCTTCAATATTCGCCTTGATATCTTTTATGATGTCCATGACTTGTAGTAACTTGCATTTCAGGTCGTTCTTTAAAGGTTTAAATAATCTTTCGAAGGAATTATAAATGTTCAACAATAAATAAATTACATTATTTGGCTATTAAAACCACAGTCATAGAAAAAATGCTTGGCATTTCGGATTCGAAATTCGAATTAGAACTTACTTGTTTCCTGCAATCGAAAGCGAAATATTTATAGTTCGTATTCTAGGCTTGCCAAATACGCTAGGATGGCTCAGTGGTGGAGCACTTTTGACTAATGTTCTGGAGAACTTGAGTTCAGAAGTCAGGCTTTAGATTTGGAATCCCAGGACTTCCCTAGGCTCACTTTACCGTAATTTGTTGGCTAGCTGCAATAGGGAAAATCAGCCGGCCGAAGAGTTTTACTGACCACACTATCTCCCTAGAGTGTCGTATGGTCCAGAATCTGATGCCTCTACAGAATCTGCACTTCTTAGACCTTGTGGCATGTTAAAGGAGTGAAATCTCTGGTGGTATCCTACCAAATACCACCAGCTATAAAATCACGTTAAGAAACCCAAAGCTAGGCACGGGTACTATTTATTAAAAAATATGCTGTAATATGAGGAGACCTGTGGATTTTGTATTTAACAAATAATTTATCAGTAGATTGGGGAAAATCACTTGTTTGGTGCGCTTTTATATCTGGCATGTACATAATTATTCATGCTATGCTCATAATTATTATGAGCAGGACTTTAAGGATTTGATGATCACTATTAAGCTGAATCCATAAATAATATCACTCTGTCCCTATAGAATATCTGAGACTTCTATGTAGAAAGAGTCAATACATATTCCAGATATTTTTTTGGATATTACAGTTTAGCAAAGTTCTTACAGAAGTCATACACAAGAGACTTCAACTTAAACCACGAATTATACAAGCTAACAAATAACACAAACTAACAAGCGAGCTACAGTAATATTTCCTAATTATTCTGACAATATAATACTACGTGTTACTTGTTTAGTTAAGTGAAGGCTGTCATAAGTTGACTTGAGTATTTGGTAAACTTTGCGTCAGTTGCATTTATATAAAAGGTATTCAACGTGGATGTCCAGAGCGGTCGTTGAAATAACGAAATACCTAGTTATGTCTTGTTAGTTGAACTATTTACACACCCGCAATACACAGAATTAGTAATTGCTTTTACAATATGGAACCTTTTACGAGTTTACAGTTAAGGGATGTTGTGTCCTTCCATATTCCAAGCACACAATATCTACATTAATTTTTGTACATTGGTGAAGATAAATGTTATTACCAAGTTCACTTAATTATATGGAACGTTCAGAATAACATTTTTTATATCAAAACAGCCACTTCCGTAGTCTCCGACTTAGGAGATCCTATAGAAATATAAGCCTAAACTGTAGAAGAAAATGTCTTGGGCTTTCTGATGATAAATAATTTTTTATTTAGTTTTTAGCGCGGTTCCTCCCTCCCCCATAGGGAGGAACCCCGCTTATAGGGTTGATACAATGAAACAATCCGGAAGTGCCGACTAGAAAATTTCGCGTTTCAGAACCCCTAGAGACCGAAAATAACGGTGGTTCAAATTTGTATATATATATATATATGTATATATTTATTTATATATATATATATATATATATATATATATATATTTGTCTGTTCGCTCTCTAGATAGAAGACGAATGGTCCGATTTTGATGAAATTAGGTACAAAAATCTGTCGTCCAATTTGAAAGGTCAAGTTCGTTAACCAGCAAAATCCGCCCACTGGAAGATGGCGTATGGGGCGAAATTCGCGCAAAAAAAATCGTAACGCTTACGTTTTTGAGTTCATAAGCTTGTAAGTACTCTTTTTATAGGCTTCTTGGGCTAGGAAAACGAATGGAACCATTTTCAAGGCGATAGCTTTAACCGTTTTCGAGAAAAAAAAATAATAAGAACCAAGTGAAAAAATAATTTTTGAATGCCGTTTTTGGTTTGGGTACTTAGAATCATGGGATTCAGTTGAAACATTTACTGCATGTTCTACTTTCATCAAAACTAATATGTTAAAATTTTGGTTACGTTTGGAGTTAAGGAAGGGTTAGAATAAAATATTTTATTAACAGACATAAAAAGTTTTAGTAACTTTGTTTACTTTCATTAATATCTTAAAAAAGGTTGAGAATCTTGGTAAACGGAAGAATACCATTAGAAAGCTTATTAAATGCTCTAAAAAAAAGGTTCTAATGAAAGTTTTGATTAGGCGATGTCAATCGGAGAAATAAGAGCTTAAAACTTTAAAGTAATTGATTTCGCTTATTCGAACTGTTCTTTTTGTCTGTTTTTTATTCCTTGTTATTTTTTAATTGCTTATTGTTGGATAATGTATTTGAAAATAAAACAGGTTAAGAAAAATAAGAAAAACAATTTAATGTTAGAGATATGGATTTCCAAGATATATAGCTTTTCAACTGCCTAGCGTCCTTCCTAGGGAGGGTTCTTTGTCTTTGATTTTGGTACTTAGAATTATGGGATACAGTTGAAACATTTTCTGCATGTTCGAATTTCATCAACACTAATATGTTGAAATTTTTGTTACGTTTAAAGTAAAGGAAGGGTTAGAATAAAATATTTTATTAACAGACAAAAAAAGTTTTTGTAACTTTGTATAATTTCGTTCGTACCTCGAAAACCGTTGACAATCTTGTGAAGCGGAAGATTACCATTCGGAAGCTTACTAAATGCTCTACAAAAAAGGTTCTGAAGAAAGTTATAATTAGGCGATGTCAATCGGAGAAATAAGTGCTTAAAGCTTTAAATTAATTGATTTCGTTTATTCCAATGGTTCTTTTTGTCTGTTTTATTTCTTGTTATTTTTTAATTGCTTATAGTTGGATAATGTATTTGACAATAAAACTGGTTAAGTAAAATAACAAAAACAATTTATTGTTAGAAATATAGATTTCCAAGATTCCAAGACCTTGTCACTAGCGGGTCTGTTTCTAGTGTAGCGGGCCCTTCCAGGTAATATTGTAAATCATGACCTTTCAAGACTTTACTACTCACAGGAATGGCGTTAGTGACCTTAAGGGTTGACACGCCATCATAATAATTAATTTAAAAAAAAAGACTGGTGGAACCAAAATAATAACTGCTTCTATTTTAATCTTTCCAAATTAGACTAGGTATATGAACGGAACCGCGCTAAGATGATGCAGTCCTGCGAGACGGACTTTGCAGTTGTTTTCGAAAAATTAAAAAAAAAAAAAAAAAATACAAACGCTCTAAATAAATCTTTTTTCGATTTCCCCCGCCAAAACATCTAAAAAAAAGTCTACGTAGGAATGTAACTAAAAACATGAGCGCTACGATTTCTTTCGTGTTAAAAAAAAAATATGTGAAGTACACAAGCAAATGATCTTGACCTTTCACATTCCACCAAGTATTTTTTGACTGGTTTATAAAAAATTGACGAGTTTTGTCGATCGTAGAGCTTGCGGATATATGTATATATATATATAAATCACGTGTCTGTCTGTTTGACTAATTGTCTGTTTGTTCCTTATACAAATCTACACCGTTTGACCGATTTTGCCCAAACTTGGCACGCAGGTAGGTCTTGATACGGGAAATCTCCTAGGCTAGGTCAAATTTCAAAATTTGGTCAAAAGGTCAAGAAAAATTAGCTACACTGAACCATTCAGATTCTGACTGCCATTTTGAATCGACAGCCACTTTGAATAATGTCTCAAATTTATTTGTTCAAGTTTTTTTTTTTTTTTTTTTTTTTTTTTTTTTTTTTTTTTTTTTTTTTTTTTTTTTTTTTTTTTTTTTTTTTACGGTGCATCTACATCTTGCCCATTAGCGCCGGGCTATCTATAGGTTGCCGCCCTTTTATAATGCCAACAGCACGTGGTCGGTCACCCATTCAGGTACTGACCACGCCCGACCTTGCTTAACATCGGTGATCTATGGGAACCGGTGTATTCAACGTGGCTATGGCCGTTGGCTTGTTCATGTTCTTGATAATTAGAGTAACTCGAACTCATTGATGACTTTACATCATTATGTAATCATGTAATGCAGTTTATTTCAATTTTATATCAACAGTCACTGTCTAACTAAGGAGCGCTGGCCTTTCTTTGATAAGAGCTATCTACTTGCAGGCTGTGGGGCTGGCCTCTGTCGGTTTTTTTTGTGAATTGCTGTGTTGCTGGCCTCTGCCAGCTGCTTTATGAATTACGTGGCAGAAATGAACAAATTCACACCGTTTGACCGATTTTGACGTGACTGGGTATACAGGTAGATCTTGATACGGGGAGAGTCATAGGTAGAAAGAAGGTGTAGCATGGCACGCCGGGGATCAGCTAGTATATATATATAAATAAATCAGGCCCGTAACAGGCCAGAGGGGCAAATACTGTAGAGGTATCTGATTCTTGAGCACACGACACACTAGGGAGATAGTGTGGTCAGTACTATGTTCTGCCTGATTTTCACATTTGCAGGTACATTTGCATATGATTCCAGTGCAAATCTACCACTGAGATAACCTCGCCCTCATATATATATATATATATATATATATATATATATATATATATATATATATATGTATATATATATTGTATAATAGAATTAAACATATCTGTTGATTAAGACAAGTACTTAATTGCAAAAAAATCAGAGTCGGATTATTCTAAACTCCCACTGCCGTTGCAAAACACAATATGTAACACTTGGCAACAAGGAAGACAGTATAACTCACTCTTGGAAGAGCAATTCTCCATAAATAAGACACTTCATTTTCTGGGCCCTGGGCAGGAGTTAAATATTTAGGGGGCATCTCAGGCTCTATAATGGCCCCTTTTATATACAGCCCCCCCCCCCTTAGAGGTTACTGCAATTTCTTACCTCTCGAAATTATCCCCCAACCCACTGGCTCTTCATAGTGACTGACTAATAACTCTTCCTCTCCAAAGAGATATTAGTTATTCTCTTCTTATTTATGAAAGGACAGCTAATTAAAAAATTACAGCGGCATTACATCATAACAGTATTTTTATGAAAAACTAGCTGTTATCCAGTGTGCCATGTTACACCTACTTTCTGCCTATGACTCTTCCCGTACCAGGCTCTACCTTTGTACCCAGTTACGTCAAAATCGGGCAAACGGTGTAAATTTGTTTATATCTGTCTAGTGCTGTCTCGTGAAACAGCTGATAGGGGCCAGCACCACAGCATGCAAGTGGATAGCTCTTATCAAAGAAAGGCCAGCGCTCCTTAGTTAGACAGTGAATGTTGATATAAAATTGAAATAAACTGCATTACATGATTATGTAATGATGTAAAGTCATCAATGAATTCGAGTTATTCTAATTATCTAGAACTTCAACAAATAAATTTGAGATATTATTCAAAATGGCTCTCGATTCAAAATGGCAGTCAGAATCTGAATGGTTCAGTGTAGCCAGTTTTTCTTGAACAAAACTTTTGACCTTTTCACCAAATTTTGAAATTTGACTATTTTGACCTAGCCTAGGAGATTTCCCGTATCCAGACCTACCTGTGTGCCAGGTTTGGTCAAAATTGGTCAAACGGTATAGATTTGTATAATGAAAAAACAAACAAACAGACATACACGTGATTTTTTATATATAGATTATAAAACCGTCTTTATTCCTAATACACACGCACCCAGGCTAAGTTAAATTAACGCTTCGTTCTGAGTGACCTTTCTGGTGTGATGAGACTAAGCTGTATCACTCTTTTTTTATTTTGTTAATCTCAGTCCAATCGACTTCCTAATCATAGGGATTTAGTTTGAACGTGAATCTATTTGAAATGCTGGTTTGATGGATACCTGCTGATTTTAAATCGACTTTTGCTGCATCAATCTATATTGAAGTTTCTACTTTTTCCATACTTTGATTTTCGCAAAATTCCACAATTTGCCTCGTTATTACTCTCGAAGGAATGAAAAAAGTCCTGCAGTCTGAGGTCAACCTTCAGTATCATCTAAACACTTTATAGGGCAAAATTCGCTAGTTATGTTAAAAGATATTTAGTGTTACAAATTATCCCTACTTACTCATCTAAAAACACCTGTAGGTAAATATATATATATATATATATTTATTTTTTATAAATATGGCACAGGTCGAAATAATAGTACTCCATTTTATGTACTATTTTATTTTTGGCACGCCCTACATGTTTCGTGGCATTTATGCCACCTCCTCAGGGGCCACTAAATCCCCATGTGTGGATAGCTCGCCACCCATAATAATACTGAATACAGTATTAGTATGGGTGGCGAGCTATCCACACATGGGGATTTAGTGGCCCCTGAGGAGGTGGCATAAATGCCACGAAACATGTAGGGCGTGCCAAAAATAAAATAGTACATAAAATGGAGTACTATTATTTCGACCTGTGCCATATTTATAAAAAATAAATAAATATACATAACTAAAGGTCAGAAATCGTGGAATTGAGTATATATATATATATATATATATATATATATATGATGCCCCGGTGGGGTCTCCCGTGGTCTAGTGGCTAGCGCCTTAGATTCATAAGCGGGAGATGGTAGGTCCCCACCGGCGACAGGAATTTTCTTATCCCAGGGCTCGTTGAGAAAATTCCTCGCTGCACCCTGGATGTGCCGTTTAAAAAAAAAAAAAAAAAAAAAAAAATGATGCCCCGATGAGCTCAGATAAAAGCGGAGGGCGAACCTGCTATCCTTTCGACCATTCCCTACGACTTCAAGCCTCATACAGCAGATACATCTTCTTGATTGAGTCCTACCGGAACCTCATTCCCTACGACTTCAAGCCTCATACAGCAGATACATCTTCTTGATTGAGTCCTACCGGAACCTCATTCCCTACGACTTCAAGCCTCATACAGCAGATACATCTTCCTTGATTGAGTCCTACCGGAACCTCATTCCCTACGACTTCAAGCCTCATACAGCAGATACATCTTCTTGATTGAGTCCTACCGGAACCTCATTCCCTACGACTTCAAGCCTCATACAGCAGATACATCTTCTTGATTGAGTCCTACTGGAACCTCATTCCCTACGACTTCAAGCCTCATACAGCAGATACATCTTCTTGATTGAGTCCTACCGGAACCTCATTCCCTACGACTTCAAGCCTCATACAGCAGATACATCTTCTTGATTGAGTCCTACCGGAACCTCATTCCCTACGACTTCAAGCCTCATACAGCAGATACATCTTCTTGATTGAGTCCTACCGGAACCTCATTCCCTACGACTTCAAGCCTCATACAGCAGATACATCTTCTTGATTGAGTCCTACCGGAACCTCATTCCCTACGACTTCAAGCCTCATACAGCAGATACATCTTCTTGATTGAGTCCTACCGGAACCTCATTCCCTACGACTTCAAGCCTCATACAGCAGATACATCTTCTTGATGGAGTCCTACCGGAACCTCATTCCCTACGACTTCAAGCCTCATACAGCAGATACATCTTCTTGATTGAGTCCTACCGGAACCTCATTCCCTACGACTTCAAGCCTCATACAGCAGATACATCTTCTTGATTGAGTCCTACCGGAACCTCATTCCCTACGACTTCAAGCCTCATACAGCAGATACATCTTCTTGATTGAGTCCTACCGGAACCTCATTCCCTACGACTTCAAGCCTCATACAGCAGATACATCTTCCTTGATTGAGTCCTACCGGAACCTCATTCCCTACGACTTCAAGCCTCATACAGCAGATACATCTTCTTGATTGAGTCCTACCGGAACCTCATTCCCTACGACTTCAAGCCTCATACAGCAGATACATCTTCTTGATTGAGTCCTACCGGAACCTCATTCCCTACGACTTCAAGCCTCATACAGCAGATACATCTTCTTGATTGAGTCCTACCGGAACCTCATTCCCTACGACTTCAAGCCTCATACAGCAGATACATCTTCCTTGATTGAGTCCTACCGGAACCTCATTCCCTACGACTTCAAGCCTCATACAGCAGATACATCTTCTTGATTGAGTCCTACCGGAACCTCATTCCCTACGACTTCAAGCCTCATACAGCAGATACATCTTCTTGATTGAGTCCTACCGGAACCTCATTCCCTACGACTTCAAGCCTCATACAGCAGATACATCTTCTTGATTGAGTCCTACCGGAACCTCATTTAAATTAATTACTTCTAGGTGGAAAAAAATCAAGATTCCCCATTTGATTAAGTAATACTATTTTCATATGACCCAATACATTATGTAGTTTCATCAGTCTGTTTGGATGTATATCAGTCTGGTGTTATATGTAACAGACCTTTCGTTTTAAAAATAAATTTATTGCCGACATGTTTCGTACCTTGTGTAATGTTACGATTCTAATATGTTTGTTTTAATGCACTTGAAGGACATTTCTATTAGCATAAGCTCATCCAAATTTGAAAAAATAAACAATTTTTCTAGACTTCCAAGATAGAAAGGATTCATAAAATCCTAAAATCACTACAATAGGAACCCTCCTTGCTACAGATTACCCAATCCCCGGTTGATCTTCGAAAGGAGTTAAACTGGGAAATCCCAAAACTTCCTCTGAATTAGCTTTTGGAATGTTAGAGCCCAACTACTCCAAGGAAGAGAACAAAAATTCCATCCGCAGTTTGGGCTTTGAGAACTGAGCACATTTCAAAGCAAAGACTCAAGTCCATGTAAAGACTTTCGCTCTTTTAGTACAAACTGTAGGAAGTTCATTTCATTTTTAGTACAGTTGCTTTATAGTATTTTAGGCCGTGAACGATTTTATTACATTTCTGATGATATTGCATTTTAAAACAGCCCGTCTAATCTATAAGATAAGTTTTGAACACTATGAAAAGTTGAACACTATCTAGGTAGACAGTAAATGGAATAGATAAAGGAGAAGTAAGAAGACGGTTGATTCTTACAGGGGATAAGAAGTGAATACAAATTGTTCCTGCAAAGAATGGATGTGGATTGTTGGAGGGATGGTTATTGGATGTTTAGCTACTGTCTCCGCCATCCAACGCACACGGCAAACAAAGTCAAACGATTTTTCATCCCGCTTCCTTGTCCTTTCTATTCACATTCCCAATAAAAGCTGTATATCCCTCGGCCCTCAGTAAAAAATAAATTACATATATATATATATATATATATATATATATATATATATATATATATATATATATATATATATATATGTCTGTATGTGTTCACTTAGAAAAAAAATCAGGTAATTAAACTGTTGGCAGCTCAAAGTTCCTAATCACAAATCAAGTTTTTCAATTCACTAACATAGACAAATAATATAATAACACGTTATTTGTGAAATATTAGGTGTTATACAAAATTCCAGTCTGTTATTGGGTTACATGAAAATTGTTAGCCATTTTTTGTTTTGTTTTCTTAAAAAAAAATAATAATAAAATAAAAACGTTCAATTATACTCTCATGCAAAAAAACAAACAGACCAAATTGCACACATTGCAACGATGATTTTTCAGTGAGACACTTACTTTACATTGACACTATATTCCAAATTTTAAAGGCACTCAACAAAAACTCTAGAATTTAATAAAATCTATATACTTTAAATATAATTAAAGATGTATGCATACAATCAAATTTTAAATTGCCATTTCCAGGAGATAAGTGAAAATCGTATTTATGTTAATCAATTGAGAGTACTGATTTTTTTCAAATATCTATTATTTTTTCCATTATTTTACTTATAATATATTATTATTTTCTTATATATATATATATATATATATATATATATATATATATATATATATATAGTTTTTTTCTAATTCATTCATAAAAGTGTTAAAAGAGACCATCACCAAAATTAATAAAAATGAATTATACCCTTTTGCTTTGAAGCTCTTACTTTGCCCTTAATAAGTGGTATCCTAAAGTAAAAAACGCAATAATGATTGATTGGGTCTAAATAAGTTAATATATGTATATATATATATATATATATATATACACACACACGCATTTTTCATTTCCTTGCTGAGTATGTTCAATTTGCTTGTTTATGTTCTTTCGTGGGTGTTAATGGCAGTCGATTGACGCACTCTCTTTTGCATTTTAACCAATTTCTTGCTGTTTGATTATCTGCAATCACTAATGTGTATTGTTGGCCTTCTTTGGTTTTGTGTCTTTCTGTTCCACTGGGCTACTCCCATTTCAGTTCAGCCCTATATTATCTTCTTTCCCCCCACCCCTCATTTTCGTTAAAGATACTTTTTGACAGTAATCGTGTTAATTTTAGTGTTCAAGCCTTTTTTCTTTTGTTCCTCGTTCCTGCCCCATCTGAAGAAATATTTTGAAGTATGGAACAAAATTTCACAACAAACACGAAACAAATACCACCACCGCTGGCCTTACAAACGAGAATATAATTTAAGATGCTATCAAAGAATCAGTGTTCAATCCGAAGTTTATATAGTCAGAGTTTTTCGCTTCTATTTGATCTTCTCTTATTTTTATTTATATGGAATGATTTTATTAATACTTTGGATTTATTTGCTAAGAAGGGGGGATAATAAAAAAAAAATTCAACTCTATTCCAGTCAGTTAGCTTTAATTACTTTCTTATTGAGAGACAAATAAAATGTTTAAGCTGCCCAGCTGAGACTGGTATGATTCTTGATAAATTTTCGAGACTAGTTATACATACTCTCTCTCTCTCTCTCACACACACACACACACACACACACACACACACACACACATATATATATATATATATGTACCTGTATACTAATCCTGTAAGTTAAGGTGTTAATCTGGCTTGTATATAGGTATGTTTGTACGTAATTTCATTCATTCAAAAGCTTTTAAAAATTCACGGCTCCATTAAGTTTCCGAAAGACAAAAAAATCTGGCTATAGCATTCGAATTTACCTTATTCTTCGGAAAAACTGTTTATATGTTATGTGAGCACATATGAGTTTAATACTCTGTCGACCACAACTGGACCTAAAACAGGTACATCTTACAATATATTATATTCCACTAAGCGCCATCTAGCTCCCCAGTCTCATGGTTTTTAAAGACCCCAAAACTCAATTCTATCTCATTTTGGCACTTTCCTCCGCAGGAAAGTAGGTAGCTATTGAGGTTGGACTCATGAAGGAATTTTTGAAAAATTTATTCAAATCTTTACCGAAGCTACCTAGTAGACACCGAAAATGGCCCCCGTTAAAATTCAATTAGCAAGCTATTGAATGAGTTCGTTACACACCAAGATCGGCCCACCGAAAGGGGCGGTGTTTACCCCGGACCCAAAACACTATTTTATGCCAGCCGGAGTTTTTGTTATATTCTAACGAAACTTTTTATTCGTAGTGTTAATCTACAGAGAAAATGGGTTCTAAATATAAACTAAATCGGTTCATTAGGAGGGGGGGGGGGATCTCCGGATCCACATTACCAATTCGCCTCTACCAGCCGTAATTGTTGTTATATTTCGACGAAAGTCAGTATTCGTAGTAGTAATCTAGCGGGACTCTGTATAAGTAGGGCCAACGGCCATAGCCACGTTGAGTGCACCGGTTCCCGTAGATCACCGAAGTTAAGCAACGTCGGGCGTGGCCAGTACCTGAATGGGTACCGACCACGTGCTGTTGGCATTAGAAAAGGGTGGCAACCTGTAGATAGCCCGGCGCTAATGGCCAAGATGTAGATGCGCCGTTAAAATAAAATAAAATAAAAAAAAAAAAAAAAAAAAAAAAACTCTATAAATAGTGAAAAGACCAAATATATGAAAACCTCGAGAAAGACCAGAGAAAGAGGAGGGACTGTTGATTTGGGCGAGGACACGTACCGAAGCTGTAGCACATTTACGTACCTGGGGGGAGTAGTAACGGAGAACAATAACCTGGAAGCGGAGGTTAAGGGCAGAATGGTTGCAGGGAAGAGATGCTTCTACGCCTTGCAAAAAGTGTATGGCAGCGAAACGTGGACTCTGACCAAAGAAATGAGGAGAGGTCTGCTGGTCTGGGAAAGAAGATCCTGAGGAAGATTTTTGGAACCGTAAGAGAGCAGCACAGGTGGAGGTTCAGGAGCAATGACGAACTTACAGAACTGTATGGCGAGCCTTGTATCCTCTATGTCACCAAGAAAGGTAGACTACGGTGGTTAGGGCACGTGGAGACAATGGAACCCTGTAGGATATCTGAATTGATGCTGAATGGTGCACCTGGAGGCAAATGAAAGAGAGGCAGACCAAGACGGTGGTGGCTTGATGACCTGGAGGAGGACTTGCGGACGCTAGGGATCCGAAATTGGAGGAACCTAGCAGCACACCGCGTGGAATGGAGCAGGATGGTGGCAGAGGCCCAGGTCCCACCAGGACTGTAGCGCCCAACAGTGAGTGAATCTAGCGAGAAAATCTTTTTGTAAAAAAAATGGGGGGGGGGGGGTGTTACTCCGGATCCAAATTACTAATGTACTCATACCGGTCGTAATTTCCGCTGCATTGTAACGAATCGCGGTATACGTTGTTGGTAACTCATGAGAAAGAAATGTTGGAAAAATTAACTAAATCGGTCAATTGGAAAGGGGGGTTTACTTTGTACTATATTTCAATAGAATTAGCCCGCCAAGCGTAGATTCTTAAGGCTTCCGTAAGGAGCGCTTTCTACCTCTAGGGGGGCTGTTCCTGGGTTAGATCAAAAGACGATAATATGAAGTTTTTTGTATTTTTTAAAGATTGTAGTACTATGTATAAACACAACTCTTGAAGCAAAAACTCACATTTTTAAAGGTTCGTAGTTTCAGATAAAAATAATTTTATTAGTCTAAAATAATTATCTTGCCGGTTTATTCTCTCATTTTGTTTGATTTGTTATTTAGGTAAAAATTATATTTTATATTTTGTTTTATTTTTTTGACTATTATTTAAACGAAGAAGAAGATATGTTCAATAGGACGTCCTCTTGATATAAGGAGAACAGAAGTTGAGGATTTAAAAAAAAAATTGTAAACATCATTTTGAGCACATTGTAACCGACGAGGTGTCGAAAGTAGGCTGATTTTTTTGGAAAATTATTTCAGACAGAACTAAAAATGAATTTCATGGCCAGGACTAATCAAAATTCCTCCTTAAATGCGATTTAATGTAACAGTGGCAGAACACGTATCCTTTGAATCTATTTTCATCAATAATTGAGGTAAATTATCATAATATAAGAAAGAAAATTCGATAATGAAAAAATTGTGATATGTAGATATTAAATCAGTTCTGTTCTAAATAAATCTAATATGAGTACGGTGGAAAGATGTCTTGGATGAGTTTGTATTTTGGGGTTGAAATGATATTTTAGCTATTGTGATTTAGACAGCTCTTAATGGGTGGGATTTGAATGGCCGCCGTTCTCATTAACCTCCAGAAATAAATTAGGTCAGATCTATTTCTGCCTCTCGCGGTTTTCCTATTGTTTTATAATATCGGGAAAATATTCTTTAGACGAATAGAGGTACTAAAACTCTTATTGAAATAATCTCTGAAAAATGAAAATAATAATTTATTTTTATTTAAAATTTCTAAATATTTATTATACGAACTTTGTACCTCCCTATGTATATGGAACATACGTTTTAAACAAAATTGGATAAGAATGGATTAAATAATAAATTAAACAAATATTCATGAGATAGTAAATAATTAGTATAAAATAACAAAATACAACTTTCATCGCTCAGGAGCTTGGTGAACTCAGCATAAGCCTATTGCTGATATTAGGCCCGACAAAGAACAAAAATAATTCTTATGGCGTTACCCGAAAGCTCTCTCACCTAATGAATCAAGCTTGCTGAATAACTTTTTTTTTTTTTTTTCATTTTTTTTAAGGCGCTTAGCGTCTAGGTTATCAGCGCCTATTGCTGAATAACGATCTCGTATTTCCTTTTAGCACTTTCCTCCGAAGGAATGAAGCTATTGACGTTGGACTCATGACGGAATTTTTGAAAAATTTCTTCAAATCTTTATCGATCCTACCTAGTAGACACCGAAAATGACCCCCGTTGAAATTTATATATATCTATATATCAATATATATATATATATATATATATATATATATATATATATATATATATATATATATGTCTGTTAACACGATAGCGGCCAGAGTTTTTGTTTTTTCGTCACGAAACTTGGTATATAGTATTCAATTAGCAAACGATTGAACGAGTTCGTTAACCACCAAAGTCGGTCCACCGGAAGGGGGGGGGGGGAACCCAAAACACTAATTTGACCATGTCAGCCGTATTATTTGTTATATTTCAACGAAACTTGGTATTCGTATTGGTAATATAGAGAGAAAAGTGAGATATAAAAATCAACTAAATAGGTTCATTAGAAGGGGGGGGGGGGTTACTCCGGACCCACAATAGCAATTCGCCACTACCAGCCGTGATTTTTGGTATATTTCGACCAAACTCTGTATTCGTAGTGTTAATCCACAGGTAAATATGTGTTGTAAAAATAAACTAAATCGGTTCATTAGGAGGGGGGGGGGTTACTCCGGACCCACTATACCAATTCGCCACTACCAGCCGTGATTTTTGGTATATTTTGACGAGACTCGGTATTCTCAGTGGTAATCTACAGGTAAATATGTGTTGTAAAAATAAACTAAATCGGTTCATTAGGAGGGGGGGGGGGGGTTTACTTCGGACCCAAATTACTAATATACTCATACCGGTCGTAATTTCTGCTGTATTGTAACGAAACGCGGTATACATTGTGGGTAACTCTTGAGAAAGAAGTGTTGTAAAAAGGAGCTGAATCGGTCAATCGGAAAGGGAGGGTTTACTTTGTAATGTATTTCAATAGAAAAGCCCGCCAGACGTAGGTTCACAAAGCCGCCGCAAGGAGCGCTTTCTACCACTAGAGTAACTTTATCCTGTTCCTGCGTTAGATCAAAATACGATAATATGAGGTTTTTTGTATTTATGACGTAGTGTAATAGGTATCATGTGTAAACATAACTCTGGAAGCAAATTAATAATTGATCAGTTACTCATTACAAAATTAAAAGAGAACTATTCATGTTTTTATTTTATTTATGTAGGATATTTTAAGCAAATTGTTCTGGAAAGCAGTCTACACTACCCAAATTCTGAGGAAAGTGCTTAGTTATGCAGCTCGGATTTTCGTTATGAATATTTCTGGAGGAAGATTAAAAATTGTGTCCTCTATTAACGGAGACAGATATATTTTACATATTGGGACAAGTTTTTCTGAGTAGTAGAGAACACAAATCATGTTCTGTGGGACCTAAGATCAAAATTCGTACGCTTATTAAAATCATTCTGGTGCCGTCGTTCGAGGATCGGAGTCGATGCTTGAAGCAGTTCCAATGCACACTTCGCCTTTAATGTATACCAGCAAAGAAGTAAATTATGTGAACGAAGAATTGTATTGTCTAAACTATCTCCCTAGATGCTGTGGGGTTAAGGACCAGATACCTCTACGGTATCTGTTTCTAA
Organism: Gonocerus acuteangulatus; assembly: GCA_946811695.1. Classification (NCBI taxonomy): domain Eukaryota; kingdom Metazoa; phylum Arthropoda; class Insecta; order Hemiptera; family Coreidae; genus Gonocerus; species Gonocerus acuteangulatus. Next base: position 92,696,491 of record OX328125.1, read on the forward strand.
TCCCAGGCGGCTCAAGAGACAAGTTACTTCCTGATCCCTCTGGATTCATTGAAATACTTAGTTAAATAACTAGGAAGTGCTAACAATGGTTGGCTTCTTGCGAATTTTGTACTTATTTTATTTTATTTTAATTTTTTTCCGTTTTGATCATATAAAGTACATATCAATATCTGTATCAACACACTTGATCATTGTACATTTTATATTTTGTACAGATTTCAAATAAATAAGTAAATAAAAAAAAAAAAAAATCTGTTTCTAATACCCTCATGGCGTACTCGGAATATATATATTGTTGTTACTGAAGATCTTTCCCCTTGTGGCTCAGTTACTATATATGTAAATATCTGAACTTTAACGCCTGTCATAGAGATAGTTATGGTAAAGTTTTGGAAAAAAAATCAGATTAAACGAGGAATTTACTATATACTGATGTTGTGCCTTCTTCGAATATGTGTCAATGCCACGTCAACATATCGCACTAGTATTTCTAAAGTGACACAACTCAAAATAAAACTCAACTGAAAATGTGTCAATCTTGCCTATGTAGGGGACATAGCATTAAGGCCAGAAGGGTGGCACGAGTGCCCTCTGGTGTACAAGCTCTGAAGCTAGTTGCATACAGTTTCGATGGTTGATAAAGAGATATTTACAATGTCTTTTAGAGTCATAACTAAAAAACACCGATTATTGAGTTGTGTCACTTTAGAAATACTAGTGCGATGTGTTAGCTTTACTAAATAAGATATCAATAATTTCTTTATGTTAGAGGTCTTTGGCGATTTGTATTATATCCTATTTGTTTTTAGATTATCAACAAAACAAATTTTCGTCTTCAATATTTAGTTAGTGCGTAAAGACGCATATTGTACCTGTTAAATTTCATATTATGGTAAAGCAAGGAGGCCTGATGTAAATGGAACATATCTGCGTAACTAGGGATATGTATAATCTACATGGCATGTAGAAGGAATTCCAGGCAACATGCTAATTAGGGAACACCATGGTGCCTTGTTAGGTCAAATGCCAAGGCTCCAGAACAGCCAAACTCCGGGGAATAGTAGGGCATAGTGCTTCCTAAATATTATATTACATCTCAGCGTCAAGTAACATAACCATTTATACATCTCCCAAGTCGCGATTCAATGTATTTACGACGGTAAGAGGACAGAAAACTGGAAAATACATATAAGGCAAAATTTAAGAAAGCTACTGAAAATAATTGATGTGTATTGCCATAGGGAAATTAAAAAATTAAAAATATGTTTCGGAAGCAGAATTTCACTTAATTTAAAAAATAGTCCCTTAACAGGCCACGAAAGCCCCTTACAGATTTTTTCTTTATAGAATAATTATTCATGTCTTGGATAATATAATGAATCAAAAAATAATAATCTGTAGCTTTTTTTTGAGCATACGTGGCACTAGAGAGGTAGTATGGTCAGTAGTATGCTCCGAGTCATCTTTTTTCCACTTCGCAGGTGCCCATTAAAGGGTAGGTGAACTTAGGGAATGTTTGGTGCCCTGTCTTCGACCCTGGAATGACGGCTTTAGAAGATAATATATTTAGTGTGCGTTAGAGTTTCGAACTTGTGTCCAAAATTTACACGTTTTTAAAACGAAATTCGTTAACAAACAAGTAATAAAAAACATGAAACTATTTTTTAAAAATCGCCTATGTAAAAAAACATGCCTATGTTTAAAAAAAATCGTTCGATTTTAGTAATTGTGGTGCCAATAAAAAAATTGATTATGACTTTCTGTTAGTTCTCTAAACTTTATAATAAAATATATTATATTCTGAATATTCATTTATTTGGGTTTAGAGCTCGCCATTGGGCGCCAATATTAATTTTGAAACATCCTTTATCACTTTGCATGAATTTTGGAGCACCCCCCTATCCACAAATCCCTAACTTGAGGGAAATTCAGATATTTATCATTTTATTTATTTGATTGATATAAAGTTTTTCTCCGTTTTAAATCAACTATTTCAACATAACTTCCACGATGGTAATAACAAACACAGATTCCCTATTTCTACTAAGACCTGAGCTGCTTATTGGAGTTATTCCCACAAGATCATGTTTATTTGTATTATATTTACCCGATGATACTTCTGTATTAACCTCTATTCGATAAATTCCTATCAACACATTTTTCAATTTTGTATACTATAACTGAACTATTATTATAACAATTTTAGATAAAATCGAGATTGTGTATTGAAAAAAGTGGTGGTTGAGATCTTGTTATATCTTGTACACCAGCCAGTCTATTTTTTTAATATAAAAAAACAAAGAATTTCGTTTTAATAATTTTAATATTTTGAATTATTTACTGTAATTGCTTTTCTGAAATATATTTCATTCCATACGAACACGATTCTTAATATAACATTATAAGAACACTCAAAAATGTTTAATTATTGTTGACATAATCCGTTATTCCAATGTGCTATCGAGGTTGTTCTTTCTTCCATAATGTACCAACACACCCTCTTCGAAAAAAATTAGCCTCTCCAGGGAAAAGAGCGACCCCATCTGTAATCCATCACACTTTATTTACATTTCACATCTCTCGTCAATTTCATTTTTCACACGTCTTTACGTACGTTTTTCATCTTCATCTGTTGCTGAATTATATGCTAATCTATCATTTCCTTTTCGGCTATCCTTTGCATATCCTTTTTTTTCACGTTTTTTTTTTTCATTTTTTATCCTATTTTCAATTAAAACCAGTTAGTAAAAGAACATTTATTGACTAGGAAATTTAATCCATTTTGTATAAGTAATTCTGAAAAATAATTAGTTCAATAGTTACTGGATTTTCTAAACTGTAATGACATTTATAGTTCTTTATATATGAATATATTAAAGATTATAGAGTACTCTTGCAAAGTTCACCTAATATATCTACAGTATTCGGACATGTTCTTAAGGCCTCCTATATCAACTTTCAGATAAAGTCCGACTTGCAGGAACTACCTGATCTTATGGTATTTCCGTTCTTATCCCCAGTGTCATTTGGAATGCTTAGAATTTCATGTTTGATCAAAATCGTTTTTGGAAAATGCAGACACCAGTAAATCTCAAGTCCACCAACAGGAAACTATAAGTATCGGAAGCAAAAGTTACTCCATTAGAGCATCAATTTCTTGGAATGACATCAATCTATCGAAAACCACACAAGAACCGTATTTTTAGAAAATATAATATTCTTTCTAATTGTTCCTTTCCATTAAATAAGATTTCCCAACCGGTTTCAAGGTATGTAAGGATATATTTGACAATCCCAAGACGAATATATTTTTTATTTTTTTTATTTTTATTTTTTCAAAACTTCTTTTTCTAGCTACAATTCTTCGGAAGCAGCTTATAAAGTAGAAACAATTCTTTTAGAAATGTTTCGTGAACGCTGTGATGCTTACAAGTTCAGCAAATTTTCGCTGCTCTTATAAGACGCTTTAAATATTTCTGAAGTTGCAAGTATGATATTGTATAAAAGACTCCTTCCCCCCCCCCTATACAAGCTAGTTCCTTAGGCCCTAAGAGTGTAGATGATAGCATCCTTCTCCTCGCTCCTGGTTAAATGACCGGTGAAGATAAGCCCACGTGTAGTATCCTACCATCCAGGCTCACAATTTATTTTGAATTAGGATTTTCTTGCTTTCCGATATTTTTATTTATTTTTTAAACATTCAATGATAGCAGTTGCTAGTACGCATGTTTATATATGAATATCTATTTATGAAGCATTTTAGTAGGTACATAATAATTGATTAGTTCTAAATCAATTTTTTTTTTATTTGAATGGTGTAAAATAATTGTTTTCCTTTTTCATGCCTGATATTTATTTTTTTTCTTGCACTCCAGGTATTAAGAAAAAAGATTACTTAAGGGGTAATAATACCTTGTAAATTTTTTTATGGGCTAAAATTCTTCCTTAACAAATCAAAAATGATATCCAAGAGTGAAGAAAATGTTTTTAAATGGGCAAAAAATACGATTGTCCGAGTGAAATCTCAATACCCAGTGAACGCGGTGCTGATTTTAAGATATTTTTTGACTGATTGGTCCCTTTTTAATAGTTGATTTTCTTTTTTTTTTCCTCCTTTAATACATTTAAAAATTAGAACCCATTTTTTAAAATCTTTATTAGAAGAAAGTATGAAAAAAATTAAATAGGAAAGAAATGAACATTTCAGAACATTAAACTTTAAAGTCGTTTTCTCAAAACTGTTTTTCTCAAATCGGGCGATACTCTGGCGTCTTTAATTTTTGCCCGATCAACTTCAAATTTTAACTACAGCTTCCTCATGATATTTACTAGTATAGTATTTAGGATTTTTTCGATTTATTGAATTATAACGGTTTTATGGCCGATTTTCGACGGTTTTTTTTTTTAATAGAAATGAATAATTGTTCACCATTTTCGAAAAAAATAATATTTATTAAAAACCCTACGTACTTTACTACGATTTAACCTTCTTCTTTCGAAATAATTTTAGTTTTTCGTTCTAGATTAAAAATTGATGTTTGCGAACCATCTCCCTTGGGAAAAGAGGGTTTCCGTTTGTCAGACACAGCGCCGCCATTATCTTTTTCGAAAAATTGAAAAGCATTTTTTTGGATACATTAACATCCAGTATAAAACGTTTGATATAAAGAATTAAAAAAATTTGGTTTATTTCAAGATAATGACTCTGATTTTGATCGCACAAGGCAATATTACCCCGTAAAATTTGTAGTGGTACAGCTGGAGCATTTTCTTTTGGAACTCTGTACAACATTGTTTTATTGTTCTATTCAAAATATTAGGATTTACACAAAATATTAGGTAAATGCAGTAATTGAATATATTACTGAGCATTCATGTTCATTTTTTTTTTTCTAATTGTTCCATAAATTCCTTATGCTCACGAAATTATTGATCGTGTACCGTCGAAAATTCTTTAGATACGTGTTTCAAATAAATTATTTATTCAAATTATCCTATTTAAAAGTATTTTATTGACCCCGATTAATGGTTTACTCACACACATCAGTTACGGCACGATTCAATCACTGAACAGTTGCTGGGCTTATCGTTGATAAGAAATTACCGTATCCGAACAGTCGAAAGATGATTTCAATTCAACGATATTTTGGTATTTAGGCTGACGATTTTGCTGGCGACTTTTCTAAATCCGACCATTGCCTGAACTGTGACATGACTGTCAATATACTTTTTTAGTAAACCAGCAATTAAGATATTTTTCTACTCTCCCTGCATATTATATTTGGCGAAATATTTCTTCATTTATTTTTTATGTCTTTATGTAGGATCTATGCTGATATATTTAGTTTATCTTTGTGTGACGTATTCGTCGATATTTTGCTACTATCGTTTGATAGTTTATTTAACAATATATTATGTTTCTCGTTGCGTTGAATATTTGACGATTTTTTCTGCTGTCTTTCGATCTGATATATGGCAGTGGTGTATTTTCTTTCTCTTTGTGTAGCATATTTGACGAAATGTTTGTAATTTTTATTTTTATTTTTAGGTATTCATTTTTTTCAATAAGCGCTCAATGATTTTAAGTATTTTTTACTGATGAACTATATAATTTTTATTGATAAGATATTTATATATTTTTAATCACTTTGGATTATATGCTTGTATTTACAAGTCATTTTTTTTTTTTTTTTTTTGCTTTTGGAAAGGATGTTTACCGATATTTTTGGTTTCATTTTGGGTAGTACATTCTAGGATTTTTGTCTACCATCATTGGTTTGATTATTTGCCGATGTCCTCTTTTTTTTTTTGGCTTTTGCAATAAATATTTTGTTATATATTTATTTTCTTTGTATGTGATAATTACGCGGACTTTTCTTTTATTTAAATATATTTTCATTAATTTATTTTCTTAATGCTAGATGAGTTCCTTAAAGGCATAACGATCCTCGATGGGTTTTCGGCTGCTAAACATAACATGATGAACTTCCTATGATATTCAGATGGCAAACGCCAAGCATGGCGTCAACCGCATTATAATTTCAGATTTCCAACGCTTTACTTCCCAACCGAAGAAATCTATTTGCCTTGTTTACCACAAAATGTAAGATATGACAGAGAAGAATCTTATTTACAATTTCAGATATTGAAGAGATTTGAATTTACCGAGAAGTTCAATCAGAAAAAGGAAAAGAAATTCTCCCAGTCGATGCAACTTTTGTCGAAGATCTGTTCGGAACGTTGTGGGGTAAGTAATTGTCGATTTTATTGGTTGTGTACGAGACATTGAAATATTCCGATCCTGATGGGATTTTTCACTAAAGCACCGCCCTTCTCTATCTCATATCTTTATCTCTTTTATGATGTAGTACGAATCTCTTGGAATTAAGAGACGTCTGGTATAATTCACCCGTACAACAATAAAAATATAGTGCACAAATAGTCTGCATGTTTTACACAACTTCTAAATCACACTGTATTACTAACTTTCAAATTCATCAAAAATCGTAATTGTTTAAATACAATGCGATAGAGGACACTGTCCTCAAAGAAGAAGTATATAAACTTAAATCCTTCAAAAAATCATTTATATTTGCCATTTGGTGTCTATAACTTTACATTTTGGTGTCAATAACTGCAAGAAGTAAGACCTTTTGTTAGGCTTGCTATTAGAATAATTACTCGGATCAAACACTATTATTGTTTGCTTATTTGTTTTTTAGGGCAAAAAACCATAAGCAATATTTATTCTAGACAATATTTAATTTGGAAAACGTTTAGCTGAAAAAATCAAAAGACCCCTAAAGTTACTTCTTCTCTCTGTGTCCTGTCTATCGTTGCCTTGTATGATTATATCCTAAATGGGTTAGAAATTGTCTAAAAAAACATTAAATGAATTCTTAAATGTAAAGCCAAATGACTTTCTTTTTTTTTTAAGTCTTAATTTATATAATAATTTACTTAAGATGTGTACTCATGAATGACGGAACATTAATGTTCGTCCTACTCAAATCGAATGGCCAATTTTTTATTTATTTATTTTTTTTTTTTTTTTTTTTTTTTTTTTTTTTTTTTTTTTTTTTTTTTTTAGGGAGAGATTATTAATTCAAACGGTAAATTTAATAATAATAATAATAAAAATATCACTAAATACATTTTCGAAATTATGTCCGCTTTTGTTTTTTGAATCAGGCCCTGTAGAATTCAATTGAAAAATGATAACACTGGAATTTCTAACACTGGAGAATAATTTTGATCCAATTGTGTGCACCTTAAACAAGAAATTCTCCCATTACACACTGCACTGTACTTTAAGATTCGCACATTTTCTCACAAGTCTCCACAACGCATCACTACTGTACTTGTAAACATTTTTATTAAAATTATTTCTTTTAATAGGCCCAATTAGTCGATATTTTAACTTATGCAAGTAGGTAGTCCTTTACAACAATGGATGGAGGTTTTTAACATCAGGTTCATAGTCAAGGTTACAACACATGGTAAGGAATTAGCATTTCGGAAATACTACCACCGAAATGAAAATCTTTGTAGACGTTTGATGGAACATTTCATTGATTTGTCTTCCGAAATATTTCGGCAATTTTTGTTTATTATATGTATATAACTTACTATTTCGTTATTTTTATTATAACAATTCTATTTTTCATAAGAAATGATACTTTTAAGCTCGAAAATTGTAGGAGATCCATTGGAAAATTGTTGATATAATACTTCAATATTTTCAAAACATAGTCCTGAGTGTTAACTATTTTTTTTTTGTTTGTGGAGGAGGGATGGTAAAGTAACTTCTCTACAACGTTCAGTCAAACGCGTAAGCAAATTATTGTATGATCTGAATGCTTGCTCACATTATGTATTCGAAACAAGGTAGAACATGCAAATTCGACTAACATAGTTCGACTCCCAAGAATAATTTAATGTGTGACTTTTAAATTGTTGGCATATTACATTTTCTGCTACATTAGTACGTTTATTCTAAGTTTATCAAACAAATTTTGATGGTACAAATGTCTAACACTATTAACCGGCTGATTAAAATAGGCCTTCGTCATGCGCCTTTGACAAGGCGCAAACCTAAGGATAATTTGATAACTGCTATTTCTACTTGACAATTATATCTGTAATAATTGAGCAGGTTAACAATTATAATTGCTTTACAAGAATTGTTAATCCACGTGTCCTTTCAATAAAATGGCAGCGCGTCAATTCAGAAAAAATAATACAAATTCTCAAAATTGTAGATAAAAAATATTTTTTGTAGAATTACAGAAAAACCGAAGTCTTGAGAAAACTATATACTGAATGCAAAAGTATGGTAAAAATAATAATAATAAAAAAAAAGTTTCCTTTTAAGAAAATCCAAGAACGTTTCCAGCTTTTAAGGAGCTGAAATATTCTGGCAACCACACTCCATTTCTTCTACATGGCAAGGGATCTGTCCTGGATTTAACTAGACCTTTCGCTTCAGACAAGGTATTAGGTCATCAATAAGCACATACACACATTATATATATATATATATATATATATATATATATATATATATACATATATATAAAAACTACAAATACATAGTTAATATAGATATTTTAACAACTAATTTTTCGTTGGGATATGGAACGTCCAGGTCTCCCAGATAGCTTCATCAAGTTGATAACCATAAATAGTAAAGTCAAACATTCACTTTATTTGTACAAGCGAACATTCATTTTACTTCAAATTGTATTAAAAAGGAATTCTTTAGAAAAGTTTGAGAATTTAATGATTTTAAGAAGTTCCCGAAGAGAGAAGTGCAAGAAAGGGTTGTAAATTCTTTGCGCAAACTTCTCCTTACAAGTCCAACTTCTAGCCTTTTCCACTTTTCAGTTTGGAGTTGGTTGTTTGCCTTCAAATTCATTCTTAAAATACTCTGCGAGTGATGGTTGTCTCATTTCCATGATAAATAAAAATTAGGTTACTAGTGATTCGCATCTTACATGGTGAATATATATTTTAAATTATGTTTACAGTAAAAAAAAAAAAACTTCGTCTTATCTAGGATTAAAAAATAAAACTTTTAGGTCACTACTACATTTTAAAGCATATACTAAAGAAGAAAACTAAGATAACAAAATAGTTTCGTTCCATTCTTTCATTATTTTTCTTTTATTTGTGATCTAAACCGGTACACTTGTATTTCTTCTTCCCTGACCTGTTTTCTACCCAACCAATTCTGTTTCCAATTTTATTCAGCTGTTTCTCAGGGGCTATTTTCTTGAATTGTTAATAAACATAAAGCTATTTCTTGTCAAAAGTTAACACAAGAGTACTTATCCAATGCATAATGTAAAATTTAATAAGTAGAGGAGGAAAAACTTTATTGTACAAAAAGTTTGGTTGCCCAACTAAATTGGGTTGCTCCGTACACAACATGTTGATCAACCTAGTAGGTATTTTAAATTCAAAAAAATAAATAAATAACTAAAAATAAAAACATTATATGAATTAAGTAAATAAATGAGAATATAGTGATGATAGTATTAATAAAAATCAACAAAACGAAAAACGAGAAAAAAAGCGATATTATATAAAATACTACTGATAAATGTACCAAAAAATTAAATAATAATTAAATTAAAAAAAAAAAAAAAAAAAAATAGAATGTTTCAGCCATATATGTGGCTTTGAATAATAGCAAGCGAGTCTACGAGAATAGATTCTGCTATTCTTCATAGAATGTCCTCGCTGATTCCTATTTCCTGGAAGAATAAAGCAGTTTCCTTGGGAATGGTGCCTCGGGAGCCGAACCATAGACCTTTCACGGAGAATTCTCGGCTTCCATATGTCTCTCGGAACTTTTCTCTATAAAATGAGATGCACTTCTCATAGATGGCCTGCTTCTCTTTGTTTACAATTTCATTTTGATTTTCATTGTTGCCTTCATAGCGAATTGTTGGGTCTAAGATTAGAGCCGTTTTGTTTTTTCGTTGGAAGGCAACGATGTCAGCATATCTTGTGGAGCCTTCATCGTCGATGCTATATACCTCCTCGAAGCAGTCGTACCCATTATCATCCAAAAGCTCCATTAGTGTATGCTTTACGTTGTGATGGCGACGTGTAACCAAAAGCATATTGTGGTCGCAACTTCCCAGCACATGTGCTGGCGTTTCTTTCTCTTTGCCGCATCTGCGACAAATGATCACTTCATTTAATAAATCACTAATCGCTCTCTAACCTTTCCGTCAATCAATCGTGCTAATAAATAACAGGAACAAAACATAAATCTTTTAATTTATTTCAACCGAACAAAAGTCCAATTTAACAAATACGTTTTACACCCCCAACTCCTTCTGTCGATTGATACTTCCCCTAAAATTCATGCCCACATATAAAGGCACCTAAAGTGGTGGTTATACCGACTGCAATAAAATATGGATAGAGTTATTGGAAGGTCGACTAGGAGGGGGAGCCTATCGAAGTTTACAGGGAATATTAAAGTCTGTTGGTGGAGTCCTGCCTATTGACGGCCACCAGCCCTGGTTATTAGCTCTCTCTCCAACTAGCTCCTATCCATATCTCCAAGGGCCAAACACTCTCCAACCAGCCACATCCACCCCCTTTCAATCTACTACTCGACAGATGTACATTCACACCGTTGGTCCTGTACTAGGAGCAGACCATTTCTATCTTCTTAGCTCTTCGCTCCCTACCTAGCAGAATTTCTTAGCAAGACTTGAGTTATAATTCAATTAAACTATCATATATAATATATGTTCGGGATAAAAGTTGTATGTTCGGGATAAACGTTGTATGTTCGGGATAAACTCCGAAACTACTGAAACAATTTCGATCAAATTCCCTAGTTATCTGTAATATGGAAAAATTAAAAGATAGGATAGTTTTTATCTCAATAATTTGCCGTACTATTTTAAATGTTTGATAATGAGCATCGTCATAAATAAATAAATAATAAATACATAAATGTTTGATATGCGACAGTGTTGGGCAAAAATCATTCAGAATAATTATTAATGAATAATGAATAAATTTGATATTTCATTCTGAATAATGAATAATTTTTCATTCATTATTCAGAGAATCAATGAATAACGTAAATTTTTATTTTTATTCATTATTGAATAACAATGATTTATTGAATGAAAATTTGTATTGATTAAAAATGATTTTATTGAATAAAAATGATTTATTGAATGAAAATTTTTATTGAATAAAAATGATTTATTTGAATGAAAATTTTTATTGAATAATAATGATTTATTTGATTGAAATTTTTCGTTAAGTACACCAAAATTTTTCTTTCTTTTAATGAAAACTATATATAAGTGTGACATTGTTTATATATACATATATATATAAATCACGTGTCTGTCTGTTTGTTCCTTGTACAAATCCACACCGTTTGACCGATTTTGACCGAACTTGGAGTACCGGTAGGTCTTCATACGGGAAGTCTCGTAAGCTAAATCAAAATCGTCTACCAGCTGTCTGTCTGTATGTTTATTCCTTCTACAAATCCACACCGTTTGACTGATTTTGACCAAACTTGGAACACAGGTAGGTCTTATCCAGGGAGTGTGGTAGGCTAATCTAAAAACGTCCACCAGCTGTTTATCTGTTTGTTTGTTCCGTATACAAATCCACACCGTTAGACCGATTTTGACCAACCTTGGAACACTGGTAGGTCTCGATACGGGAAGTATCATAGGCTAAGTCAAAAAAATCTACCAGCTGTCTATATGTATGTTTTTTATTTATACAAATCTACACCGTTTGACCGATTTTGATCAAACTTGGAACACAGGTATTTCCTGATAGGGGGATTGTCATAGGCTCGGTCAAAAACGTCTACCAGTTGTATGTCTGAATGTTTGCTCCTTATACAAATCCACACCTTTTGACCGATTTTGACCAAACTCTCAACATAGGTAGGTCTTGATAGGGGGATTGGCATAGGTTAGGTCAAAAACGTCTACCAGCTGTCTGCCTGAATGTTTGCTCCTTATACAAATCCACACCGTTTGACCGATTTTGATCAAACTTGACACATAGGTAGGTTTTGATACGGGGAGTGTCATAGGCTAGCTCAAAAACGTGTACCATCTGTTTGTCTGCCTGGTTGTTCCTTATTCATATCCACACCGTTTGACCGATTTTGACCAAACTTGGCGCACATGTAGGTCGTGATCCGGGGGTGTTACAGGCAACGTAAAAATTTTCTAGGACTCACAGTTACAGATTTGTGTTATTAGATTTTAATATTACTTACTTGGTTTGTAACGTTGCTGCCATGAAAATTAAATGTTAATGATAGGCTTATAATAGCCATTATTTAAAAAAAATATATATAATGCCTAATTATGATTTACTATCACACGAGAACTAATTATTCAAATAAGCTTAAGGTCGCTCACTTTTCAAAATGTTCATCACTGAGCTTATGTGCTTTGGGAGTATTTGTCTTGCTTGCGAATGAAAACAGTCTTTCAACTGGCGCAGATATTTAAAATTATTTAACATACTCTTCTTCTTGATTTTCAAAAAATTGCAAACTTGGACTTCTGCTTTCGTAAGAGAATCGTAGCTTGTTACGGTCCGACATTTCCAAAATAAAAAAAATCATTAACTTTAGATAGGCGAGCTGTAGGTGTCCCCTCCATTAGTGTATTTACCTCTTCTAAAACTTTTTATTTAAAAAATCCAAAAATTTCGTCAAGTTTCAATTCCGCAAGGATATCACTCAACATAAATGATATTCTATCAAATGAATGGGAATTTCGAAATGGGCGGCAAGCAAGAGCAGCTGACTGCCTTTAAAAATTGTTGTCTATCGAGCGAGCAGTCACGCCAAAAAATAAAGTCTGCGCTTTGCAGACCAGATGTCTGCAGTACTACGCACATACTTACACTTTCGTTTTAAGTACACCATTTTGACGTAGCCTAAGACATTCCCCAGATCAATACCTACCTGTGTCCCAAGTTTAGTCAAAAACGGTCAAACGATGTGGAATTGTACAAGAAATAAACATACAGACAGACAGCTGGTAGACGTTTTTTAAATATCCTACGACACTACCCATATCATGATCTATCTGTGTGCCGAGTTTGGTCAAAATCGGTTAAACGGTGTGGATTTGTATAAGGAACAAACATACAGACAGACAGCTGGCAGACGTTTTTGACTTAGCCTATGACAATTCCCCTATCAAGATCTCCCTGTGTACCGAGTTTGGTCAAAATCGGACGAAGGGTGTGGATTTTTATAAGGAGCAAACATACAGACAGACAGCTGGTAGACATTTTTGAAATAGCCCACGACGCTTCGTGGATCAAGACCTACCTGTGTGCCGAGTTTGGCCAAAATCGGTCAAACGATCTGGTTTTGTATAAAGAACAAACAGACACGTGATTTCTATATATATATATATATATATATATATATATATATATATATATATATACACACATAAAAAAAATTTAAAAAAAAAAAAAAAAAAATCAGTCAATGAATAACTGAATAAATGAATGAATTCTTATTCAATAAAAATTTATTGAATAATGATCCAACCCTGTTATTCATAGAATAAAAAATTATTCAGTGTATGAATAACGTAATCAATGAATAAATTATTATTCAATAAAAATTTATTTGAATGATCATTGAATAAAAAAATTATTGAATAATGCCCAACTCTGATATGCGATAGTAGTGTGTATTTATTAGCACTTATTCAGGGACTTTTCTACAGAAAATTACTCGTACTTTAAACCCCCCAAAAATACATATAAATCTACTTCAACTATTTTATGTATATATATATATATATATATATATATATATATATATATATATATATATATATACAAAATTCCCTCACTTATTTTATTAACTGCTACCATTTTCAGGGACTTAGCTCCATTTTAATTGAATATCAATTCACCCCCAGTTCTTTTATTAACAGCTGAAGTTTTCGGGGTTATGTGCATACTAAAAGAGGAATTCACTCACTGCGTACGGGATACATACATAATAATTCGGCTTGAGATGAACCGTGATATTACATAAAGTTAGATAACAATTAACGGTGTTTTAATGAGTTTTCGACCTCAGTCATTCTATATTGAACAATATTCAGTGAAATAACACTGAATTTTTGCATTCTGGTACAGAAAAAATAAACAAAAATTCAATCACGCCAACGTTTTTTAGCATCCTAGTTTTTCGAATATCTATCACATGCGTTGTTATTGAGCGTTAATCCTTAAATTCGTTTTTTCTCTTTCGTGTGTGGTAATATCATTACCAGAAATGATAAAAGAGAGGCAGTAGGGGAGAAGGGGGTGAAATTGTTTTGCACATAATAAAATAATGTTGTTTTTTTTCTATATTTCTAAGTTTTTTTTATGTGTCCACCTCGCATATTTTGCAATAAAACGTGGTGGGGAAAAAATGAAATGCAGTTAAAACATGCTTAGGTGCTTCTGATAAATATTAATTTTTATTTTACTCGCATGTGTAATTTCTATTCGTTAAATTATAATGTACATCTCAAATAAATAATATAATAAGTCATGAATTTAAAAAAAGTTAAAAATCTCCTTTTTAGATAATACAAACGTGAATAAGTAATGTAAACGTCAGGAAGCCGTCTGGTTTCATTTCCTGCTCAGCTGACGGGAAGCAGGAGAGGAAGAGGAAAATCCTGAGGTAGGAAGTTGATGAGAAAATGAAGGAAGCATAAAATCCGTATATTTGGAAGAGGTTTGCTAACCTCATCCCATGTCAATCCCATCAGCACGGCTGAGTAGATACAGCAATGCCTCTCAAATCCCACAACACTCTCCTGGGCTCTTAGCGGCTCGTTCTGTCGTTTCGCTTCCAGTAATGTATTAGGGCAGTCGATAAGTTCTAGCGCATTTAAAGCATGCATAGGATTCGCTGTGAGTCACTACTAGATTAACAAGATTTCGAACTATTCGACGCTTACCTTGCCTTACTTGTGTATCAGCCTTCCGTTACTCGAGGTGCACCTGACTGCTAATTTTTCTGTGGTTCCCAGAAAAAAAAAACCCCAGTAGGCGCCGACCTCCTACAATCCTCCTTTCTTTCCATGCTGCTGTCATCAGTATAATTTTAAGCTTCTCATGAGTAAATAAAGCAGAAGTTTACGTACAAATCCCCTAATTCAGCGAAATGTAATAATCGAAATAATTTAATTTCTTTAATTTTTTCAAACAAATGTAGCGAACACTGAGGACGTATGACCAGAATTCAGAAAGTAATGACTCCAGATCCGCCATATATCTGGTATTCAGCCCTCCAATCTTATATCAGGTACGATTAGAAAATTTACGAGGCCTTTAAAGATTCTACTAATGCTAGGAGAAGCACTAGATACTTCTGTGTTTCCTCCAGGAAATATTTATGCTTGGATCATATAATACCATTCTTTAATAATTGTAGTTCTTTCCTTCTATTCTAAAGTTTGACTATGCGGTATAGTAACCTTCAATTACTTATATTTTTTTACGTATACAAGTAATTTTTATTTGTAAAATATAAATTTTATTATTATTAATTATTAAATAATGATGTTTACACTTTTAAGTGAAACTGTTTCAAATTTACAGGCGTTGTAACTTCATTTTACCTATGTAAAGGTCCAAGAAGTGCTTTCTTGAAATACAATTTTTATTATTATTTATTATCTTAATTACATTACCAAAAAATATCTCCGTTAACGTTTTTTTTCTAATGCATCACCTCACAGGTGACCCACGAGTACAATTTTTACCTATAGACACCGCGAGTAACGGAAGGTTAAGATGGCCATACTAGTTCAGATTAAACCTTAAGGCAGGGACTGCACAGTAGACCCACTGATTGTGAAGCAAATATCCTCTTGCCAATACATGGCAGGTCTGCTAGCCTGCACATTCCCTGCCTCATTGGACTGTACAGTAAATCTATTGGATTTATCATTCTACTTCGATGGGCTGTACAGTTCAAATTTTGTCTGTAGGTTGTCCCATACACGGTGAGGAATATCAAGATTTAGCCAGCGCAGTCTTAAGGTCTTGAGACATTCCTCACCGCGTATGAGCACCCTTCGTCACTCGGTCACAAATATTCATAAACATCCGATACATATTACTACCCATAGACAACTAGTATCGATATTTAAGACGAATTTGCTGTGTTTCATGTTTATTTACGTGTGGTGAATCTGCCAGTTCTGAAGCCACAAAATCTAATAGTGTACATGGTGAGCATACTACCAGTGTAAGTTCTGCCCAGAATTGATATACAAATTTAAATGTAAGGAAACCAGCATTGATTAGAAACTCGATTTCGGGACCTGCAGTCTATTATAATAAAGCCGTTCTTACAAATCTTGTGGAGTCTATGCTACAATGACAGAAAGGATGGATTCATGTCATGGCTTAAAAACCACGCCCGAATAGTGAATAGCAACAAAGTGTAGTTTTATCGTGACAATGAACCACTTACCGTTCGAATAAGGCTAAAAAAGTTATTGAATTTATTTGAGAAGCTTTACAGCATCCAGCTTACTCTCGGACATGCTTACTGCTCGATGACGTTATCACTTATTTCGTGCCTTAAAATGTTTTTTAGGGAAATATTAAGTTTTAAATGGGGTGTACTAATCAATTTTTAGATTTGAATCAAAACTAGATTCTATCCACATCAATGAAATTTAAAGGTACTAGTTTGATGACAAGAAATTGTAGATAATAAAGAAAAATACATCATGGATACAAATTTAAAATTGTATTTTGATTACAATATTTATAACATTCAGAAAGAAACCGAAAGGACTCTCTGACCCTCCCGAGTAGGGTTTTCAAGCATTTCGGATTACGTAAATGGCTTAGAGCCCGCGAGAAATGATGCAATTGGGAAACATATTTATTGAAAAGGTTATTCTCTATGTAAGAATTTCCTTTCCTGGCTAAAGTGTAGTCAGGTTCTGATTTGAATTAGATAGCGGCCCAAAAAATAAAATTTTGCCTTTCTGGCATGGACTTGTTAATTCCAGAAATCGTTAAGTAATTTAAGTAAGACAATATTAACCTTGGAATCACAACATGATAGAGCTGCTACAAATCTCACAACGTGGGGTCATATATGACCCCATCTAGTCTTTCGTAATTAGTAATGTTGTTTGTGGAAAATCAAACATCAAAATAACACAAATTTAGACATAAGTTTACTTGAATATTTGTCCTCTGAATATCAACATTAAATATAACGTATTTTACTATAAAATTTTGTCTTTATGACTGCTAGAATAAAAAAATACTATGATATGTAAAATTGGTTTAAAATGTGAAAAAATATAATGACTTGAATGTATGCACATTATAATGATAAAAAAAAATATTGTTATTCATTTATATACTTTTTAGATATTCTTTGCCTGTGTTCAGCACACAGACTCTGACTACACTTTGCTCAATGTGTTGCAGCTTTCCTGTCTTTTTTATGATCAAAAAACCACATGGTATATGTGGCCATCCTCTTTTTCATTCGCATCACATACTTCAACAATTTCACTGTCTTTACTATCGAAAACGTCTCCAAACTGTCTGTTTTTCTTTTCTACAACTTGCCAAAGCAACTCATTGTGAATTTCATCTTGAGTGAAAAATAATATATCATTAGACATACTACATTCGATAAATAAAAATATTACATAAACCACAACGTGGGGTCGCCCGTGACCCAAAGGCCTTATGTATGTCCAGAGGGATAAGAATGAGAAAAGCCTGGCTCTCTATTATGATCATCTTATCAAGACAGGAAGGTATAGGATCGGACATGTTTAATAGCTGAACTGTGTAGGAAATAACAAATATTTTCTGAGCTCTGGGTTCACGCGTGACCCCACGTTGTGATTCCAGGGTTATCAAAATAATCAATTTCTTTAAATTCCGTTCTTCGAGCGCGCGGTAACTTTGCTTACGTTCCTTTAGGCTGTACTTATTTTAAGGTGAAACATGTAGAGCCGTTTTAATAAATTGACTTATGTGTTAATTTCTGCTTTTATTTATTGACTTTGCGCTTACACAAGAAAAATTATTTATAGTGAACAGATTAGACACTACGCATGCTTGGGAAATGCAGGGTATTTCGTATTGTGTGTGTATATATATATATATATATATATATATATGGCGTTGCTCATAACCATATGAAAAAGTCCGTCACGCAGGAGCTGCATAACTAAGCACTTTCCTCAGAATTTGGGTAGTGCAGACTGCTTTCCAGAACAATTTGCTTAAAATATCCTACATAAATAAAATAAAAATGTGAATAGTTCTCATTTTGTAATGAGTAACTGATCAACTACGTAATAAATACAAAAATCCTCATATTATCGTATTTTGATCTAACGCAGGAACAGGTTACAGTCACTCTAGTGGTAGAAAGCGCTCCTTGCGGCGGCTTTGTGAACCTACGTCTGCCGGCTTTTCTGTTCAAATATATTACAAATTAAACCCCCGCTTTCCGATTGACCGATTCAGCTCATTTTTACAACACTTCTTTCTCATGAGTTACCCACGACGTATACCGCGTTTCGTTACAATACAGCAGAAATTACGACCGGTATGAGTATATTAGGAATTTGGGTCCGGAGTAAACCCCCCCTTCTAATGAACCGATTTAGTTTATTTTTACAACACATATTTAACTGTGGATTAGCACTACGAATACCGAGTTTCGTCGAAATATACCAAAAATCACGGCTGGTAGTGGCGAATTGGTATTGTGGGTCCGGAGTAAACCCCCCCTTCTAATGAACCGATTTAGTTCATTTTTATATCTCACTTTTCTCTCTATATTACCACTACGAATACCAAGTTTCGTTGAAATATAACAAATATTACGGCTGACATAGTCAAATAAGTGTTTTGGGTTCGGGGTAAACCCCCCCTTCCGGTGGACTGACTTTAGTGGTTAACGAACTCGCTCAATCGTTTGCTAATTGAATGCTATATACCAAGTTTCGTGACGAAAAAACAAAAACTCTGGCCGCTATCGTGTTAACAGACATATATATATATATATATATATATATATATATATATATATATATATATATATATATATATATATATATATATATATATATAAATTTTAACGGGGGTCATTTTCGGTGTCTACTAGGTAGGATCGATAAAGATTTGAAGACATTTTTCAAAAATTCCGTCATGAGTCCAACCTCAATAGCTACTTTCCTTCGGAGGAAAGTGCTAAAACATTCAGGATTTCAGGCTGTAGCGCTAAGAAATGAATATTCCGATAATTCCAAAACAAAAATCTAATATAAAGAATGTGCTACAGAATATCTGTGTTTCTCGTGATTTGCCCAATATAAAAGTAAAGAAAGATAATGATGTATTCACATTCTTGGAAATAAATATATTTTGTGTGGAGAAAGAAAACATATTTTGTCTGGTGAGGATGGGTGTCCTCACCAGACCTTGAAGTATCTCCGCGTAAATTAATTCAAAGAATCGAATTACTTTATTTCAATAATATCCAGTGAACAATGTCAGAAAAAAAGAGTTAAAAATAACAAATGTCAGATATACAACATACAATTTCTTTGGTATAAGAAAAAGTCTAAATGAAGTTTGAAGAAGGGCTTAGCTCAGAAAAACAAATACACAAACAACATATATCATAACATAAGAATAAAACTAAACTAGTATCATAGTAGTGATAGTGAGAGGCAGTAATTTTAATTCAACCTAAGAAATAGCCAGAATTATTAGAAATAAAAATGCATTAGACGTTGCTCAAAAGTTTAAATAAAACTAGCATTGTAATGCTATACCCAAGGAAACAAACGTGATGACATACACACTCACGTATACGCGTTTGTATGTACGTATATATGTTTTTTTTAATGCTTCATAAAAGAAAAAAAAGCACCCCCTAGTCTCTAAGGCTTTGCAGATCATTAGAACTCTGCTGACTGCCCTGCTCCATGTAGAATTATGCAAAATGCATCTACATTTAAACAGCCAGCCCTACAGTTTGTCGAACCCATCCTCTGATGCTGCTTTTACTTTTTTTTGTGTTCCATTAATTTTACTGCTCCTGCAGTTTCAGGCGAGGTCTAAATTTATCCGAACATATTACAACGATTACGTACCACCTATCCGGTCGTACACATAATAGTAATTCTAAAAGTTATGTCTAATAACTTTTTTATAATAAATTCTTTTGCAGCCCTTTTCCTGCTGTTATCCAATTAACACTCTTTGCCTCCCTTAAACAGAGACGTATTGTTCAATTTGGGATCGTTCCGTGGTCGAAAATTTTTTAGATGAAATAGTTGAGGCATTAGCGGGTTTGAAGCGGAAACCCATTAATTACACAAAAACCTTTCTAATCCTTAATTGAAGGGCTCAGTGCCAAAGATGACTAACCCACAATTAGAACAAACTGAGAAAATTAAGGTTAAAGTTTAGAGGGCAAAAATTAGTGTTGGTGACAGAAATGATTTTAATTAGTATTTATTCAGTAGATACACAACATTTTTATGAATATACCACACTAATCAAAAGTGTATAGTTAGACAGGATAATGAAAAAAAAAAGTATAGTCACGTTTGGCTTTCAAAAAAAAAAACAAACTTACAATTGATAAATAATGGACACATGTCAAGAGAATAATAATGAAAAATTATTTTTCATTAGATTTCTATGATAATGTACCAATAATTTAACAAAATAATGATTTCCAGATTAGATGAGTTTTGTAGTATGTGGGACCGGAAAAGTGCAATCTTAATATTGCAGTTTTGTCCTCGACAAGCGTTGTTTATGAACATTCCTTGGTGGTTCATAGACAGGATCTGCCACAGAACCATCAAAAGTTTCAAGGATATCACTCATGTTGCTGCTTACCATTAAAAAAGCCATACCTAGTGTGTGTTGGTCAAGTCTGCCTCTCACATGATTTAGCTTTGCAGTTAGTTCCAAAACAAACTAACAGATGTCAGTACTAATCAATGAGGTGTAAAGGCTGGTCATTTCAATCAATTATAAAACTTAAAATTCCCTATCAGGAAAAGTGAATAACTCTAATTTGTTAAAATTGTGGGTTAGTCACCTTTGGCACTGAGCCCTTCAATTAATCTTCCTTCAATCGGTTAGAAAGTTTCAATTCAAATTCATTCACACCTGAAAAAGAAAATATGCGCCCAGAAAATTTGTAGGGAACGGCCATAGCCACATCCTCATAGCTTACCGATGTTCAGCTTACTAGGATATGTGGCTGCTAAGAAAAATTACGTTTTTTTGATATTAGAAATTGATACGTCCAAAATACAACAAATTAATGCAAAAACATATTTTTAAGGCTAAATCAAGACAGATCGACACTTCTTGGTGGACATATCTATCAAAATTACACACATTCTTATTCGAATTTAGATCAGTCGATGATTAGTAAAAGAAACAATTCATGCAATTGTTTATCACCACTATGATATAAAACTAAAATAAAATAATAATAATAATAATAATGCCGATGTGAAATGTGTACTTATCAACGAGTACTTGTATGAAATAATTTATTTAAATAATTATTTACCATTTCAGAGATATTTCAATAAATTGAAGAATTCGTTAGCGGAAAGTTTGCCCAAAATATTTTAAATTACGAGACTATATATTTCCAAAACAAATAAACATATCTTAGGTAGTACTCCTAAATTTAAACTATAGGCCGTGGAACCCAACTAAAATCTACAACTATTTGAATGAATTTAGAAGTAAATGGTACTGAAAATCTACTGTAGAAGAATCTTACATTTTTGTGTATCTTAATGGGGAGGGTTGGGCTCAATTTTATGGATTTCTTTGGCCGTTTAAGCACACCCTTACAGGCAGCTACTCATATCAGATTTTTGAGCGGACTCACTCAAACTAAAATATGTTCATTTTTGTGGTGTTCTTTTCGGATAATTTTATCTGGAAATATTGAAATATTAATGTTGAATAAAACCATTTATGAATTCTCAGTGTCGTATCAACAGTTTAAGAGTTTATGTCTGTTCCTGTGATATTAGAAAATATAAATCATTCAGATATAAAATCAGCTGTAGGCTTGATTAAAAATAATGAGCTATCACAAAAACAAGTCCAATTAACGTGGATATTCAAAAATATAAATTGTGAATCCGAACTATAAATATTGAAACATTGTGGTGAAAGTATCGTGGTTAAAGCAAAAGGAAGTCTATTATATCAGTCCTCCGTAATAAGATTCAAAGTTCTTTTTTTACAGCTCCTGAGGTCATTGTGGCTTGGTTCCATTCTTCGCCGCATAAATCCTCAAAAAGAAAGGAAATAAAGAGCTCAAAAGAAAAATGATAGTTTGAAGTTGGTAGAACTTTCTGGCCAGGCTGAATTCTCTATGACGTCATGATTCTAGGAAGGAAGAAACTGTTTTTCAGGAACTTAGTTTTTCTTTTTGCTTAGAAAAAAAAACTTCTGGGTAACAAAAAAGACCGGGTTTCTTTATATTTTTTAATAATCTAAGCATATTACAAAACTACCCATGTATTTTTTTATTTAATTAAAAAAAACTATTTATAAATCTTAAAAAAAAAATTATAAATATTGTTTAAAAATAAAATTATTAGAAAAATCAAAAAAAAAAAAAAAAAAAAAATATCTAGGGCAGCATTAAAATTTTTTGGGTCGGTTAACACATAACATTTACAAGTAATAAGTGATAAATTCCAGAAATAAACGGTATCTTGAGACTTTATTCTAAGGATTTAACTGACACAAAAATATGTTCCTAAAATTTATTTCTATGAATTTGTTTTTTCAATCAATATTTACAAACAATAAAAAAAAAATCTATTATTTTCTACATTTTCTCTAATTATATAAAAATATCTATTATATAAAAATGAATCGCTAAATGTGTTGGTAAGCGTGAATCTCGAGAACAACTGAACCGATTTCGCTAATTCTTTTTTTATAATATTCCTTGAAGTCCGAGGATGGTTCTTACGGAGAGAAAAATTAAAAAAATTGCCTGGAAAAGTCTAAAAACAACACTTTTCGGGTCTTTTTCACTTCCTTAACGCAAATTCATTTTAAAATAAAAACATACGTTCTCAATTATAATATTTTTAACAGTTAACTCATTTGTACATCTTCTATTATAAAAAAATGAATCGCTAAATGTGTTGGTAAGCGCAAATCTCGAGAACAACTGAACCGATTTCGCTAATTATTTTTTTATAATATTCCTTGAAGTACGAGGATGGTTCTTACGGAGAGAAAAATTTTAAAAATTGCCTGAAAAAGTCTAAAAACAACACTTTTCGGGTCTTTTTTGCTTTGTTAACGCAAATTCGTTTTTCAATAAAACAAGTGTTCTCAATTATAATATTTTTAACAGTTGACGTATTAGGTTATTTGTGTATAAGCAAAAACTCACTATAACAGTAATAATAAAAACATGTGGAGGCCCGGTGGAAGTGAAGAAGAGAATTTAACACTCCGTACCAAGGGTCGTGGGTTCAATTGCCACTATAGGGTGGTGGTTTTTCTTTAGATAAAAGGAAAGGCATCAGCCCTATCCTGGCTAGAAAGGGTGGTAACCTATAGATAACCCGTCCTAAAATTCGTATTTAATAATAATGGATGTTAAAATTTAAATAAATAAGATCATGTAATCACTAGGTGACAATAGAATCACATGTTAATAATGCAATTCCAATTAATTTATATTTGTGTTAACGAAGTGAAAAAGACCCCATTTTTCTATATTCCCATACAAGAGATTCGTAATAACACTTAAATGTCAATTTGAACTTTAATACCATACCATAAAGTTTAAGTGTTAGTGGAGGGAAAATATACCATCGTATATTTATACAATGATAACGTTACTCAAAAACAAATTGTCTATGGTAAAATGTAAATTGTCTGTGGTAATATGTCACTTGAAATGTAAACGTCTCTTTCCTGTTCATCTAACACAAAAGTGTTGTGTGTTTGTGTCTTACTAACTATGCCTTCTATAAGACGGCGGACATATTTAGGCAGAAGAACCCGAAAGGCAATGAATCAAATTAATTATCAATCTAATCGTACTGCCCAGGAACGTGAAGATCGCAATGAACGTGAAAGAATTCGGAAACTTAATTTAGAATTAATAAAAATAAAATGAAATATAATAAGTAGGTATCATAATAAGAAATCTGATATTGTAATTTTCATTGTGATTTTTTAGTGACTATTAAAAGAATTTTAAGTGTTTTATAATTTTTATTTTTTGACATAATGTAATTATTGACTTATTATGTTTCTTTTTTCTTTTTTTTTATCTTACTAGCTGACCCGGTGTCCCAAATAGCAGAATAAGTATTTAAAAAAATGAAAGAATCTACTGTTAAGCGGTACGAAGTTCGCCGGGTCAGCTAGTATTTTATAAATTTATCTTATTGTTTATATTATGCAATTTTAAAAGTCTAGCTTTCTAATTTCCAAATATTACGTCGTTATTAAGGAACGAAATTGTATTTTTCATGTCATTGTACATATGTTTAGTTTTCACTGCTTCTGTGGCTTCGGCATTGATTTTTCCTTTATCCGGAATAAATAGGTTTTAGTATTTTTCATTTTTTATTTTAAATGATTTTATTTAAATTTTCTATTATCTATGTGTATTAACTGCTTGCATTAAGACGTAGACACATCTCTCTCCGTTGAGAGAAAAAAAAAATCCAAAACTTAAAGAGCTTAAATAGAATTTCATTTAAAAACACTAAATAATTTTATTTTCATTTAAAAGACTGGTGTGGTCGCAATTACCTTGAACTATGCCTTATTGAGAAATATAAGGAAAACTGAAGGTCTATTTATGTAATAAGAAAGAGCTGGTCGTCATAAATTGAATAATGAACGCTAGTTGCCTTCATTACTAGCCCTTCATCTTAAGAAAACCTGGGATAATTCAAATTAATCTTGAAACAAATACACTTAATTCGTTTTATGAGCTTTTAATCTTTATCAGCACAAATTAAATACTCTAATTAATTGTATAACGACACAATATAACAGAAAGGAAACTCATTATTTTATTTATCTGATCTCTTGTTGTTTGTAATTACTGCAAAACAGTTGCGTTGTACAGTTTATTGACAACAATTAAATAATAATTTGCCTTAGAAAAAGTGGTATTTTTTTTTTTTTTTTTCGTTTTTAATGCTAGACATTTTTTTTTCTAGGAGGTAGTGTCGTTATTTAATAACGGTTGTTCAAATAATAATACTTAGACTCAGGAGCGTATATAGGACATAATTTCGGGAGATTTTGTGGTTATGGAATACTAACAACCTAGGACTAGTTAGCCTACAAAAACGCTCTTACACCCCCAAAAAAGTGCAAAAACTAAACTATTCTTATTTAAATTATTTTTGATCTTATTTGAATTATTTTTGGGGACATTCTTTGAGAATGGAGCAACTATTGCCTACTTTAGTGTGAAATGTCTGTAGTAACGCAGCTCTTGCATGTGGGCTCTCTTATGTGTTTAACTTTACTTGCTGAGGCGTATTATCCTTAATAAATAGCATAAATATCTACTGATATTGTTTGTTTGAATTCTTATGTAAATTATTAGATTAAAGACCAGATCCAAAATATTAGTCCACTAATCACTGAATGAAAATTTAATCGTTACTCATCATTCATTACTAATAGGTCAATTATTTATATGTAAATTAAAGTTATTGTAATTTAAATAAATGAATTACTCTTACTGTAACTTTAAACTCACAAACTAGCGATTATGGCCAATACTTGGCTGAGTGACCGCCAGAAAAAGCCACTTGTTAATGGCATTATTTAAGTGTGGAGTTAATTAGGACTGAATAATTAATTGCATTCCTTATATGAATATAACTTGTACTATGATGGAGGTTGAGGGTTCTCTGATTAAGGCTTCATCCTCGATTAACGTTAAACTAATGCTCCGATGAGGTTGAAAGGGGCCTACACAAGCTCCTTTCTGCTCCGGCTGATGGCTGGGCCATTGGTAGAGCGAGTGTATGGTTGAAGTTCCATAGGGAGAGGACTACAAGATTTTGATGAGTGGATAGTTAGTTTGAAAAGGTTGAGATCTCCTCTTAATAAAATCTTTAACAAATAGGATATTGAGGTACTTAAGGAGGTTGAGTTTGAAAACATAACAAAACTTAAAAACTACGTTAAACTCATGGAAATAAGCCGTATTCCTTCTTCATTGCCATTAAACGAATCAAAATGCATGTACAAAGCGTCTAAATAAAGAAATACGATCCGATAGTAGGGGGTATTTTTTCCCTGTTCTTTTATCCGGGAAAAAAGAAATAAGTCAACATAGAATGAAGATTGATGAAGATAATCATGATTTCTAGAGTACTATCATCGCCGAGGGAAGGGTCGATCAGGAAACAGGAGTAGAAGGAAAATAAAGAAAAGATTTATTCCAGATAAACCTCAAGACAAATGGATCTTCTTGTAAACATCCACCATTAATGCTCTCAATGACGGATCAAGCATTTTAAAATCTTCCTCAGTCCTTGGCACGTTTTCCTTGTATTTTCATTTAAACATTCATTCATTTACAGGAAAGTTTCGGAGTCCTTATAACGTTTGTCCAAATTTATTTTATTGTATGTGTGTATATATTCCAGACTACTGTTAGTATGTATACACTCTGGCAGTTACTTGTGACTGGTAGCTGTATACTTATATATATATATATATATATATATATATATATATATATATATATATATATATATATATTTATATATATATATACACATATATATATATATATATATACATACATACATACATACATACTCTCTTTGTAAAGTCATTATAGGTAAATTATATTGAAACTCTTAATATTCCGCGTTTGGATAATTTTTCAATGAGATAAATCTTAAATTAATTTTCACAGCAGTTCAATTTTTTATAGTAATTTTGTGAACATTATTTCAGATGTATCCTTTTGAAAAGAAGGCCAAACGCTACAAACACGTCAGGAATATAAATAATTTTAAAGTAGGACCTTCTACATTATTGCCTACATTAGAGCACAAAAGTAAATAACTCAAGGAGAATATTTAGCTCAGAATTAAACAAATATAATAGTCTAACTAACAATAAAACATCAAGTAGTGCTAATGGTCTCAGCAGTTGATGCAAAAAAGAAAAAAAAATACTAAGAAAAGATGTGTTAAAAACGGTCATTATTCAATTATTTACCTTACTTATTTATAACTTAGTATCCTATTTTATATTTTTTCTACCCAACACCAATATATACTATTATATTATATATGTTATACAATTCAGCCGATATAGAATATAATAAAATAAATATAACTACATATGACTTTGAACTAAACATTGTTTTTCCCCTTTCACTTCTTTATTCTATTTTAAAATACACAAATTCAAGTGTTATACACCTTACTCATTAAAATGTAGGTAGTCTAAAATGTGAATAATGTACCTTTAGTAAAAAAGAATCACAACGTTAACAATTTTTGAGACATATGTAGAGTGTAAAATACAATTTTCGTATCACTAAAATTCTTAAAATATACAGGACTTTAAATCGGTTCAAGCTGACTTACACCATGTGGGTTCAACCCCATCCTATTAGAACTTGATATACCTGCATTCACCTTGGAAAGAACATGTGTACCAGGAAATTCTCGTGACACGTAGCGAATAAACTGGGAAATAATAATTTAAAAGCTATAGTCATAAGCATCTAAGATGTAAGCTTCTAAAAAATGAAAATTACCTGCAGAAAATCTGTTCTTAGACAGGTATTTTCTTAATTACCTTAAAGCTATTAATGTATCGTTTTAGATAGAGTAGATAAAGCTAAACTTTTAAGCTTTCAAACAAATGGGTGCCTGATACGGTTTATTAAATATTTCCAACTTTCATACTGCGAAAAGTTTTAGATTTTTTTCCTGACTTCTTTTTCAGATAGGGTCACTGTTTGTATTCTTATAAAAACATTCTAGGATCGAATCGAAATTTAGCGGGGAGTGAAATTGTTAATTTTCTCTTTATTTAAATGTAGTTAATTATGTATTGAGTAGAGAAGGAGCTAATGAATGGAAAACAATTAGCATCTTATTTCCATTACTAATTACATCTTGTTCTTACTTAGAATTTTCTATCCTTCTGCCTTTCATTCCTTGGATTCTGTTCTCCTCCTGACAAGAAAATGTCTTGTCGGGGAAAATCTTATCCTTTCTATTGATTCTGTCCACTTAAATCCTACTGTCTAATTAAAACTGTGAAGGAAGATAGAGGTCTTGAAATTACTGATATTATTTGATTTGATGCAGTAAATTATGGAGGAACTGGCTAGGTGGGAAGTTGAAATTGGAATAGGGGGGAAGCAAAGATTCTTAGTTTATTATTACTATCCCAAAATATATCATTATTCCGTCAAATGTAAATAAGGGAATTTTTAAAGATTGTATTTCAAATGTTGAAGAAGAAATAAAACATCCAAAAAATACTACTTTAGAAACTCTTGAATATTCAGCTTCCTCTGCTTCTTTCATTCAGTGTGTAACTGTGCCTTTGTGCTTACTACCTGTAAAAAAAATATTATTTATTTAAGTTAAGCAATTTTCGTTATTGTTGTTTCAAATGAAACCCTTGAAACCTTGTTAAATGGAATTGGGTGTCCCTGTAGACCTTGAGGGACTTCGGAAAACGTCATACTTCATGTTAAGTCCTCAACCTAAGTTTACACGGGCTAAGTTCATAAGGCAAACAATCAGGCTTAATTAGCCTCCCCCCCTAACCCCGCGTCTAAATCTAATAATAAAGTTCCGCTTTAATTTTCGCCTCTCCCTAGCTCTTTCTTCCTTAATATTAGACAATGAATCTCTAGGATACTGGAATCGTAGAGGATAGCCTAGAGGGAAAGGAGAGGGTGGGAGAATGAGAGAGGTTGAGGTTTAGAACGATTTGTACAGGGACGTTCAAAGTTTAAACAGAGAGACGGAGAAAGAGTCAGTAAGGGTAGTGAGTGTCATACACAGCTGTTTTGGCCGAGTCGGCGGCCTTGGGCACGCGCCGATGAGGCCAAAGCAGACTCCTCCGACTCGGCTCATCATATTTTGCGCCAGTGGGTTTTATTCCCCACTGGCGGTTCCTCATTACGTTCGTTTCTACTTGGAAAGACACTCACAGCTGTTTTGTGAGTCGGTTTCAGTTTCATTACTGATCAGTTTTGTAAGAGGGAGATAAAAAAATATGGGTTTCGGGGAAAATTGATGTGGAAGTACTTATCTGTGGAATTGAAAAGCGGCCTGCATTCTGGGTTCAATCCAAAAAGGAGTATAGTGACAGACTTCAAAGGAAGGAAAACTGGGAAGAGATAACCAATACATTTGCTGATGAAAATACAACAGTACAATACATCATCTATAATAAATAAAAATACATCTTTTATTATGTGCCCTACTGTTTTCAACCGATTTTGTGTACTGATGACAGATCTCACTTCATGAAACGCTGTGGCCGGCTTCCAAAACAGTATTGTGTGTTTTGAAGTGTCGGCGCGTCGACTCGGCCGAAACCACTGCGTGTGTCAGTAACCTAAGAGAGAGAGAGGGGTGGGAGTGAGGGAGTGATGATCGGTTGTTGTCTCTGTTTGCCTGAGTTTTTAATTGATTATTTTTTAAAGAGTTAAATGAGTATTTTAGTGAAATGAGGTAAGTAAATGAGAAACAGATTTGGAACGTTGAGAGGGCCTGGAAAGTGATTTCCGCTTAGAGTATTTTCAGGGCTTTGTGTGGCGGCTAAGGTCTTCATTCGGTTTGAGATTTCATATTTCATTTGTACATGTGCTTATATTTTTCCTTTAAAGATGAAAAGAAACTGATAACGCAGCTCGCGCGAGACGGGCTTTTCATAATATTCAAATCGCCACAGAATTTATATCATTAGTTTATATGAGGAGACGGTTGGGACTACTGGTGCGACTCGATCTAACTTCTTCCTTGAGGTCAGAAATATTAGGGAAAAGGCTTGAGGAAACAAGAGCCACACAGCTGGGTGTAATGTACACACTAATAGCTGCGCTCATTAAAATAATCAACAAAACAGCTTAATACCTCTAAGAGCGGTCAATTGTTCTCGGAGGTTTGAGTAAAGTTAAAAAAAGACTCGGAAGACTTGAGCCTGGTCTGTAGCTACTTCTCAGACAATGGTGTTTGAAATGGAGGGGTGCTGGAGGCGGGCTTTGTTATGGAAATTGCTGAGAATTGCGGGAAGAAGTCCATTATCCTTAAACGACCTGCTTATGATCCTTAAGGGATTCTTTATAAGTCTTCAGGCAATAGAGAATTTCTCCATTTATTTAGTCCCGTCTCGAAAAATAATATCGAATATTAAAAGGAAGTTTGAAGTAATTTCATAGGATTGTTTTAACAAGAGTTCCAACATGCTATACAAGGTTAAATAAACGTTTTTCCTGGATTTATTCTTAACGTAAGATAAATTCTCCACCTCTTGTTCTTGAAAGCCAATTTATAGATGAAGCGGTTTCTGAAAGTGTTATAACATAATCATTGTATATTTGTCTTCGCTACGGAAAAAATTAAAACTTATGAAGTAATATGATTTGAAGAAATGGTTATTTACCTATAGAAGTAACCCTACGATGTGGGAGCGTACTTTTTTTCTTTTTTTTTTTTTGCAGATCCTATAAGTTTAGAGGCATTTTATGATCAACTTTTCCAGTTTTAGTGCGGTTCCTCACTCTCCCCGTAAGGAGGAAATCCGCTTATGAGGTTGACCTCATGACACGAAAACTTCATGTTTCAGGAATATAAAGGTGGTTCAAATTTGTGTGTGTATATATATATATATATATATATATATATATATATATATATATATATATATATATATCATCATCATCATATCCGGCGCAACAACCCGTCACCGAGTCTGGGCTGCCTCTAAAAGCCTCCGCCAGGTGGCTCGGTCCTGTGCAGCAGCTTTCCAGTTCCTAGCTCACAGCAGGTCTTGTGCATCAAAGTTGACGGCATCTTCCCATCTCACATTTGGCCTGACGACTCTCCGTTTTCCAAACATCCTATCGGTCATCATCTTTTTAGTTAATTCGCCATCCCCCATTCTTAGATCATGGCCAGCCCAGCGGAGCCTACCTATCTTAAAGAATTTTGCAGCATCTATATCACCTTAGAACCGATACAACTCCGCATTCTTCCGTCTCCTCCATGCCTCCCCATCTCTAACGGGACCAAAGATCCTTCTAAGTATAGTCCTTTCAAAAGCCAAGATTCTTGAGTCATCTGCGGCCCAAGCTTCCGACCCATAAGTTAGAACTGGCCGAATCAACGTTTTATTCAGATTGATCTTGGTCCCGCTAGAGAGGTATCGGCTTCTGAAGAGTCTGGAGAGCCCAAAGAAGCATCGGTTTGCCGCCGTAATTCTTCTGCT
Organism: Gonocerus acuteangulatus; assembly: GCA_946811695.1. Lineage (NCBI taxonomy): Eukaryota > Metazoa > Arthropoda > Insecta > Hemiptera > Coreidae > Gonocerus > Gonocerus acuteangulatus. The sequence continues at coordinate 92,728,078 of OX328125.1, forward strand.
GATCTCCTGGGTGATGTCATTCATTGCATTCACTTCAGTCCCCAGGTACACAAAGCTGTTCACCCTCTCAAACTTATACGGTCCAACTTCAAACTTTCTAAGGCCTGCTTCAATGCCTCCAACTCTTAAGTACTTTTTCTTCCCTTCTTTGACAACTAGGCCAAGAAGCTTAGCTTCTGTCTCAAGAGTTAGGAATGCCTCTTTCAGGGACCGCTCCGACCTGGCCACAATGTCGAAGTCATTCGCGTATCCTAAGAGCTGGACCGTGCTGTTAAAGAGGGTGGCGCCTAGCTGAATACTAGAGCGGCGCACTGCTTTCTCGGCTGCAAAATTAAAAAGGATACATTCTAGGGCATCTCCTTGTCTGACCCCACTATTAGTATTAAATAAGTCAGAAAAGTCAGTTCCCACGCGTACAGTGCAACATGAATTTTTCATTGTCATCCTCACCAAGCGGATCAGTTTTCTGGGGATATTCATCTCCTCGAGAGCTTGATTGAGAGTGCTGGCCTTGAGATGCTGCCATACGCTGATTTGAAGTCTAGAAAGAGATGGTGCGTGACTATCTTGTGTTCTTTGCATTTTTCGAGCATCATCCTAAGGGAGAAGATCTGATCCGTAGTGGACTCTTCTAAATCCCGCCTGGTACTTCCCAATGTCTCTCTCAGCGTGTGGAACAAGCCTTTCGTAGAGGACATTTGAAGGACTTTATACGCGCAGGAAAGAAGGACTATTCCACGATAATTCGCGCAATCCATCTGATCTCCCTTTTTATGGAGCGGGCAAATTACTCCTCGATTCCAATCTTCGGGCATGTATTGACTTTCCCTGATGGACATGATGAGGTTCTGGAGTTCCTTTAGTAGCCCTGTTCCACTATAACGCAGAAGCTCTGCCTGGATTCCATCCTGGCCCGGTGATTTGTTGTTCTTTAACTTATTTATTGCATCTTGAACTTCCTCGTCGTCCGGTGGCTCAACATCATTTAGAACGTCTTCAGCTTCTATTTCCACTACAGTATCTTCTGGGTCTTCCTTGTTAAGGGACTTGCTAAAGTAACTCCTCCACCTATCCAGAATCTCATCATCAAACCATGGGGCTCTTCTTTCTCTTTCTTAGTAACCTAAAGTCTCCTGTGCTGCTTGCTTCACTGCCTCGGCTATTCCAGCCCAATGTTCACCAGTAGTTTCACCTCTGCCTCGTAATACCTCTGTGAGCTTAGCGTCTAGGCATTCCTGGTATGCTTTACATTGCTCAACATCCTTCAGTTTCGATACATCATACCTTCGAGGAACCAAACCAGCAGTCATTCTTTTTGTGGATATTCGAGACCTAATCCTGGCAATGTAATGGTCTCCTAATCCTCATGTAATGGTCTGAGTCCACGTTCGCTCCTCTATAGGCCCTCACTCCAATCAGGTCTGATCTATGGTGAGAGCCTATAAGGAAGTGATCAATCTGGTTACTTTTCATCCCATTTGGTGATCTCCATGTGGCTCGATGTATCTTCTTTCCAGGGAACATAGTGCTACCGATGACCAAGCCGTGGGCAGCGGCAAAGTTTATAAGTCGTTGCCCATTGTTGTTTGATGTTTCATGTAGGCTGTAGGCTCCGATCGTTGAGCGATATGCAGACTCACGGCCAACTTGGGCGTTGAGATCCCCCAGGACAATCTTTATATCATTTGCCGGGCAGCTCCTGAAAGCTTCCCCTAGGCTGTCGTAGAAAGAGTCCTTGTCCTCCTCAGATGCTACTTCCGTTGGTGCGTGACAGTTAATCAGTTAAAAAACCTTCCTTTGATGCGCAGGGAACATATTCGGGGGGAGATGGGGTTAAAATTCAGAACCAACTGTCGTGCTCTGCCCCGAACAACAAATCCTGTTCCGAACATGTGGTGATGTTGATGGTAGCTGTAGTATAGGGTATGGTATTACTTTTCATGTGACCCGCTTTCGAGCCAACGAACTTCCTGGATTGCTGCAATGTCTATTCGGCAGGTGTCAAGTTGTGTAAGAAGCGCCCGAAGGGCTCCTAGTCTATAGAGAGATAAAATGTTCCAAAAAGCTATTCTTAGGTCATTATGGCGGTTCCTGGGTCGTTTCCTTAAGATCAGTCCGGCTTCATTGCTTTGTAGAGGAATCTTAATTGTGTGGGTTTAAGGAGAGCAGGGTATCATCCTACTGCTCCCGAGTCAGGTGAAGGGGCTGCCTCCTTTGAGCATCCTGACCCACTCCCCCATCCGGGGAGGCTAACCCAGGGAGTAGGTGACCCAGGGAAGGTGACCCTAGGGTGTTTATTGTAAGTGTCCTTAGTCTGTAGTGTGGGGGTGTGTGTAGTGTGCTGTTATTAGTGTACTGTGTGAGTGTTAGTGTATGTGTTCCCCCAACCTGGAGGGCCAGTGGCTATTGCAACCCGAAGGCTGGGCGATATATATATAGTTGTCTTTTCGCTAAATCTTCCTTCTCTTTGAGATGTCATTTTATATTTTTGACAAAAGTTCAAAACCTACTAATAACTGCTTCTACTCCTTTGCTACTGACACTAGAGATGTGAACGGAACTGCGCTAAGATGACGCAGTTCTTGCGAGCCGGACTTTTTTTTTTTTATATTTAGAATTCTTGAGACCCTCATGTTCTTGTGCGAGTTGAAAGAGACAAGGACAAGAAGGAATAATCTGATTAAAGTTCCTAATGTAAACAGAAGGAGTATGTTAATACTGGCATAAGTACAAAGGGGAGAATTTATCACACTCAAAGAACAACCTCATTTGAATAAAATCTCACACTTTTATTCAGAAAGGGGGTTTAGTCTGATAAAGCTGTCGCTGTATTTCTTTTTTGAATCCTTAAAAATAGTTTCTTGGACAAAAACTGTATCAAGAATTATTTTCTGGTTTTCCAGCTACTGAATGCTGTCTCGATTCTTACATTGGTTTTATTTATTCGCAAGTACGTTTGCTTTGGCAATCTGTTTTGGTATATAAAACTGTACATTTATTTGTATTTTATTATGATGCCTAAGGTCGTGAGTTAAATTCCTACAAGGGACGTTGTTCTGTTAATAAAGAAAATGCAGTAGCCATTTCCTGGCTGGATAGAAAAGATAACCTGTCCCAAAATTCGAATGTTAAAATTTGTATAATAATTATTTTTTTTATTCATGGACCACAATAGAAAGTTTTTTGCTGCTGATTTTTCCTAAACAGCGTTTCAAACGAGTTTTTTTTCTGTACTTATTTTAGCTGGTTGTTCAACTTTAGCTGTTCCATTAGCGCCGGAAAAGACTTTAATGCCAGCAATAATATTCATAATTCAGGTTTTGATCAAATTTGGCCCAAAAATACATTGTCTAAAACGGAAAATCTATTTTTACCTGAATTAACCTTCGCAACCAAACACTACCTATTTTTTTCGCCCAAAAGATGCAATTCATTCGTCTTCAGATGCTATTTTTATTTATTTGTTTATTAAATTTTAACGTCCATTATTATTAACTACGAGTTTTAGGACGGTTTATCTATAGGTTACCACCCTATTTTATTTTGATTTATTATTTAAGTATTTTGACTTGTAAAATAATTAAAACTACTTTCAATGTGATGAACTTAACCGTTTTTGAGAAATGTTGCAAAAAGAAAAAAAAAAAAAAAATATCATCTACACCAAAATGACTGTTGTAGTTAAAAATTATTTCTTTTAATATTTTTAATTTTTGTATTTCCTTTAAGAACTTTTAATTTTTTTTTTATTAATATTACTCTGTTGGAGATGTAATATAGTTTTTACCTTTCAGAACACATAGATCATGAAAATTAAAGTTAAATGAAATGTCTTATATTTTAATATTTGACTTATTATTATTTTTTTTTTTTGCAAATAATTGCTTATTATATATTATTAAATAGCTCAGTTGCTCTAAAAAAACTCAACGCTCTTGGCTTGATCACAGAGAGGTCCATGAAAGTCCATTTGGTTCCGAGCGGATTCATAGGCTGTGCATTTAGTGAAAATGTGTTTAATAGTAAGATACTCGCCACAAACACTGCAATCAGGCCTAAATTCTCTTTTAAATAAATATGCATGAGTGAGATTAGCGTGTCCAATTCTAATCGTCGACAGAACCACCTCATCTCGCCTAGTGTCTCGAGATGAGGTTTTCCATGCCAAACGTTTGTTCAAAGTCATTGTGTGGACATGGCCGGAGAAAATTTTTTCAAAAGACTTTAGGAGATCTGAAAGGGGAGTAGATGCACTCGGGAGGCGTGAAACTCTAGGAAGTGGAGCAAGGTTTGTTAAAAAGGCAAAAAAAGAGAGCAGGAGCTATAAGGACTCCTTGCTAAAAAGCCTGCTTGTAAGTGTCCTGGAGTGGGTTGGGAGGGGCTGCCCTTTGAGGAGTCGAGAGCTCTTGGCTCTATAGCACTGCGTGACCCTGAGTGACCCTTGTTTAGTTCTCCGTCTTTTTGCCTACAATTTCCTTCCTCTCCACTTTTCTCCGTCCGTAATTAAGACCATAGGAGAGGATTTGAAGGCGATTTATTAAGGTTTTGACCTTATTCTTTTATGCCGACAAAGCGACCGCTACGTTCTTTGGAAACAGCAAAGTAGCTAATAATTTTTCATCAATATATATTATCCGAATTAGCAACTGGCCTTCGGACTACAGTGAACTCTCCCTTATCCGTTGCTCTCTCTAATCCGGCGGTCTCCAAGAGAAATAAATGACTGATCTCGGAACTCGCCGGAGCTAGACCAGCTCGAAAGTTCCTAGAAAAACTTCCCTTCCTAGCTAGCCAAACATTTGTTTCCTGGTATTTAATAGAATAGAAGTCAAAGAAGGCATATATTTTTCGTTCTGGAGGTAGGAACTTGTGATTCTACTGAGAAAATAAATGTTTTTACTAGGCATCTGCTGCTGGGCTACATATTTGTATTCCTAGAAACTTAAACATAAATATGCACTTGTAAATAATACACCAACAAGGATTTACATATTTTGAATTTATTTTATTAATCCGTATCTAAATTTCACTTAAATATTCATTTTAACCCTCCGTCGACCACGTGGGGTCTAGGCGGACCCCACGCACACTATTTCCCCCCTCCCTTATAGCCACCGTTTCTCTTTCTTCGTGTTCCGGAGTTCGGCACTGTCAAATCGCTCATAAAGGATAGTCTACCGTTCAAATTGATTATTTTTAGTTGAAAAACGGCTTTGGGGTCTGGCGGGACCCCATTCCGTGATAGTTTTCTTTTAGGACATTTACATATATTTTCTTTTTCCATTTTCATTAGTTTGCATCATAGCAGTAATTCCTATAAAGATTCAACTGAATCGTCGAATTTTACAATCGGACGAAAGGAGGAGTAGATTGTTTAGTCAGAATGTGTCACATTTACGCAACAAAGAAGTACTATTTCGTTGGCCAATGAAACATTTCTATGGGATGCTTGACATAATGGGACTTAACAGATAAAAGGTTTTAAACATCTAAGCAGGATAAAAATCATTTCGATAACATTTTTTGAAAAATCTTGCGTACAGCTTTGCTGCGCGTCATATGAGGAGGCTAGCTAATGTGAGGATTATAAAGTTATGATTTCTCAAAAAAATCTGTTCTTTGTTAACCCATGTTCCTTCTTTTGTTCAAATATAAAAATGTATTAAACATTTCAGAGACTATTATCCCATTTCAAATTTCAAATCCTACAACCACAATTTTGGAACCTGAGACTCCATATTTAGAGGGTATCTTCACAGACACCTGCGAATTGATAGAGTATTTTTTGAAGGTAGTCTTATGCACTATTAGCGCGTTACTACCAAAAATGTAAGTGGGGTCCTGGTGGACCCCACGTGGGCGACGGTGTAACTCTCTCTCACGTGGTCGACGGAGGGTTAGAAATGGTACATATTATTATATCCTCAAATATTAATGTTTTCTAAATACGTAAAAACGTACGCTTCTAAATGAATTCTCTAACTCAACAGTGCACCGGTCCCGATGACGCCGGATTAGGGAGGGTACAAACATTTGATATTCTGACATTTGCTGTTGTGAAAAACAAATCTCTAATACGACTGAAACTTCAAAATAAATTTTAGAATTATTTGGATAAATATATTAATTTCATGCAAAGTCCGTCACGCTGAAGTCGTGTTAGTAAGCACATTCCTGAATAATTTGCTTGAAATAACCTTCAAAAGCAACAAGAAAATAAACAAGGCTCAATTATTATATTATTTCTTCCGAAGAAAACCCTAGCTTCTCTTGGACCGATTTCGGTTCCGTTCAACTACACAGGTTCCTCCTTGATTAGGCAGTGTTGGACAATCATAGGCCTTCCCATGGTCTAGTGGCTGACGCCTTGAATTCTCATTCGGGAGATGGGTGTTCGAGTCCTACCTGCAGCAGGAATGTTTCTCGTTCCAGGGCCAGCTAAGAATATTCCCGGCTGCACCATGGATGTCTAATGACCCAGTTTTAGATGCGCTGTAAAATAAATGAATAAAAATACAGCTATTATAATCATAGGCTTTCGAGGTGTGATTACGATTATAATCTCAGGCGCTGGATATGTCATTAGCAGGGACCAAAAATAACTATTAATTTTTATTTCAAATGAGTTTCAAATAACCTTCAATTTTTATTTTTTGAAAATAAAAATAAAAAATACATCGTAATTTTTATATTTTATTATTTTTTTAAAAAAATTGTCTGATAATTTTTATTTCAAAAACTTAAAAATAAAAATTATTTGAATAATGTTATTTCAAAATTTGTTGTTATAAAAATTTTTAATAATAATTTTTTATTATTTTAACTTTAAACATTATTTTAAATAAAAAAAAAACAATATTAGTGCCATAATGAATAGATTTATTGATTTTAAGAGCTCGCACACATAGCGACTAATAATGAATAGAAACAAAAACAAAAAAAAAGTATACAATATATACTCATACAAATCAATTGGATTTAGAGGAACTTTGATTCACTGACATAAACAAATAACTTCTAATAAACAAAAGGTTCAAAATCAAGCATTTACTTATTTGTTCCGAGGATAAGAGATATTTAATAAATGAGTTTCACTTAACATTTAATTTTTATTATTGGGGAATAAAAATAAAAAATCCATCGTAATTGATATATTTTATTATTTAAAAAAAAAATCTAATAATTTTTATTTTAAAAACTTAAAAATAAAAATTATTTCATAACAGTTATTCATTAATTTTAAAAATATAAATTATGAAGTAATTTTTTTGTCATCATTTTTAGGAAACATTTAATTTTTATTTCGGTCCTTGGTCATTAGATTATAATTGTAATTGCAAGTGTAATTAGGATTACTGTAATCACATCTCTGATTGCAGTTACACTGGTAATTACAACATTTTTTTGGTTACAACTGTGAACACAATTCAGTGATTGTAATAATTCTTTCTGTGACATAGAATATAATGACATTTTTCTCCGTAATTAAGGCTTACAAACTTGAGATCTATGATTATGATGTTGCTCAACACTGCTTGGACATAATTACTACTGAGTTTCGTTGCGAGGCAGTAAAATTAACGGCCAGTAATGGTAAATTCATAATTTGGTTTTGGAATAAAACCCCTAGTCCTGTTTACCCGATTTAAAAAAAAAAAATTAGATAACAGCAACGATACAGAGTTTCGTTGAAATGCAATACAAATTACTGGCTGCAACAAAGTCGTGATTTGATTCCTGTGTAACCAATTCCTATTTTTTCAATTACTCCGGTTTACTAAAGTAAATAATATATTTCTGTCATCCATAAAGCTCTGTTATTTAATATCCCTATTCAAAGCTTTTAGAAGTGTTCGACCTTTCAGTTTCAAATTTATCATACCCCTATAAGCTCTGAAATTGGAATTTTTAAATAAATGTAATTAACCTTTTGTATGCTTTTAAAGGTTAGGGAGTTTGTTATTTGTATGTATGAAAATTTCAATTTTCTCTTTGTCAATTTGTTTTCACCTTATAATTCATTTATTTAGATCCAGAGTTTTTGATTAAATTTGATTTCTACATCAATGTAGCTATTATCCAGATATCGTTAGATATTTAAGGATGAAAATTATCCCTTGGGAACTACGGTTATTTATTTATTTTAATTTAAACGTACTCAGTACATAACAAATACTAAGCGTTTTCGGCATATTTTCATCATTTGTCAGTGAGATATCAATTATGAGTTATGTCACTTTACAAATACTAGTGCGATTTATTTATATAACATGTTTATGTTATATATATATATATATATATATATATATATATATATCAACTGAAAATGTGCACTCTTGCTTATGTAAGAAAATACCATTAAGACAGTGACACAAGTGCCCCTGGCGTACAAGCTCTGAAGCTATATTTATTGAATATTTATATTTTATTTATAAATGTTCATATGTGTAAAATAAAAGTGCCATTAGTTATCAACCAACATAACTGGCGTACTCCATAACCCCCGCCTACTGTCACAAAAACAGGCACTAGTACTGGAACGTTAACCGACATCTAATGTAGTTATTGGGGGTTATAAAATGCTTTACTGTTTACATAAAAGCTTCAAGCGCGTTAAAGTGGCATCTACAGGACATTCATGGGGTTAAGTTTCGCGTAAACTTCGTTAAAACTAAGGCTATAGTCTATTTAGTATGAGATGCTCAATGCTCTGCTTTATGGTAACATTTAGCAGGTATAACAATTTCATTAAAAGGGTGTTTGCTCTAAAGTCGTATTCTAAAGAGCTTTTACAGAGAAACAGTCCTTTGGTGGTGAATGTCACATCCTTAATGGGATATTTAGCTTTTATTAGCAACAAATGGTTCATGACGTGCTTGCTAGAATCAATCCACCTAAATGGTCAGAACACCATAGCATTTCTTAAAAGGTATTAGAAAAGCGTCTAGGGTGCATATGGTTTGCGTTAAATTCTGAGCGGGTGCATGCTAATTTTTGCAAAAGATATTTTCGAAATAACTCAAAGAAAATCCAGACATTTCCGGAACATTCTTTTTAAAAATTTTAATGTAGAAAAAAAATAAAGATATGTTTTGTTGTATTTATTTCGCTTACTTACTTACTTACTACGGCGCTACAACTCGATGTGGAGTCTTGGCCTCCTCCAACAGCTTCCTCCAATTGTCTCTATCTTGTGCTGAAGCCATTCATATCTCACTGTGGGGTCCACTGCAGCAGCAGCATTACGACGCTACAACTCGATGTGGAGTCTTGGCCTCCTCCAACAGCTTCCTCCAATTGTCTCTATCTTGTGCTGAAGCCATCCATATCTCACTGTGGGGTCCACTGCAGCAGCAGCAGCATTACGACGCTACAACTCGATGTGGAGTCTTGGCCTCCTCCAACAGCTGCCTCCAATTGTCTCTATCTTGTGCTGAAGCCATCCATATCTCACTGTGGGGTCCACTGCAGCAGCAGCAGCATTACGACGCTACAACTCGATGTGGTGTCTTGGCCTCCTCCAACAGCTTCCTCCAATTGTCTCTATCTTGTGCTGAAGCCATCCATATCTCACTGTGGGGTCCACTGCAGCAGCAGCAGCATTATGACGCTACAACTCGATGTGGAGTCTTGGCCTCCTCCAACAGTTTCCTCCAATTGTCTCTATCTTGTGCTGAAGCCATCCATATCTCACTGTGGGGTCCACTGCAGCAGCAGCAGCAGAATTACGACGCTACAACTCGATGTGGAGTCTTGGCCTCCTGCAACAGCTTCCTCCAATTGTCTCTATCTTGTGCTGAAGCCATCCATATCTCACTGTGGGGTCCACTGCAGCAGCAGCAGCATTACGACGCTACAACTCGATGTGGAGTCTTGGCCTCCTCCAACAGCTTCCTCCAATTGTCTCTATCTTGTGTTGAAGCCATCCATATCTCACTGTGGGGTCCACTGCAGCAGCAGCAGCATTACGACGCTACAACTCGATGTGGAGTCTTGGCCTCCTCCAACAGCTTCCTCCAATTGTCTCTATCTTGTGCTGAAGCCATCCATATCTCACTGTGGGGTCCACTGCAGCAGCAGCAGCATTACGACGCTACAACTCGATGTGGAGTCTTGGCCTCCTCCAACAGCTTCCTCCAATTGTCTCTATCTTGTGTTGAAGCCATCCATATCTCACTGTGGGGTCCACTGCAGCAGCAGCAGCATTACGACGCTACAACTCGATGTGGAGTCTTGGCCTCCTCCAACAGCTTCCTCCAATTGTCTCTATCTTGTGCTGAAGCCATCCAGTTTCCGACTCCCAGGATAGACCTAGCATCCTCCAAAACACGGTCAGACCATCTCAGTCTTGGTGTTCTACTCTAATTCGGCCAGTCCGAAGTTCGGAAGTGATTAAGACTTTGATATTCCAGAAAGAAGAGTATTTAATAGAATGTCCCATTAAATTACTAAATCGGTTACATGCTAATGGCTATAGCCACGTTGAATTTACGGGTTCTCGTTAATCATCGAAGTTAAGCGACGTAGGGCGTGGCCAGTACCGGAATGGCCGCTGTTGGCATTATAAAAGGGTATGGAAACCAGTAGATAGTACGGCATTAGTAGCCCATTTGCTCAAGAAACAAGCAAAAAAATCGGTTAGATATTTTTTGCATAATAAATTTGAAATGTTGGTATCAGTGAAACAAATTAATATTCTTAACGCATGGTAGGTATCTCAGTTATTTTTATTTGAGTTGTTCAAAAAAATCCCGCAGAAATCAGCTTGCCCCCTCTTACTCCCCAAGTAAAGCTACGTTTTAGCGCGGTTCCTCCCTCCCTTCATAGGGAGGAAACCCGCTTATAAGGATGACCTCATTAAACAATCCGGAAGTGCCACCTAACCCCTAGAGAACGAAAATAACGGTGGTTCAAATTTGTATGTATATATATATATATATATATATATATATATATATATATATATATATATGTATATATAAATATACAAATTTGAACCACCGTTATTTTCGTTCTATATATATATATATATATATATATATATATATATATATATATATATATATATACAGGAGAACTTGGATAATTCGAACCCCTAGGGACCAGTAAACAAGTTCGAATTATCCAAAATTCGAATTACAATAGTTTTTGAAAATAAGGGGTAAAAAATTTAATTTCATATTTTCACATTTTTTAATTTTAAAAAATACATATATTTTATTTAAACAATAACAAATATTTCATAATTTGATAATTACGTACATAAGTAATAAATAATTTATCAAAAAAGTAAAAATAAAAGTCTATTGTTTAGAAAAAAGTCATTTTCGTGGGTAAGAATGTTTTCTTTAGTTTTCAGGTAAGTTGATAAAGTGTTAGTTTGTATTCAAAAGTCCTTGGCAATTTAAGATTTTTTTCTTTATTCCATTTTCAACTTCTTTAATTTCAGCAATTTTCTCTGGCAACGTTAAAGTTTTATAACTTCTAGGCTTCGAAATCTTATAAATAAATAAATTCTTCCTCTTCGACATCAAATCAAAAACTCTCTGAGCTGCACAGTACACCAGAATTTCAAGGCACACACAATACAATAGATCTAGGCGCTGACTGACATGGGCGTATATAGAAAATACTAACAATTTATATCTTGGAAGAGTTTTAGCCAACTTAAACGCTATTACACCCAAAATAGAATATGTTTTATGAACTAAATGATCATATTTAATTTTTTTTTAAGGGTTTTATGAAATGTTTACCGATGAAATCAAAATTTCGGGAGGGGCTGCAGCCCCCTCAGCCCCCTCCCTGATATACGCCCACGCTGACTGACTAATAGCTGAATAAGAAATGAAGATGGGGAGGGATGGTGGGAGGGAATTCTAGGATAAAACGACAGGATGGTGTATGTAACTACAACCCCTGGAAGGGAGGAAGCGCGACTCACCACTTTGCAGAACTCCTAGAGTCCAAGAACTAGACTATGAGACCGCCGCCCTTCTTGTCCTGGAACCCCAATATCCGTATCTTACGATCCTTCTTACCCGAGGGGAGAATATTTTCTCAAGATTTAAGATCGAGCGCCTCTCTGTCCACTTCCCATTGGAGGCACAGACTCGTAAAAACTTCGAATTATCCAAAATTTTATTCGAATTAACCACGATTTTTTTACATTGTTTATGCCCCTAAATTCTAGGGACCGTGAGAAATATTCGAATTAACCACGATTTCGAATTATCGAATTATCCATGTTCCACTGTATATATATATATATATATATATATATATATATATATATATATATATATATATATATATATATATTGTCTGTTCACTCTTTCCTGGACTCAATAATGGTCTGATTTCGATGAAATTTGGTACAAAAATCTTTCGTCTAATTTGAAAGATCATGTTCGTTAACCAGCAGAATCCGTCCACCGGAACAAGGTTTTTGGTGCGAAATTCGCGCGCAAAAAAAAACAACGTTATGCTTACTTCATATGCTTACAAGTACTAGTTTTACAGGTTTATTCGCTTATAAAAACGAATGAAACCACTTTTGGAGAAAAATGGAAAAATAGTTGTCAAAAACAGTTTTTGGTTAGGGTAACTCAGAATCATGGGATTCAGTTGAAACATTTTCTGCATGTTTAAAATTCATGTATCCAAAGACGTTTTAATTTTGGTTACGTTCGGACTTAAGGAAGGATTAAAAAAAAAAAAATATTAATAGACATTAAAAGTTTTGGGAACTTGTTATATTTTTCTTAATATCTCGAAAACGGTTTGAAATCATTATAAGCGAATTGTTACCATTCAAAAGCTTACTAAATAAATGCTCTAGAAAAATGATTCTGAAGCAATTTTCGATTAGACGATGTGAATCGCAGAAATAAGTGCTTAAAACTTCAAATGTGTTTTTTTTTTTTTTTTGTTCTTTTGAACGGGGTTTTGTTCTTGTTCAAATCACTTTAAATTTATTTTTAATATTGTATTATATCTGCATTATCCGTAAAATTAGTATTATAGTAAAAGAAAATAAGAAACAGTAAGTAGTGTGTTTCTAGAGCGAACCTTCACAAGGTCAGGTAGTCAGGTATGAGGTATGTAACCTTGCAACCGTGACCTCTTTCTGATCATAAATTATTTCATGAAAGGTCTAAACAAAATTATAACTTATCTATGTTCTATGTCAACCTTTCCAACATTAGGGATAAGAATGGAACCGCGCTAAGATGATGCAGTTCCTCCGAGTCAGACTTTTTACAGATTCACCCTGTACTATTTAGCAATGATGACTACACATGCTTGTAGTATAAATTGCTGGTTGTAAATCCTTGCTAATCCACGAAGCTGCATAAAACGCAATGAACTTCAGCTAGGGTCATTATGAAGAAGTGAATGGCTCACGATTCGGATCCCATTGCAGAGCCGTTCATCACCCTTTTGAATCTCCCGGCCATAATAGTGTGAAATCCCATAGAGGAAGAGTTGTTGTTGGACAAGTTAGTTTCTCCAGTTTATCTGCCCTCCAACTTCCCCTTACCCCGCTCAAATTGACTAAACTCGCATAATTCATTCGCTTCTCTGAATACCAGTTCCTCTTGCAGGGGGATTTCAATAGGGTGTAATATGGATTGGGGACTAACAAATTATGCAAAATATTTTGTAGGAGTTTTTAGTAACCTTTTTGCATATCATGAGGTCAATTTAATTAAAGGACCTTTAACGTAGGTCGTTCCCACTGAAAACCTTTTATGATTACCCTTCCAATGGGCGCGCCACTTTTTGTAACATGAGTTGGTGTGTAAGGAATGGGGTATGTTTGATGATGATTAATAGCAGGTATGGGCAACCTTTGTTTGTGTGGAAATACGTCCGTGGAGCACGTAGATGGTTCAAAATAAAATAACATCGGATTTAATAGTATGTCGGTTTTTTAGTGGTCTCTCTCTCTCTCTCTCTCTCTCTCTCTCTCTATATATATATATATATATATATATATATATATATATATATATATATAAAATCAGTCCCGTAACAGGCCACGAGGGCCCTGAGGGGCAGATACTATAGAGGTATCTGATTCCTGACCATACGGCACACTAGGGAGATAGTGTGGTCAGTACTATGCTCCCCCTTGGCTGCTTCGACTGCTAGAGTCATTAGCACCAACCAAGGTACCGATTATTAAATTAATTAAAGGCTGGGTTGGCCTAGGGACGGTCAGGGAGGCCGAATTCAACCCACAGAAGACACAGGAAGAAAAAATCTTTAGTTCTTGCTCGGGATTTGAACTTGTTACTAATATATATAAAGTAACATTAAGTTTATTAAATGTATCCTCTTTTATAGCTACAAAAGTCATAACATCATTTAGGAAAGCAAATGTTATGTGTAGTAGTAATTTTGAATTAAAATTGCACGACCAGTCAAAATGACTGGTCTGGTAAATCTAGTGTTAAATAACCTAACTAGCCTGAAGTATTTAAATATTTTTTCTATAAATTGGCTTCTTTAATGAAAGTAATTTACGTTTAGTTCATTGAGAGGAGATCGTTGACCGTTGATGATGCAAGGTAGGGATTGTCGGGGTTCGGTCACTGCTACTTAATAAAACTACATTTTATCATAAAAATGGTTTTATTGTGCCGACGTTTCGGCTTGAACTTCAAGCCTTCATCAGGGCTGTAAAAAACAAGTAGGACGGATGTAGTACTGAAATATACACACATATATATATATATATATATATATATATATATATATACATATGCCTACAAACACAAATACACATACATATATACATACATAAATATGTGGAAAAAGACAAAAACATAAAATACTAGAACATAATATATAGAAGAACAATGTGCTCTAGAAGTGTTTGGATTATTAGGAAAACAGATATAAGAATAACAGATTACATATTAGATTAGATATAAGAATAACAATATGGGCTTACCGATGGGAAGATAGAGAACTATTCCTCACAAATGCGGGATCATTTCTGACAGTTAATACAGGGAAATATAGGAAGAAAGGAGTTGGTGAGGGGGAGGGGGGTTCTGGACCACCCAATGGACAGAGAACATAGAAGATGAAAGAAAGAGCGGCAAAGTACAGTAAGGGGGTCATAAAGTCATAAAATGCTGTGTTAATGGAAAGGGAGGCAGGCATAAAGGGCTATATTGCAGGCGGTATAGGGGATTAGGATGGAGTTTTTAATAAATGGAAGATGTTGGAGTAGGTAGAGGAGATGACTTCTTTGTCAATTTTGTCATTAACTGGATTATTTTCTAGGTGGATAAAAATTGATTCGGAAAGGAGGCGTTTTTCTTCGTTGGATTCAGTGGAAAGGATGGAGTATTGGTCAAAACCAAAGTCATGTCCGTCTGTGATGGCATGTCTAGTTAAAGCTGTCTTTATGTCTTTATTCCGTACATCATTTTTGTGGTTGTTGATACGTTTTCTTACTGGGTTTTTAGTCTGTCCAATGTACGCACTATTGCAGTTGGGTGTGATGCAGGGGATTCTGTAGACTACATTGGTCCTGTCTTTTTGTGGGATAGGGTCTTTAAGAGTCGTATGTAAGTTTTTCAGTTTGTTCTGTGTCGATAGTCCTAGTTTTAGAGTGGGGAAAGTATCGCGTAGGGATTTTTGGATTTTTTCTGTGAGGTTTGGGATATATGGGAGGCCTCTGAATTGAGGGACAATATTATCTTGGGTAGTGGGGATGGGTTTAGGGTTATTAAAAGAATTTATGAGACGGGTGATAATGTTCGTAGGAAATCCATTGGTAGTAAGAATATCGAGGAGTCGGGATTTGTTGGCAGGGTGAAATTTGGTGTCGGATAGGGAGAGGGCTCGATTTATTAGGTTGCTGGCAGTATTGAGGATTTGGTGTTTGGGGTGTGAGGAAAGGTAATGGAGAAGTCGTCCCGAGTAAGTGGGTTTGGTATACCAATAAATGGATATAAGCCGTCTGTATTCTTATATCTAATCTAATATGTAATCTGTTATTCTTATATCTGTTTTCCTAATAATCCAAACACTTCTAGAGCACATTGTTCTTCTATATATTATGTTCTAGTATTTTATGTTTTTGTCTTTTTCCACATATGAAAGAATGTATATATGTATGTGTATTTGTGTTTGTAGGCATATGTATATATATATATATATATATATATATATATATATATATATATATGTGTGTATATTTCAGTACTACATCCGTCCTACTTGTTTTTTACAGCCCTGATGAAGGCTTGAAGTTCAAGCCGAAACGTCGGCACAATAAAACCATTTTTATGATAAAATGTAATTTACGTTAGTTGCCGAGTCATTTTTTAGGTGTCTCTTGAGAAGTAAAATCAAGATACCAAATGCCTTTTAAGGAACAAGAAGTAAAGAAGTTCTTTTTTTTTATAGGTAAAATTAAAATAAAAAGAAAAAAAAAGTCCGTCACGCAGGAGCTGCATAACTAAGCACTTTCCTTAGAATTTGGGTAGTTTAGACTGCTTTCCAGAACAATTTACTTAAAATATCCTACATAAAAAAAAAAAAAAAACATGAATAAATCTCTTTTAATTTTGTAATGGGTAACTGATCAATTATTAATTTGCTTCCAGAGTTATGTTTACACATGGTACCTACTACACTACGTAATAATTACAAAAAACCTCATATTATCGTATTTTGATCTAACGCAGGAACAGGATACAGTCTCTCTAGTGGTAGAAAGCGCTCCTTGCGGTGGCTTTGTGAACCTACGTCTGGCGGGCTTTTCTATTGAAATATATTACAAAGTAAACCCCCCTTTCCGATAGACCGATTCAGCTCATTTTTACAACACTTTTTTCTCATGAGTTACCCACGATGTATACCGCGCTTCGTTACAATACAGCAGAAATTACGACCGGTATGAGTATATTAGTAATTTGGGTCCCCCCCTCCTAATAAACCGATTTAGTTTATTTTTACAACACATATTTACCTGTATATTACCGCTACGAATACCGAGTTTCGTCGAAATATACCAAAATCACGGCTGGTAGTGGCGAATTGGTATTGTGGGTCCGGAGTAAACCCCCCCTCCTAATAAACCGATTTAGTTTATTTTTACAACACATATTTACCTGTATATTACCGCTACGAATACCGAGTTTCGTCGAAATATACCAAAATCACGGCTGGTAGTGGCGAATTGGTATTGTGGGTCCGGAGTAAACCCCCCCCCCCTCCTAATGAACCGATTTAGTTTATTTTTACAACACATATTTACCTGTGCATGACCACTACGAATACCGAGTTTCGTCGAAATATACCAAAAATCACGGCTGGTAGTGGCGAATTGGTATTGTGGGTCCGGAGTAATTCCCCCCTCCTAATGAACCGATTTAGTTCATTTTTATATCTCACTTTTCTCTCTATATTACCGCTACGAATACCAAGTTACGTTGAAATATAACAAATATTACGGCTAACATGGTCAAATTAGTGTTTTGGGTTCGGGGTAAACTCCCCCTTCCGGTGGACCGACTTTGGTGGTTAACGAACTCGTTCAATCGTTTGCTAATTGAATGCTATATACCAAGTTTCGTGACGAAAAAAGAAAAACTCTGGCCGCTATCGTGTTTACAGGCACACACACACACACACACACACACACATATATATATATATATATATATATATATATATATATATATAATTTTAACGGGGGTCATTTTCGGTGTCTACTAGGTAGGATCGATAAAGATTTGAACTAATTTTTCAAAAATTCCGTCATGAGTCCAACCTCAATAGCTACTTTCCTTCGGAGGAAAGTGCTAAAAAACATTTTTGTGTAGTAATTTCTTTTTTTTTAAGAAAAATAAAATTACCAAAGCCAGAGTTTCTTAAGAAGTTAAAATTATTATAATCTGTGGAATTATAATAAGTAAGGTAGGATTGAGGAGCGGTTCATTTGAGTGTTGAAAGTAAACGAGTTTAGACCATTGACTTCCGGAGCTCATTTGCATATTTTAGCCTACTTTTCGATGCCCTCCCCTCGTTACCACCCTCTCCTCATTACCAGTCCTAACCATACCATAATTTCATGGTAACTACAATAAAACTAGAATAGAAGCAATTACTGCCAAAAGTTCACCTTGTATTCACTTTCTGGGATTCTTAAATCCTCCGCTCCAACCCATTGCTCTTTATTCTCATTCCAAGAACCCTCAATAAAAGGTAATAGACTAGAATAGTGTGTGTGTGTGTTTGTCTGTTCGCGGTCCTGACGGCTCAAAAATGGTCCGATTTTGATTTGGTACCAAAATCTTGAGTGTAATTTGAAATGTCAAGATCGTTACCAAGCAGAATCCGACCACGGAAAGATGGTTTTTGGAGCGAATTTCGTGAGAAAAAAATCCTAACGCTTACGTTTTCGAGTTCATCTGTGTGCAGGTACTCGTTTTATAGGTTTCCTGACATAGAAAAACCATTTTTAAAGCGATATCAGTACCCGTTTTTGATAAACATTGAAATACATACTTTTCCAAACTAATTTTCAGTTTGGGTATTCAGAAACGATTAATTGAGTTGAAACTTGTTCTATACGTTTGATATTCATCTAGTGTATGATAGATAAATTTTGATTCCGTTTGGAGTTAAGGAAGAATTAGAAATCAAATATTTCATTAACAGGCATGAAAAGTATTGAGATATTTGTATATTTTCTAAAATATCTCGAAAATTGTTGGGAAAGCGTGGTAAGTGGAAGGTGATCATTCAAAAGCTTACTAAAGTTCCTACAAAAAAGGTTCAGATGTAATTATTGATGGCGCGATGTCAATCCGAGAAATAAGTGCTTCAAACTTCAAAATTGTTAGTTTTGTTCTTTTGAACGGGGTTTTGTCACTGTTTACCTAACATTTCAATTGGTTATTGTTTTTTTAATCGCATTTAATAGTAAAGTCAGTATTTTCAGAAAATAAGGAATAAAAAGGAGAAACGTATTGGTAATAGTGTTTCCCTTGGCAAACGTTGAGAAGGTGGACCATTTCCGCTTAGAATACTGTCAGTGTCCTGTTGTGACGCCATAAATCTTCTTTCTCTTTAAAATGTCATTTTATATCTTTCAAGCTCAAAACCTAGCTGCTTCTACCCCTTTGCTAATGACACGGGGATGATAAGAACGGAACCGCGCTAAGATGGCGCAGTTCCTGCGAGTTGGACTTTTTGAACATATACTTTCTTGTTAATATTTTGAACAAAAATACTATGTTATGCTTTTTATGTGTTTTTATAAGTTTTGGTTGCATAGAAATTGAAAAATAGTGTCCAGAAGTGGAATACAATCCGCGAACATTTATTTTTTTTTATTATTTTTTTTTTGGGGTGAATCGGCTACTGAGGGTGGCCATTAGTACCAGAGAACAGTTAATAAATGTTTTTTTTTTTTTTTTTTTTTTTTTTTTTTTTTTTTTTTTTTTTTTTTTTTTTTTTTTTAACGGCGCATCTACATCTTGGCCATTAGCGCCGAATAAATGTATTATCGTTGTTTTCTACCATAAGTTAGTAAGTGATTTACACATTATGTAATGCGCTGTGATATGTCTTGTTTTGTCATTAAGTGAGATTGTTTTAATGACGTATTAATTCGAATTCCAGATCTTAGCAAATTATCTCTAGCCTTATAAGAAGGCCTGTAATAATACGTTTATATTTTCAACCCTATAAATATTTAAAATTAGTCTAACTTATTACACTATATTATAGTTGTCCTGCATGTGGTCTAGTTGCTATCTTCGTAGAGCACAATTCTATAAAATGTTTTATGAATTAATTAATTAATAAATCCCTAAATTATATTATTTAAAATAAATCATGAAAAATAAAAACATATGAATTTATTTTGTTTCAGCCAATGTACAGTGTTTAGTAAAACTTTACTTTTTATGTACTTTTTAAATACATAATTTTGCGATTCACAAAATAATTTCAAATATTTAATGACTTTTTGGAAAAGGAAAAACCGGTGAATTGTGTGATTTTGGGCAAGGTAAATTTATCCTACTGCCTGGCGCGCTTTTCTGTTAAAAGGGACTGGCGCAATACGTCCGCCGTATTGCGAGAAGGAAGTCTGTACTCTTTTATAAACTATATAAAATATTTGTGATTTGTCGTTGGGAAAGATACTTAATGAATTCCCCACCTAATTTACAAACCTCGGTTGGCTTATTTACCATTTAATAAAGCAGAAAAATATAATTTTAAAATTTACATTGAAACTAAATATTTTATAAAACTCATTAACCAAAACGATGGGTACCATTAAATATAATAAATGTTTCTAATTTAATAGTCACACAACTATTTACGACAAAACATTATAGGATAAGTGAAATTTAGTTTATGAATAAACTTATGTATTGAATAAAAGCAGACGATTCTACTATAACAACTATAATTAATTAAAAAAAAAAAAAAATCAGTCCCGTAACAGGCCACAAGGGGCAGATCTGTAGAGGTATCTGATTCTTGACCGTACGGCACACTAGGGAGATAGTGTGGTCAACACTATGCTCCCGCCGCCTGATTTTCCCCTTGGCAGCTTCGACTGCTAGAGTCATTAGAACCCAAGGTACCCATTATTAATTAAATTAATTAAAGGCTGGGTGAGCCTAGGGACGATCTGGGACCCCAAATCCAACCCTCGAACGGCAGTACTAGAAGAAAAAATCTTTAGTGCGCGCTCTGGTTTTGAACCTGGTCCTCCAGTTCATTACTCGAGTGCTCTACCACTGAGCTAACCTCGCCCCCTATAATTAATTAAAGCCATATTGAAATTCTGTAAAGTAATTAGTAGAATAAATATTATTTTCGGTTTTCTTCACTCATACCTTCTTTAATTGGTATCCACTTGGTCAATGGAGTTTTTGCAAGCTCTTCCCGAAAAGAATGACCCTTGCAATCCTGTTTGACAATTTATTTGCAATTGACAGTAGTTTTTTCCATATATGTTTTCTACAAAAGGTGACAGTGCCCAACTTTTCTTTCTCTTACTGGATGAACACAACCGGGCAGGATTTGATTCACCACTTTTAAAACTTCATAGTGACTCATAGGCTATAATCTGATACTATGTCCCATAAGATACGGTAATATGGTAGGTGGAACTAGGATTATCTTAGGTGCAAAGAGAATCCGCTAGAGGCCAGAACCGTAAACAACAAGCATTGATGCACGTGCAGCCACGCGTCCGGCAGAAGGGCAAAATAATACAGTGACAATAATTGAGACAATTTTTAAATTCTCTATCTATTGATGCAGTATACTATTTAAAGACTCAAAATAAATAAAAAAAACTTATCTAATAAATATGCAAACATTATATTAAAAACTATAGCACTTAAATTCATATATTTTATTGAGTTCTACATGTTTAAAATCTTAAAAAAGAAGAGACAGAGAGATTTAGGGATAAGGACATTTGTTGAACACTCTTTTGTCACGCCCAGAATTTAAACTATTTAATTTCTTTAGCTTGAATTAATGCGGATATTATCGGACTTGATCTATTTCTGTTGGTTTTATCTAGGAGCATATTGGAACCGTCTAAAAGGCACCTTTGCATACAAGTGTCTCTATCGGGAAATCCTTCTCTAGCCTGTATTATATATTCAAAGCCATGCTCCGAAACATTATCACGAATTCAAGTCTTCCTTTCAAAGCTCTATATAGATTTGATGCATATTCCGAAGGATTTCATCAGCACGTTTATCTACTTTATCACAGGCATTCTCTGTGTTTTAGCAATGATTAGTTAGTAAGAAAATGAATTGTATATTTCTATTGAACTAGGAAAAGTATTACATGACATTACTTTCATAGGGTTGTCTATTTCATTAAAGCATCAAGAAACACTTAAATCTACGTCACAGATTTTAAGATATATACCAAGATTTCTTCGAATTCCTCAGAACTAGCGATAAAGAATTATTCTCAAATATGAACTGCATCAAGAAGAAAATAAATCCTCAGAAATTTTTTTTTTTTTTTTTTTTTTTTTATTATTATTATTGATTATTACAACAATATGAGTTAACATATTTCTAGTAATATTGCTGGTTCAGTTATAATGACATTGTGAGGCTTGATGTGGGATGATGAACAATTACAAAACCCACAATAGTAATGCATTAAAGAAAAAATAAATAAATAAATAAAAAGATAATATAAAATAATAATGAAACAACTGTAAAGAATTTTAAATGAAAATATAAGACACTTTGTGCACTGCAGATGTTAAAGCAAATTGTCTCTAGGCCACCTCCGCTTCAGCCTTCTATGGGGATTTTGTGGATTTTGGAACGAGGATAGAGAATTTATCAAAGGATTTGGATGGCCTGGGAGATTGGAATGGAACTTCTGATAGACTGATTTGGCCAGGGATTGGATAAAGGGGATATTGAAGTCATTATGGAGGGTTAGGTTCGAGACATAGTAAGGAGCATTGGATATTTTTCGAAGGATTTTGGATTGTATTGTTTGTATTCTGTAGGAATTGGAAGGTTTAGTGGAACCCCATAGTTCTAGTCCATAAGTCCATATTGGTCGGAGTATGGTATTGTATATAAGTCGTTTGTTAGTCAATGATAGTTTTGAGCGTTTGTCCAATAAGCGTGATAAAAGTCTAAAACGTCTGTTTAGTTCCTGTCTTTTCTGAGTTATGTGTGGCTTCCAAGTTAAGCGTTTGTCTAGTATCAGGTAGTATTTTACTTGCGATTTCTGCGGGATTATAATGTTTTGGAGGGTTATTGGCGGGCAGCTTGACTTACGAAGTGTGAAAGTTGCATGGCTAGATTTTTCTGCATTTACTTTGATTCTCCATTTATTTAGCCATGGATGAAGTAGGCACAGGTGTTCTTGGAGGGAATTAGAAGCAAGAATTGGATTTTGGTCCTCAGAAATTTTAATCTCTATTAATACAAATCACATTACGAATTTCAACCAGATTCTTCAAAACATTAAACAACCGTCTAAGCCAACGACTTCACTAATTTGAACCACTCATTAAAAGCAAAATATTCACAAATGTCAATCGCAGTCCTTATGGTCTTAATGACTTCAGGGGTTGGCCTGCCTTTAAAGAAAAATAATAATAAAAAAGCAGTCCTAGCCCTATTCTTCTACAGTTTTAACCGCTATCCATTTAAAATTTCCCACAAATTTCAATCAAATCTTTATTATATTCCTCTCGCATTTAAGCCACAATTTATATCTAATTTTTCAAAAATGTCAACCACAATCTTTAGATTGTTCTTTACAAATCTATTCTACCAAATCAGGAAGATTTCCCACAAATTTCAACTACCTATTATAAACACTCCTCCGTTAATTTCAATCACCATCATTGCCATATTCTTCAAATGTTTTAACTTTTATTTATTCATAAGTCTCATCAAATGTTAATAACCATCTGTGTTAAATTCTTCATTAATATCAGTCACTAGTTTTAGCATATTCTAAACACCATTTAAAGCAAAATTTCCTATAAATTGCAATCACCATCTGAATCAAATACTTCGCAAATTCCAACGACATTTCTTACAAATGTTCCCCTAGATCCTAAATGGTCGACAATTGATTCTTAAATATTATCAATTATATAATAATAAGTATTATAATTTAGTATCATTTGCTTTTAAATTATCTAATATTTTATTTTGGCGCCAATTGGAACAAGTCATGTGATATATCACGATTGTTTCAGTACAGCTAAATCACATTTCATTCCCATCTTTAGAATCGTAATAATTCTTATTAGTTATTGAATATTAAATAAGAAAGTTTCCCAATAGCAAAATTTAACATTTGAATATTATTTGATAATAATTTCATGAAGGTATAAGTAAGAAAAATAAATAATAAATTATATGATTGAAAAACAACTCATAGACTTCTTTAGCTATTTTAATGAGTCCATAATTATTTTCGACACTATATATCTTGTCTCCCTCATATTATTATATAATACGATTAAACGATTTAAATTAATCTTAATATTAATTTTTTAATTGTAAAATATCTAAAACCAACATACTACAGAATTATTGGGGTCTCCCGTGGTATAATGGTTAGCGCATTGGATTCATAAGCGGGAGATGGTGGGTTCGATCCCCACCTCCGGCAGGAATGTTCTGCCTAGAAAATTCTGGCTAATGACCTAGAAGTAGATGCGCCGTTAAAAAAAAAAAAAAAAAAAAAAAAAAAAAAAAAAAAAAAAAAAAAACTACAGAATTATTTTCAAGTATTTGAAGAGAGAATGTGGAAATGTAATTGTATTTTGTGTGTTGCAGATGTCGGATGATGACCGGATGTCCCTTACGACAGCTGTATCTGATGACGACGATGGAGAATCTGTACACAACTCGCCTTACAGGGCCAAGCAGACGGGCACAGCAGCTGCCTCTTTCAACTGCACCGGTGCAGTACGCAAAGCGGGGTGAGTCTTTAACTTAATCATTTTTATTTATTATTTTTGTATACCTAATGTATGTTTTTGTTTTTTAAGGCTTGTCAACCAGTCGGTTTATTTATAACTGGAGTTATTTAACTATTTTATATTACTTATGCATAAAGAACGAGAACAGTAGATCCTACAATATTTTTTTATAAAATTACCGATCATTTTTAATACAATTTTTCATTTTATTTATTCACTAAGCTTTTTTTTTTTTTTTTTTTTTTTTTATTTATTTTGTTAATGCTCAGCCTCTATGGCGAAAAGCATATATTCCTCAGTGTGGGCCGATGTAGGCGCTGCACTAATCGATGCCACTCCAAAAAATCATCCATGTGAGTAGGTATGTTAAGTTGGATAGATTTAAAAACAAATGGGTTGAAAATAAATGAGAAATAAAAGAAATAATTATATACCTATATATCTATAAAAAAAGAAATAAAATAAACACTGAAATATTTTGTTATTAATAGGAGATGGTAATAAAATGTAAAGCATAAATCATTCTGTATCGCTGTGATTTTATTGTAAGAAGAAGTGAATTGGAATTCTTATGATTATGTGACCATTTGCCCCAGGTTGTATGTGAAGTCTATATTTTGTCGAAAATGTTATTGTTTTTCAAATAGGTCAGTATTGTATCAATATATTGACTGCCTTCAGAAAGTATATCTGTCACGTCATGTGGAATGTCCAAGTTAGTCCGTAACCTACAGTCTGTTAATATATGTTTTACAGTAAGGTCTGTGTTACAATGTTTACATTTTGGTTTGTCAGTCTTTGTCATCAGGTACTCATGGGTTATGCGTGTATGGCCGATTCTTAGCCTCGCAAGGACTACTTCTTCTCGGCGTGAATTCCTGTACGATGATGACCAGTCCGAAATAGTGCGTTTAATAGTCCGTAGTTTATTGTCAGTCTCAGTATGCCAGTCAAGTCGCCATTTGTCTAGTATAATTAGCGCGGTTCCTCCCTCCCCCATAGGGAGGAACCCCGCTTATAAGGTTGATACAATGAAACAATCCGGAAGTGCCGACAAGAAAATTTCGCGTTTCAGAACCCCTAGAGACCGAAAATAACGGTGGTTCAAATTTGTATATATATATATATATATATATGTATATATTTATATATATATATATATATATATATATATATATATATATATATATATATATATATATATATTTGTCTGTTCGCTCATTTATGGCTTCCCTGATGGTCCGATTTTGATGAAATTTGGTACAAAAATCAGTCGTCCAATTTGAAAGGTCAAGTTCGTTAACCAGCAAAATCCGCCCACTGGAAGATGGTGTTTGGGGCGAAATTCGCGCAGAAAAAATCGTAACGCTTACGTTTTTGAGTTCATAAGCTTGTAAGTACTTTTTTTATAGGCTTCTTGGGCTAGGAAAACGAATGAAACCATTTTCAAGGCGATAGCTTTAACCGTTTTCGAGAAAATTGGGAAAATAGTTTTTGAATACCGTTTTTGGTTTGGGTACTTAGAATCACGGGATTCAGTTGAAACATTATCTGCATGTTCTACTTTCATTAAAACTAATATGTAGAAAGTTATGTTACGTTTGGAGTTAAGGAAGGGTTAGAATAAAATATTTTATGAACAGACATGAAAAGTTTTGGTAACTTTGTATACTTTCCTTAATATCTCGAAAAAGGTTGAGAATCTTGCTAAACAAAAGATTACCATTAGAATGCTTACTAAATGCTCTACAAAAAAGGTTCTAACGAAAGTTTTGATTAGGCGATGTCAATCGGAGAAATAAGTGCTTAAAACTTTAAAGTAATTGATTTCGCTTATTCGACCTGTTCTTTTTGTATTTGATTTTGGTACTTAGAATCATGGGCTTCAGTTGAAACATTTTCTCCATGTTTGGATTTTATCAAAACTAATATGTTGAAAATTTGGTTACGTTTGGAGTAAAGGAAGGATTAAAATAAAATATTTCATTTTTAGACATGAAAAGTTTTGGGAACTTCGTATATTTTCATTAATATCACGAAAACGGTTTGGAATCTTGGCAAGCAAAAGATTACCATTCGAAAGGTTACTAAATTTTCTACAAAAAATGTTTTGAAGACATTTGCGATGGGATGGTCATATTTGGAGAAATAAGTGGTTAAAACTTAGGTAATTTCGTTCATTTGAACGAATCTTTTTGTGTGTTTCCTACAGTTTTTTTTCACTGCTCGTTATTTTTGTGATTGCTTATAGTAGTCAAATGTATTAGTCAATAAAACAGGATACGTATATATAGAAACAATATTTTGTTTCAACGGTATCTTGGAATTCGAAGATGCCCTATGAATATCTAGATGACTGTACTGGTGTTGATTTCGTTCTTTAGAATTGTTTTTGGTATTCCCTATTTTCAGAAGTTTTTATCTATTTATTAATTTTTTTTTTAAATTCATTTAACGAAATCATATGAATTCGAAGGTGAGGAGCTAGGAGGCTTAGGGTGAGGGGCGTTTTCCCTGTCCCCAGGTACTCTGGTCTCCCTGTAGCTCTATTACGCTGGAACAGCAACATTGCAACCCCAACTTCTAACATACTCAGTAATTTGTTGCTAATTTGTTGCTAATTTGTTACACTATTTTCAAATTTGTTGCTCCGGCCGTTTCTGAGAAAACGTGGCTGTGCTAGCGTAATATTACGCCAGCACAGCCACCCCCGTAACATTTGATCTAATTGTCTGACGAAATTTAGATTGGTACCAGAATTTGTTGCTAATTTGTTGCTCTAGAATGACACCAACCACGAATTTGTCGCTCCAGCCGTTTCCGAGAAAACGTGGCTGTGCTAGCGTAATATTACGCCAGCACAGCCACCCTTGTAACTTTTGATCTAATTGTCTGACGAAATTCAGATTGGTACGAGAATTTGTTGCTAATTTGTTGCTCTAGAATGACACCAACCACGAATTTGTCGCTCCAGCCGTTTCCGAGAAAACGTGGCTGTGCTAGCGTAATATTACGCCAGCACAGCCACCCTTGTAACTTTTGATCTAATTGTCTGACGAAATTCAGATTGGTACGAGAATTTGTTGCTAATTTGTTGCTCTAGAATGACACCAATCACGAATTTGTCGCTCCAGCCGTTTCTGAGAAAACGTGGCTGTGCTAGCGTAATATTACGCCAGCACAGCCACCCCCGTAACTTTTGATCTAATTGTCTGACGAAATTCAGATTGGTACGAGAATTTGTTGCTAATTTGTTGCTCTAGAATGACACCAATCACGAATTTGTCGCTCCAGCCGTTTCTGAGAAAACGTGGCTGTGCTAGCATAATATTACGCCAGCACAGCCACCCCCGTAACTTTTGATCTAATTGTCTGACGTAATTCAGATTGGTACGAGAATTTGTTGCTAATTTGTTGCTCTAGAATGACACCAATCACGAATTTGTCGCTCCAGCCGTTTCCGAGAAAACGTGGCTGTGCTAGCGTAATATTACGCCAGCACAGCCACCCCCGTAACTTTTGATCTAATTGTCTCACGAAATTCAGATTGGTACGAGAATTTGTTGCTAATTTGTTGCTCTAGAATGACACCAATCACGAATTTGTCGCTCCAGCCGTTTCCGAGAAAACGTGGCTGTGCTAGCGTAATATTACGCCAGCACAGCCACCCCCGTAACTTTTGATCTAATTGTCTCACGAAATTCAGATTGGTACGAGAATTTGTTGCTAATTTGTTGCTCTAGAATGACACCAATCACGAATTTGTCGCTCCAGCCGTTTCCGAGAAAACGTGGCTGTGCTAGCGTAATATTACTCCAGCATAGCCACCCCCGTAACTTTTGATCTAATTGTCTCACGAAATTCAGATTGGTACGAGAATTTGTTGCTAATTTGTTGCTCTAGAATGACACCAATCACGAATTTGTCGCTCCAGCCGTTTTCGAGAAAACGTGGCTGTGCTAGCGTAATATTACGCCAGCACAGCCACCCCCATAACTTTTGATCTAATTGTCTCACGAAATTCAGATTGGTACGAGAATTTGTTGCTCTAGAATGACACCAATCACGAATTTGTCGCTCCAGCCGTTTCCGAGAAAACGTGGCTGTGCTAGCGTAATATTACGCCAGCACAGCCACCCCCGTAACTTTTGATCTAATTGTCTCACGAAATTCAGATTGGTACGAGAATTTGTTGCTAATTTGTTGCTCTAGAATGACACCAATCACGAATTTGTCGCTCCAGCCGTTTCCGAGAAAACGTGGCTGTGCTAGCGTAATATTACGCCAGCACAGCCACCCCCGTAACTTTTGATCTAATTGTCTCACGAAATTCAGATTGGTACGAGAATTTGTTGCTAATTTGTTGCTCTAGAATGACACCAATCACGAATTTGTCGCTCCAGCCGTTTCCGAGAAAACGTGGCTGTGCTAGCGTAATATTACGCCAGCACAGCCACCCCCGTAACTTTTGATCTAATTGTCTCACGAAATTCAGATTGGTACGAGAATTTGTTGCTAATTTGTTGCTCTAGAATGACACCAATCACGAATTTGTCGCTCCAGCCGTTTCCGAGAAAACGTGGCTGTGCTAGCGTAATATTACGCCAGCACAGCCACCCCCGTAACTTTTGATCTAATTGTCTCACGAAATTCAGATTGGTACGAGAATTTGTTGCTAATTTGTTGCTCTAGAATGACACCAATCACGAATTTGTCGCTCCAGCCGTTTCCGAGAAAACGTGGCTGTGCTACCGTAATATTACGCCAGCACAGCCACCCCCGTAACTTTTGATCTAATTGTCTGACGAAATTCAGATTGGTACGAGAATTTGTTGCTAATTTGTTGATCTAGAATGACCCAGTATTAGATACCTGGATTAATAAATTCAAAATAAATGTGTATTTTATTTATTTACTGTTTTAGAATTTACAATATCTTTCTTTTGGTAAGATATACATACTTACATTCAATCATTTTTACGTTTACTCCCAACTAGTCATATAGTAAATTTACTCAGCTTTCGATTGGTTTCACTCCCTTTCTAGTAGAATCACCTGGGACGGAGCTACAAGGATTATTTTTCCAAAAACCACGTTTGTCTCGAAAAAACAATAAAAGGACGATTTCTGCCATATAGGTGAGAATTCGGGAAATCGTTATAGAACATTTTTTGTTCCCCCAAGGGTCCTCTATCACCCCTCACAATATGACTAGACATTTACGGGACACCCTGTGTATATATATATATACAGGGTGTTCAAAACTCGATTGACACCCCCCTTTTTTCCACAATTTTTGATATTTAAAAGCAAAACTTGGTGGGTATTAACGTGGTCGAATGTACATTCATTGGACCCAATGCACGACCCCTCAACTTTCTCCAGCAACCCTAACTCTGGAATCTTCAATGGAAGGGGGTCATTTTTATGACGGATTATTGTAGAGAATTGAATTTTAGGTCGATTTTATATCGGTCATTTTTTCGCTAAAGCGCACCAATGAGTAACAAATTGCCAAAAACCGTTAAAACCCTTGTTTTTTGTCACTTTTCTGCCAATAACGCAGAAAGTATGTCCGTAATGGAAAAAGTAATTGTTATAAACGTTGCAGAGGATTAAATTTTCTTTCCAAAAAGTACCTTTAAATGCCTAAAACGTAAATAGGAATGGGGCAAAACACACTTTTGTTTTTGAAGTTTTCAGAAAAGTTTATGATCAACGTGGTCTACGCTTCCGTAAAACTTAATAAACGTTTTCTAAACTTTTTGCTCCACCTAAAAATAAAATTCAATTAATTTATAAAGGCATTAAAATAATAAATTTAAAGCAATAGAACTCACCTAATGATTAGAATTTCGTAGCAATTATTTTTGTGTTGGACGATTTATTTATTTTTTACGGCGTCTTGACATCTAGGCCATTAGTGCCGACATCCAGGGTGCAGCGAGGAATTTCCTAAATAATAAAAGTTGAGGGGTCGTGCATTGGGTCCAATGAATGTACATTCGACCACGTTAATACCCACCAAGTTTCACTTTAAAATATCAAAAATTGTGGAAAAAAGGTGGGTGTCAATCGAGTTTTGAACACCCTGTATATATATATATATATATATATATATATATATATATATATATATATATAAATTTGAACCACCATTATTTTCGATCTCTAGGGGATCTGAAACGCAAAATTTTCTAGTTGGCACATCATCACATCACCTGTGTGACTAGGTGTCGTCAGTGTGTTTTGCAAGGAAGCCTTTTGTAAAAACGTTCATAATTTTCGATCTATTTGTTCTGTAATTAACTTTTATGCAAGAATTAATATCAAGAATAATTTTCATTTAATTTTGATGATATCACAAAAAAAAACACAAATTACTCTTATTTATTTGCTGTTTTTTTTATTCTAGAATTTCAATTACATTATGAAATTGAGAGATAATCTCCGTTTTGAGTATTCCTTTGGAAATTTGTGTGATTCGGCAGTCTAGAGGATTTATTTTCGAAGAGTAGTGATTTTCGAAAAGTTGTCTCTAACCAGAAGTTTATATTATTATTGTTTGAATTGATACTACGTTTTGAATGAGATAATTGTGGGCATTTAATGTACATTAGCCTGTAAGAACATTTATGGGCCTTTATTTCTTTTTTTTTATTTGTTTAATTTATAGAGTTCTGCAACAGAGGCGAAAAACTCTTTAAATGTCAGTCGTCAACTTCAAATGTGATATATATATATATATATATATATATATATATATATATATATATAAGAACATATGAAGAAATAAACTTGAAAAAGAAAGAAGAAAAAAACAAACAAACAAAAAAAAAAAAAAATAATCAAAACAGACAAAATTTAGTAAATTAAATTTTTGTGTATAATAAAGAGTTTTTTAAATGTTTGAGTAATGCATTGATGTGTGGGCTACCTTCTGTCAGTATGTCGTGTAAGTGGTAAGGTATGGTCAGGTTATTGCGTTGTCTGCAGTTGGTAAGTATATGTTTAACGGTCAGAGTCTCGTTACAATATCTAAAAGTTGGTCTGTCCTTTCTGTCTAGTAGGTAGGAATGGGTAAGTAAGGTGTGTCCAATACGAAGCCTGGATAGGATGACTTCGTCCCGGCGGGACAACTCCCAGTCCGACTCGCAGGAACTGCGTCATCTTAGCGCGGTTACGTACATCTTGAAGAAATGGAATAGATTAGCATCACAAATCACAGGAAACTGACAGCCACTGCCATCATGATTACCACAGCCACTCCAAACTTATTACCAATACCTTTCACCGTTTGTTAGCTTATTTTACTACAATACTAATTTCATTGATAAATGCAATTTAAAACTAGAAACAACCAATTAAAAAGTGAGATAAAGAAAGAGAAAACCCATTTCAAAACAACAAAACAAACACTTTTTAAGTTTTAAGCGCTTATATCTCTCATTGACGTTGTCCCATCGAATATTGCTTCAGAACATTTTTTGTAGAGAATTTAGTAAGCATTCGAATGGTCACGTTCCACTTACCACGATTTCCCAACCGGTATCGAGATATTTACGAAAAATGTATGGAGATCCGAAAATTTTTCACGTCTATTAATAAAATATTTTTTTTCGCATACTTCCTTAACTTCAAATATAACCAAAATTTAATCATCTTAGTTGGGATTAATTTCCAAGATGTAGAAAATATTTCAATTGAATCCCGCGATTCTAAGTACTCACAAAAAAATAATGACCTACAAAAACATTGATTCCACTTTTCTCAGAAACGGTTACAGATATCGCCTTAAAAATGGGTTCATTCGTTCTCTTATGTTAACAAACCTATAAAACAAGTACCTGCAAGCATATAAACTCAAAAACGTAAGCGTTACGATTTTTTTTGCGCGAATTTCGCCCCAAACACTATCTTCAAGTGGGCGGATTCTGCTGGTTAACGAACTTGACCTTTCAAATTAGAAGACAGATTTTTGTGCCAAATTTCATCAAAATCGGACCATTTTTGAGCCGTCAGGAGCGCGAACAGACAAGCATATATATAAATATATATATATATATATATATATATATATATATATATATATATATACAAATTTTAGCCACCTATATTTTCGTGATCTATAGGGTCTGAAACGTGAAAGTTTCTAGTCGGCACTTCCGGATTGCGTCATGAGGTCAACCTCATAAGCGGGTTCTCCCTATGGAGATAGGGAGTAACCGCGCTTAAAAGAGTATTTTATAAAGGGAGCCTGCTAGAGTTGTTGTTACCAGGTATGTAAACATAACATCACGTGGACAAGTTAAGAATGAGGGAGGAAGCGGTGAATTTCCTGTAGCTACTAGGTACTGTCAGATTCCTGTGAAGGCTGATTCTTATAATCTCCCGTTCTCCGGTATGCCATTGCGTCGGTGTTTTAATTTTTCTCAAAATACCAAAACATAATATTAACCTTTAAGTAGAGATGTGGGGAGTTTTCAGCACCCCATGACTTAATTAGCAATATATTTTGAATTTAAAAATTTACAATCCATTTCATCGCTTTGGTACCTTCATAAATAGTAGTTCTGTTCACATTGAGGTTGCATTCGCATAAAAAAAAACATTATTTGTTTATTTTCTGGGCCTTTTACTGGCTTAGGGTGTTCACAACACCCTACTTACGTAACAAAAATTTAAAATATAATGTCTTCTTTCGGCCGCCGTTTGACATTTTATATGAAGAGAATCAAGAAATAATGAAGAGCCGTTTTAAGTAAATGTGTGAAAATGATGGAGAAGTTGAGTGTATTGATTCGGACGATGAGGAAAGAGATAGGTATTTTTGAAAAATCTACTATATATTTGTCAAATACCACTCACTGACTCACTCACTTACTGACCTATCATCCCCTAGCCCAAACCACACGACAGAAAATTTTGAAATTTTGCATGGACACTCCCTATAGAACGTAGGCGCTCGCTAAGAAAGGATTTTTTGATATTTGAATTTTTATGTATTTTTAGAGGGGTTCAAAGTCTTAGATGTTTAGAACATGCAAGCCTAGGCAGCAAGCGTTGCTAGGACGATAACAGAACAGCTGTTACTATACTGTATCTATTTCATAGTATTATTTTTAATTGAGGTTAATTTCAACTATCATGGCAGACCTTGAATTACTAAAACTGAGAAATAAAATGTGAATTTTTCCCTCAAAGAGTTTCCGCCCTTGACACAAAAATTTGAAATTTTGCACGGGCCATCCGTTTAGAGTGTAAACACTCGCTAAGAAAGGTTTTTCATTTTTATATTCAAACGTTTAAGTACTATTAGGGGGGTTTGAATTATTAAGAAGAAAATGGTTCGATTTTGATAACATTTGGTACAAAGTCTCATCTCAGGGCTCGCTGAGAAAATTCCTGGTTACACCCTGGAGGCCCGGCGCTAATGGCCAAGATTTGTCGATGCGCCGTAAAAAAAAAAAAAAAAAAAAAATTTGGTACAAAAATCTATCTTCTTATTTAAAAGTTTATGTTCATTAACCACCAATTTGTGCTGGCGTAATATTACGCTAGCACAGCCACGTTTTCTCGGAAACGGCTGGAGCGACAAATTCGTGACTGGTGTCATTCTAGAGCAACAAATTAGCAACA
The DNA here is from genome assembly GCA_946811695.1 of Gonocerus acuteangulatus. Classification (NCBI taxonomy): domain Eukaryota; kingdom Metazoa; phylum Arthropoda; class Insecta; order Hemiptera; family Coreidae; genus Gonocerus; species Gonocerus acuteangulatus. The sequence goes on from OX328125.1 coordinate 92,762,210, forward strand.
AATTCTGGTACCAATCTGAATTTCGTCAGACAATTAGATCAAAAGTTACGGGGGTGGCTGTGCTGGCGTAATATTACGCTAGCACAGCCACGTTTTCTCCGAAACGGCTGGAGCGACAAATTCGTGGTTGGTGTCATTCTAGAGCAACAAATTAGCAACAAATTCTCGTACCAATCTGAATTTCGTCAGACAATTAGATCAAAAGTTACAAGGGTGGCTGTGCTGGCGTAATATTACGGTAGCACAGCCACGTTTTCTCGGAAACGGCTGGAGCGACAAATTCGTGATTGGTGTCATTCTAGAGCAACAAATTAGCAACAAATTCTCGTACCAATCTGAATTTCGTCAGACAATTAGATCAAAAGTTACGGGGGTGGCTGTGCTGGCGTAATATTACGCTAGCACAGCCACGTTTTCTCAGAAACGGCTGGAGCGACAAATTCGTGATTGGTGTCATTCTAGAGCAACAAATTAGCAACAAATTCTCGTACCAATCTGAATTTCGTCAGACAATTAGATCAAAAGTTACGGGGGTGGCTGTGCTGGCGTAATATTACGCTAGCACAGCCACGTTTTCTCAGAAACGGCTGGAGCGACAAATTCGTGATTGGTGTCATTCTAGAGCAACAAATTAGCAACAAATTCTCGTACCAATCTGAATTTCGTCAGACAATTAGATCAAAAGTTACGGGGGTGGCTGTGCTGGCGTAATATTACGGTAGCACAGCCACGTTTTCTCGGAAACGGCTGGAGCGACAAATTCGTGATTGGTGTCATTCTAGAGCAACAAATTAGCAACAAATTCTCGTACCAATCTGAATTTCGTCAGACAATTAGATCAAAAGTTACAAGGGTGGCTGTGCTGGCGTAATATTACGCTAGCACAGCCACGTTTTCTCGGAAACGGCTGGAGCGACAAATTCGTGATTGGTGTCATTCTAGAGCAACAAATTAGCAACAAATTCTCGTACCAATCTGAATTACGTCAGACAATTAGATCAAAAGTTACGGGGGTGGCTGTGCTGGCGTAATATTACGCTAGCACAGCCACGTTTTCTCAGAAACGGCTGGAGCGACAAATTCGTGATTGGTGTCATTCTAGAGCAACAAATTAGCAACAAATTCTCGTACCAATCTGAATTTCGTCAGACAATTAGATCAAAAGTTACGGGGGTGGCTGTGCTGGCGTAATATTACGCTAGCACAGCCACGTTTTCTCAGAAACGGCTGGAGCGACAAATTCGTGATTGGTGTCATTCTAGAGCAACAAATTAGCAACAAATTCTCGTACCAATCTGAATTTCGTCAGACAATTAGATCAAAAGTTACAAGGGTGGCTGTGCTGGCGTAATATTACGCTAGCACAGCCACGTTTTCTCGGAAACGGCTGGAGCGACAAATTCGTGGTTGGTGTCATTCTAGAGCAACAAATTAGCAACAAATTCTCGTACCAATCTGAATTTCGTCAGACAATTATATCAAAAGTTACAAGGGTGGCTGTGCTGGCGTAATATTACGCTAGCACAGCCACGTTTTCTCGGAAACGGCTGGAGCGACAAATTCGTGGTTGGTGTCATTCTAGAGCAACAAATTAGCAACAAATTCTGGTACCAATCTAAATTTCGTCAGACAATTAGATCAAAAGTTACGGGGGTGGCTGTGCTGGCGTAATATTACGCTAGCACAGCCACGTTTTCTCAGAAACGGCCGGAGCAACAAATTTGAAAATAGTGTAACAAATTAGCAACAAATTACTGAGTATGTTAGAAGTTGGGGTTGCAATGTTGCTGTTCCAGCGTAATAGGGCTTCTCCCTGTGTACCCTCGTCATCTTCAAGTCTTTGTCTAGAGTCATAAAGATAAGCCTCCAAACAACTTTAGGAATGTAGGATTTCTAATTTTTGCCAGTATCAGAACAGCCGCTCTTTACATACCACAGTGGTACAGACGTACCGGTCTATACTAGTTGCACTCCACAAAGTGGTAGTACTTGGTGTATGCCACAGCGGATCGCTCATTATAACCTTATTTTATACGTATTAAATAGGTACCTAAAAAAAGTTTATTTGTGTATAAGTGTTGCGTTATTGGGATTAGAATAAAATATTTTATTAACATACATGAAATACTTCGGAATCTTTGTATATTGTCCTTAATTTTTTTTTTCTTTTATGGTGTATCGAAATCTGAGTCATTAGCACCATTTTTTCCTTATGAGCTTATATAATACTTAGATTTAGCTAGCAACAATATTTTACACCGCAATTAAAGTGATTTGCTCTTCTTATAAACATAATATTTATATTATAATATAAACATAATACATTAATTTGTCTGACAAAAAAAAAAGTCCGACCCGCAGGAACTGCTTCATCTTAGCGCGGTTCCGTTCTTATCTCAAGTGCGATTATTGAAGGAATATAGCAGCTATCGGTAGGTATTAGCACCATTTTCCCCCCTTAATATCTTCAAAACAGTTAAGAAATCGTGGGAAGTACGATTTAACCATTCAAAAGCTTACTAAATTCTCTAAAAAAAAGATTCTGAAGCAAATTTCGATGGGGCAATGTCAGTCGGGGAAGTAAGTGCTTAAAACTACGAAAGTGTTAGTTTTGTTATTTTAAACGGGTTTTTGTCACTGTTTACCTCACTTTTGTTTTTTAAGTTTATTTATCGGTGGAATGAGTATTTCATTAAAGCTGAGAAAATAAGAATCATATTGGTAATAGAGTTTTCCTAGAGTGAGCGTCGCGATGACGGGAGAGTCCCATCCGTTTAGAAAACTGTCAGTTTCCATATGTGGCGCTTTAAGCTTCCTTCTCTTTGAGATTTTATTTTATATTTTTAACGAAAGATCAAAACCTACCAATAGCAGCTACTATTCCTTTACTAATCGCACTTCGGATAAGAACGGAACCGCGCTAAGATGATGCAGTTCCTGCGAGTCGGACTTTATTTTGCTGATATGTCTAGTAATGTCATTATGAAATTAATCAAATTGTTGGTATGTCTGTTCTTCTGTCACAAGTCGAGCATGTTTATCAGCAGTTGTGTTTTGACCGAGGTCTTGATGTCCAGGCAGCCAAGATAGTGTTATATGTTTCTGTCGTGTCTGTAAGTCATGGATTTCATCTTTTATTTCAGTACATAGTGGGTGGGTTGTGTACAGGTTCTGGAGGCATTGTAGTGAACTCAATGAGTCGCTGTATATAATAATGTGTTTATGTTGGGTAGATGGAATATTTTTGAGTGCAAGTAGGATGGCATATAATTCTGCCCCTAATATGTTTAAATATGGGGGCAGCTTCTGGGCATAAATATCTTCTTGCATAACTGCTGCCGAGCCAACTCCGCTTTCAGTTTTTGATCCATCAGTGAATATCTTTAGGCAGTTTTCGTGTTGTTTAAAGTAATCTGTGAAATGTTGTGTATGTAGTAATGTTGACATTGGGTCCTTTTTATGATACTTTGTAAGAGTTAAGTCTATGTTATAGTTTCGTATTGTCCAAGGTGGGTTCAAAGTTTGTCGGTGAGTTGTAACGTTGTAGTTTCCCAAGACAAACAGTTCTTCCATTTCAAGAAATCTTACAATAAAAGGACGGACATGACTTCTCCGTTGTTCATACTTATAAAGATTGCGATTACTCAGGATATCGCTTGTGCAAGCTTCATTAGGCAGTGATCGAAGTTTGTAATAATATGCCGCTGATAGTACTGCTCTCCTGTAAGATAGAGGAGGTTCGACGGCTTCTGCGTACAAGCTGATCACTGGACTAGATCTGAAAGCACCTAGAGATAATCTTAAACCAGTGTTATGTATTGGATTGAGCATGTTTAGTGTAGTGGGCCTGGCAGACGAGTAAGCTACGCATCCGTAATCCAGAAGAGACCTGGTATAACTTCGATAGACGTTTAGCAATACTTTCCTGTCAGCACCCCACCTGGTATTACTCAAAACTCTCAAAAGATGTAACGATTTCTTACATTTTTGAATGAGTTCCTTGAAGTGGGGTACCCACGTGAGTCGTTTGTCAAATAGTAAACCCAAGAATTTTAGTGCGTTTGTTTGTGGGATTTGTGTATTGTAAGATACACTAAGCTTTTGCTAATAGGCGATAAAACGTTTAGCAATAAACATGATAAATAATCCTTAGATATAAATCATTAACACGAATTTTTTTTTATTTACTTAAAAGCCTAACTAAGGCGATTCGCTCAAATAATTATTACATATATAAATAAATAAATAAAGCCTTTATAGGATGGATAAAACGAAAGAGTAAGAAATTACTTCGAAGGAACAACTAAAATAAAATAAAATCATAATTTGAATTATTTTCCTCCTAAATTACTATTTACAATATATACATCGAATTAAACTAATGGAATTATACATCTGCATCCAGTTATGCAATAAATAATAGATCAAATTAGACAATATTACATATTCATTCCATACATATCACCAAGTCAGAGAACAGTTTCCTTTTGGTATTTTACTTGCATGAATATAATACATCCAATTAGACAATATTACATATTCATTCCATACATATCACCAAGTCAGAGAACATTTTCCTTTTGCTATTTTACTTGCATGAATATAATACATCCAATTAGACAATATTACATATTCATTCCATACATATCACCAAGTCAGAGAACAGTTTCCTTTTGGTATTTTACTTGCATGAATATAATACATCCAATTAGACAATATTACATATTCATTCCATACATATCACCAAGTCAGAGAACATTTTCCTTTTGCTATTTTACTTGCATGAATATAATACATCCAATTAGACAATATTACATATTCATTCCATACATATCACCAAGTCAGAGAACAGTTTCCTTTTGGTATTTTACTTGCATGAATATAATATATCCAATTAGACAATATTACGTATTCATTCCATACATATCACCAAGTCAGAGAACAGTTTCCTTTTGGTATTTTACTTGCATGAATATAATACATCCAATTAGACAATATTACATATTCATTCCATACATTTCACAGAACAGTTTCCTTTTGGGATTTTACTTGCATGAATATGATACATTTTTACATTAAATGGTGCTTTTTTTTTCTTCTCTGCTCCGCCTGTATTTTTTTCTATTTAAAATTAGTAGAATTTAAAATTTGCTTGAATAACAACAACGAAAAAATGTTTGTATTTGCGTTATGGCTTTAAAATCAAATTATGAGTTGATAATTACTTCTGTTGGATTCAAATGGAACTAAAATTCCTTCCCATGCCAATAGGAAGTCTAGCATTGTTTAACTTTGTTTTGTATTTCCAAAAGAGGGGGTTTTTAATAAAAATAAAAAAAAGTAAATTAAAAATCAAAAGGTTCTAATAACCATTGCCACACAATTCCTTATGATTTATATATATTTATTTTTTTTCTTGTTTTGTTTTTAGGGAAACTGTTTTTTAAAAACCTACGTAAAAATGTAAATTCCGAGATGTATTTCTGCTCGGCATGCTCCTCATTACTCGTCATAAAGTAAAATGCAGCAATGAATGACCTATTCGTAGCTTTTTAATTACAATCTTCTCTCTTCTTGTTAATCGGTTACTAGACGTTCAGGCAATCATGTCCTGCTCCATTTCTCGTCATTTTCTGTCCTTGTCTTCATTTTGACCTAGTACTGCTGTCGAAATGTAATGGCATCGAAGTTCGGCACCACATCAAATATGTCTACCCCCTTGTGGTGCATTCATACACATATTGCCGATCGTGCTTAAAACCCAATGTTCAACAAGGCTATTATTGTTTGCTAAAGCCCGCCTACAAACTCCGCCACATAATGCTCCGTCAAATATGCTATATTACTGAACGCATTAACTCAGCTATGAGTTCCAAAGGCGCTTAAATGCCTCGTTGATGTATGCCTATGCGGCTTTGTTTGCTCAGGTTGATGCAGTTTCTGCATAATGAAGACGAAAGAAATGTATGAAATTATCAGATTAGAACTGTGCAACGACATTATTCCTGTTTTTATGGGGTCGAGCAATTAATTTCTAGACGAGTAGGGAAAAATACTAACTTTATCTCTAAGATATCCGTGCGACCTTTTCCTTACAAGTACAAGTTATAAGGTTTTATTACCGTTGACATGAATCCTGTCTGCAGATTGCTTTTACTCATCGTCACATCAGGTCGTTTAGTTGATCTCATGAATTCGCTCCTCTCTGCAATTAATGATATTTATACCGTATTACTAAGACTGTTTATTTAATTACTTACCAAGCCTAAGGGTGAGTTATTCCAGGATATTTATATAACTGATATAAATATCCTGGAATAACTAGGATAGTTATTCCAGGATATTTATATCAGAGAGAAATTCTGACTAATGTAAACCATGAGCACTTTATGTCAGACATGGTTTTCATTAGTCGCAATTTCTCTCTAATATAAATATCCTGCAATAACTATCCTAGTGTAAACCCACCCTTACACTTGTACAACTATTTTCCAATTCATAAATTCAAAACTTATAGCCTGTCAATATAAAAATAAAAATGTTAATATTTGCGGCTCAAATTTGACTGAGTACAGATACCTGTTGATAACTATTTCTTGAGAAATAATAACAGAGATAATTGTTGCCTTTTAATTTTATTGTATTAAGCTAATTGCTTAGTGTAGTTTTTTTTTTTTTTTTTTTTTTTTTTTTTTTTTTTTTTTTTTTTTTTTTTTTTTTTTTTTTTACGGCGCATCTACTTCTAGGTCATTAGCGCCGACATCCAAGGTGCAGCGAGGAATTTTCCCAGCGAGCCTTGAGATGAGAAAATTCCTGCCGGAGGTGGGAATCGAACCCACCATCTCCCGCTTATGAATCCAGCGCGCTAGCCACTAGACTACGGGAGACCCCCTTAGTGTAGTGTACTAAACGTAGTTGTATAGTATAATATTATCATTTTATAATTATTCTTTTACGGAAAAAGGTTTATTTTACAGTCTCACTATCCGCATTTTATTTTATTTTTCGCATCTAGTATTTTATTCTACTGAGTGATTTCGTACCATGCACACCATTATCAGCTCTCATTATCAGATTACTGTGGTTTGCTATTCTAAAGGTTTGGACTAGAACTACGAATATAAGAGAACGCATTCCCCTTTATCCAGGACTTAGTAATTTTTAATTGGAAGGTAAATCCAAATTAACCCTGGAAAGGTAGGACTCGTCGAGACGACGAAGAGTCCGCATACTTGTGTGATTTACAGACGACCCCCCACCACTAGATTGCCCAATTACTAGGAGTTCTACCACCTCTTAGTAAGACACTAGATGCTGTAAGGTCAAGGTCTGTTTTCATAGGGAAGTCAAAATTCGATTTATTTTTCTGAATTAACGACGTCGGCAAGACCAACTCCACCTGATATATATATTTTCCTGTCTTGGAAACCAAGTGCTACCTTTAGAAGTCTATTGAATGTTTGTAAAAATATCGAAAACTACTTCTTTAATAACAATTACCTGCCTTGAAGGGTAATTTTACCTGTTGGAGCAATACTTTATGCCATGTATTTTCATTTTATTTCTTTTTAATTATTTCAAACCAAAGGAAATAAAACAGTGTTACTAATTTCTAGTATACATCATAACGCTTCATTAGAGGAACAAACCCAAATATCAGACATTGTTACTGTATATAACAGTACTAAAGGTTGAGTTAATGTTTTTGACAGAATGTGCTCCGATAATAACTGCGCCCGTAAGACTCATCGCTGGTCTTTATGTTTTATTTTTTTAAAACACTTTGAATATTGCGGGAATACATAGTTTTTTGATTTACACTCATAACTAGTACAAACTAAAAACCTCGAAACCTCTTAGTAGACGGCGATAACTTATAGCTCTTCATGGCCAACTGGCAAAACAAAATTGAAATTTATTAGTTTTTAAGAATGAAATAATAAATTAACTGAAATATTATGTCAAACTTATTGTTGAGAAGATTATAATATTACAATATTACATTTACAAAATTATATGGTTCAATTTAAAGCAAAATTAAGCGCCTTCGTCTCAGTGACGAAGCGCTACCTAAATCGACCCTTGGATAAGCGCTACCTTTCCCGGGTTAAACGTATCAATTCTTTGTTAAATACTATTTAAGATGAGTCGATGGGCAGTAAAGCATGTAATACGCAATAAATGGGTTTGTTGTGAAAATTAGTTTTGAATATTTTTGAATATCTTCCCCTATAGTGGATATAGATAAATTTTCAATTCTGTCGATTTTTCATTGGGCCTTCGACAATTTGGAAAATTGTCCAATCTATGCTGTTAAGATTGTCAATAGATAAAAGTGGTACTACTTTTAAACGCGTGTTTAAGTAAAAACATTTTTGTAAGATCCCTGAAAGTTTTGACGGCATACTAATTGCTTGAGTCATGGTTGAATATTTTCTGAGCTGCCCAGATTGGTCGTTTGACAGTGATGGAAGACCCCGATGTAGATTTTATCCTCAAAAAAGTGATTATATTTTCTATAAGAGAATTTAAAGAGAAGTTTAGTTCTTTATTATCCGATCGGGGTTAATTCATTTTCATTGCTCAACAGTGAAAAGATAAATTTAGAGCAGAGAAATAGTTTTTGGATGGCAAAAACATTTACAGTGTAAACAAAAAAGAAATATCATGGATGTTACACTAAATTTTACTCAAACCAAGGGCCGTCTGATACACACTGTATAGACGGCTGTGTAAATGCACAATACCTTATGACGGTGGAGACAGGACAATCCAACAACTTGCCTCTAACACAATGCGGCTCTTACTATTAAATACATTCTGACGGACTTCAAACTAAAACGATATACAAGATAAAATAAACAAATGAACTAACTAATGTAAAATGGCAGCTAATAAATACTATACATATTATAATACCTCAAAAATTTAAAACCGTAAGAATATTTCTATTAACATGTAGTTATCCATGGAAGTGGTAAGAAGTCAAGGATTAGTTTGGTTTCAGCTAAGAAAAACCACCAAATCTTCTCAAAAATCTATAACTTAGAAGTTTCAGCAAACTCTTTGGCAGCCTTCTTCAGCTAAAAATTACAAAATACAAGAAAATAATCAAATCATTAAACTGTATTTTAAATAATAAAAATAGATTATAATTTTTTTTAATGTGCATATTACGTACGAATATATTTCTCTCAATAAACTGCAGTTTTGTGGATAAAAGATTGTTTAATTTTTTGATTATTGACTTAGTAAATTTTGTATATTTATTTCTGAGTTGAAAAAGGCTGCCTAAGTGCATCTAGAAATGTGGAAATCAAATTTAAATTTAAATTGAAAATGTGCAAATTAAAGATTTCTTGATAATCTGGTTGGTTTTCTTAGCTGAAATACAATTTTTTTTGTCTTTTAATTATCAATGAGTGGGATACTAAAAAGTCTAAACATAAACAATGACCTTCACTTGTCCGTGGCTGCTCTCGCACTGGTGTGGGTTGGCAAAGGCGCTATGTTTTCTTATAACACTGCATTCTAGCGCTACCTAGGGGATTTTCCCGTTTATTGTAGTAGTTCTCTTAGTTCACCATTAATATGTGATGTGTCTGAAGAGAAATTCAGAGAAATCATCTCCGCGTGAGGCGTGCGCCACGGGCTACATCAATTCCGCAAGACCAGCACTACGCCCGTGTATTGAATGTAGCAGCGAAATGGTTAATGATTCCAATATCAAGAAAACAAACCTTTCTCAGAAGTTATCGTAGAACGTTGTGATAGCCTAGACAGAACCTTCTTATATAAAAATTAGTTGTTATTGTCACCATTTTGGTTTGAATTTCTAGCCTTAGGGCTATGAGAAAGAGATCTGTTTGAAAGTCACCGGCCGGTCTTGTGATCCAACTATCTCTATTTTAGAAACATTTTTATATCAGGTCTTCCCATAAGTAATGTCGGTTTATGTCGGTGGACTGTAGAATATGTCCATCTATTTTTTTCTGCTAGCTCTTCGACTGATACTACAGGGTTTTCTTCTACAGTAGGGTGCAGGAGTTCGCCGTAAAGCTCTTTTGGTTGACCTGTACGAGGCTCGTCATCAACCTTGCTGTTTTCCGCCCGAAATCGTTTAAACCACCGCTGCACTTATCGCTCGCTTATGATATTTTGCCATTTATTTTTACGAGTTTTCGATAATTTGAAACACCATTTTCTCCTTTACCGAATTCCCAAAGGATAACATGGCGTAAGTTGTCTCTTGGGAGATCCATTTCAAATGAAATTTCAGAACAGAAAAAATAATTTTCACCAACCAAAATATGATAAGTATAAGTTTATTCAATGCCATAATAAATAAAAATAAATTAAAAAGGAGAAAACATAACCAGTTATAATATTAAAAACCGACATTACCTATAATATGACCTGATACTTTATTTTGTTCACATTATATTGCAGCCGTCCGATTTCCATGGTTAAAATAAACTATGTAAATAATTGTAAAATGAATATAATCGATATAAGATGGTATGTAGTATATTGTAAGGATATGATCTTGTAGAGATAGCTTGGAGTGTAGTACAGGGGTGCTTGGTGAGCACTGCAGCTGACAGTCCGTTCAAAGGGCCATTACAAACCAACTCGCGTTTCTCTCATCTTCTCGCCCCTACACAAAATCTATTCTTCGCAGTTCTCATTTACCCTTCTTAATCCAAAAATATGGCATTTTTTACTCTCTAGATTGTACTTGTGGGAAATTACTAGAGACACCTCTTTGAGAACTGAAGATTTAGAAGAAAAGAGACATAATGAATAAATGAATTTTCTGATTACAATTACAGGGAGATTATATATATGATGTACAAAATTTTATGATAGCTCATCGAATAATGCCCATCAAATTATATACATAAAATGCCTGTGTAATTAAAAAACGTATCACGAAGGTATTAACCAAAAAACCTTACTCTCAAATGTCTTAAACGTGAGATTGGATTTATTCATTTAATTTTTTTTTAACGGTTTATCAACATTAACGCCGGGCTACACACAGGTTGCCACTTTTGATATTGTTACCAGCACGTTGTCAGTCACCCATTCAGCTACTAGGGCACTCCCTATTAGTGTGTTCCACACCGACAGGAGCTATGGAGATTCTACTTGACCTTAAACCAGTAGAGATATATATCGAAGAGATAGCTAGATGCTCAGCGTACAGATTCGCCATTTTAGGGCACGAACCTTGCCCAACCCTAGGGGCTCACTGTGCAATTATCCGAAGGAACTGGCAGGACCCAATTCTCTGCATGCCATCGGACTTTCAGGACCAGCACTCCTTCACCTCAAACTTTACAACTGTGATCAAGCCGAGGGAAGCAGCGCTGGAGCACAAATTAACACCAAGCCGGGTGGTTCGGTTCTGTTACACAGACGGCTCAAAAACCGAATCTGGCACAGGAGCTGGCGTGTGGATTCAGGGGTCCACACATAATGTTGCCTTGCCTCTGGGGAGGTATGCTACTGTGTTCCAAGCTGAAGTCACCGCCATAGGCGCTTGCGCAGACCTTATGAATAGCGGCTCTCCATTAGACAGGCGCTTCACTATTTTCTCCGATAGCCAAGCGGCCATAAGAGCTCTATCCACGAATAGGATCAGGTCAAAGGTAGTACAGCAATGCAAGGACAGCTTAAACTTACTTGGACGACGTAACGGTCAGACTGGAGTGGGTCCCAGGCCACTCTGGTATCCAGGGTAATGAAAGAGCTGACGAGTTGGCCAATATTGGTGCAGCGACAATCCCCCTATCACCTGAACCTCAATGTGAGATTGCACCAGCTGTGGCCAGATTAAGCATTAGAAGGTGGGCGGAAGCTGAGCATAGGAGGAAGTGGTGCAGCAGCTCCACCCAGAGACAGGCGAAGCTGTTCCTTTCCTTTGTGGACAAGAAGAGGACGGATACTCTCCTTAATCGGTGCAGGTCCAAGGTAAGACTTCTTACAGGTCACTGTAGAATGCACCGGCACCTCTACTCTATGGGGCTGACCAGGACACCATGGTGCAGACTATGCTTTGAAGACGACGAGACGCCGTACCACATCATATGCAGATGTCCAGCTCTTGTAGCAAAAAGATACCTGTATTTTGGTGCAGACTTCATAGATGACCCTAGAAGGCTACCTGAACTGAACCTTCGGACTCTATTAAGGTTCATCTCGGATACGGCGCTGTTGGTGTAACAGGCTGGCCTGTCGGGTGGCACCATAGGCCTTGTTGGCCTCGGCGCAGCTCCCCTCTATGTGGGCACCCGTCTTAATAATAATAATAGGCCAAGCCCGACGTTGCCTTACTTCGAATATCAACGGGAACCCAATATCAACAAATCTATATATATAAAAATCACGTGTCTGTCTGTTTTTCTGTTTGTTTGTTCCTTATACAAATCCACACCGTTTGACTGATATTGACCATACTTCGCACATAGATACGTCTTGATCCGGGAAATCTCGTAGTCTAGCTCAAAATCTTCTAGGATTCACAGTTCGGGAGTTACGCCTTCGAAAATGTCATTTATGAAGGAGTAAATTCTCCGAAATAGCCATTTTCTTCCAGTGTTGCAACTTCTTCAAAGAAGAACGGCAATATAGATGGAAATTAGCAAGCCAACAAAACTCATTTTTTTTTTAAGTTTTACTTTCTTTTTGTTTTTGTTTTACTTTTTTTTAAGTTATACTTATTTTTAAAGTTTTATTGTAACTTCTTTTAACGTTTTACCTATTCTGGAAATAGCCTTATATTCTCAGAATTTGGAGAAAAATCATATTTCTGTTTAAGAAGTATATACCAAGTAAGACAACACTGGGCTCCTAGATGTTATTCAGTTTTGCGACAGAATTAAGCTTGCAAATACATTTAAACGGTTTAAGTTTTTAACAAATCTTTTTTGAAACATTTCGTTAAAACTTTGTTTTAAAACATTTCAGTTTTAACCTTTGTTTGTTTAATTACAAATTACAATTTAAATTACATTACGTTTGCAAACGTGTGTATCAAACTTTTTTAACTTTGAACGTTTTTAAGTTTGAACATTTTTTAAGTCTACCTTTTAGCCTTTTAAGTCTATCTTAAAGTAATAAAAAGTAAATATATCGTATAACATAAATTTATTTCTGTAGGACAACACTGGGCTTAGAAGCCATTTTTCTTTTGCTATAAAACATTTACGTTTTAAGCTTGAAAATTTTTTCTTTTTTTAGCCTTAGTGTTTATATCTAACATTCATACATCTAACTTTTTAAGTTTCATGATACTTTTTTAAGTGTCTGCAAACTTTTTAAGTTTTCAAACGTGCGTTAATCAAACTTCATAAAGTTTGCAAAAGTGTCTGTATCAAACTTTTTTAAGTTTTGTGTTTTCATTTATCTTATAGCCTTAAGTAAGCCAAGTAAGTAGAACTATAAGTTTAACTTCCATTCCCTTTGTTTACTATTTTTGTTACTATGCTATTTTATTGCTTATTAAAAACTATGCCTTTAATAATTACTTTATGCCTCCGTTTTATCACATGCATTTGCTTAGTAAAAGCTTGCAAATACATTTGAACGGTTTATGTTTTTAACAAATCTTTTTCGAAACATTTCGTTAAAACTGTGATTTAAAACATTTCAGTTTTAACCTTTGTTTGTCTATTTTCATCTTTTAGTTATGCCATACATGGTGTTAATATAGAATATAGAAGTGTTTAATTGCTTGGAAAATTAACAAATAAGAGAATTAAAATTATGAGATGTGACAATGGTAAGGAATATTTAAATAGTATGATTTATGCTTTTACAAAGAATAAGAGTATCTAAATTAATCCATGCCCTCATATATTCACAAATTAAAGAGAACTGCTGACCAATTTTATAGAACAATTATGAATATATGTCATTGTTTACTGGCAGAATCTATTGTTGTAAAAAAGTTTTGGCCAAAAATTGTTTGTGGAGCAACTTTTTTGAAAAATCGCACTTTAGCTAAAACCATTGAGAATAAAACATCCTATAAAATATATTTGGAAAGAAACCAGATGTTTCTAAGTTACGTTTATATGGTAGTAAAGTTGTTCTTAAGAAACCAGAACAAATAACGACTTTTAAATGGGGTAAGAAGGTGAATATTTGCATTTTAATCCGTTATAGTGAAGCTCGGTAGTACTTTTGAATAATTAAATCATAGTCACTATGCATGTTGATGATGATGATTAGTTTATAGTTAGGTTAGTGGGAACTGATGAAAAATTTTAATGAAGAAAAGGAACCGGACTTGATTAATGTTTAGATGAAAGCCTTGGATAAATACAAATGTATAGTTTTAAACAAAATAATACTTGGGATTTAGTTGAAAATAAGAAAGTTGTAAATGCAAAATGTTGACCAGTTGGACATAGAGACTGCATTCTTAAATGGTAAAATCAATTCGGAAGTGTATATTTGAGGAGATTGGTATCAAAGTTGGACAACTCCATTTTTTTTCAATTGAAAAAAATGGAGTTGTCTAACATTTGAGTCAAATGAATATATTGGAGGCATGCTTACAAACTCATTGTGTAAAGAAACATTTGAGAAATTCAGAAATATGTTAAATTTTATATTTTATATTTCATATATTGTTCATACTTCTTGCCTTAGGGAGGAACATTTTTGTCGGTTATACAATTTATAATGTGAAGTGATGTATATCTTCTTGTGAAGTGTGTAATAAATGAATATGAACTTGACATGCTTTTATGAATCTCCCACACTTTTACTACTTTTAAATCATTTCTTATCTCAACAATTTTAATTATAAAAAGGGTCAAAAGGCACATTTAATTTTAAAAAATATGGTAGTAATACCCATTATGAATAACTTCCAGAAGGAATCAATTACATTCTCTTCTAGATTTGTACCAAAAATATTTACTTTATTATCATAAATTATTCCTCCAAGCCCCCAATCTTAGAACCTTTAAAAAAATATGTTCCATTAAGGAGAAGGCAGCAACCATGGAGTTTTATATCATTTTTATTGTTTCATAACATTTTGTCCATCGCAAGCCTAACTTAATTTCACTTTTAATATTTAAATTTATGTAATTTAATTTGCTGTCATGGAATTGTCTTTGAACCATTTCCTTCTTATTAAAATGAATTCTTTCATTTATCCCCCCACCCAGGTGAATTGAATTTTCCAGGCAATTTTCTATTAATCTAAATATGCCAAGCCTCTTTATTATTGACATATTTACACCCAGCAGTTTTATTACATTTTTATATCTGCTTTCTTTTGTCTGAGATATTTATATCCTCTGACTACTCCATTATTTAAATACGCTTGCAATTTGAGCACAATATAGTTACAAAATAAAAAAAAAGAAAAAAAAAAAAGGCCACGAGGACCCCAAGTGGCAGATACTATAGAGGAATCTGATTCATGACTGTACAGCACACTATGGAGATAGTGTGGTCAGTACTATGCTCCAGCCGCCTGATTTTCCCCTAGGCTGCTTCGACACCTCAAGCCATTAGCACCCAGGGTATCCATTGGTAAATTTATTAAAGGCTGGGTTGGCCTAGGGACTGCCAGTGAGGCCAAATTCAACCCAAGAACGAAGACATTAGAAGAAAAAATCTTTATTGTTTGCTCGAGATTCGATCTCAGGTGCTCCAGTTTATTAGTCCAGTGCTCTACTGAGCTAACCTCGACCCCTCGCCAAATCAAATTAATCCCCCATTAATTTATTTAGTATAAGTCCTTATTGAAATTCCCAAATAGCTTTAATTCATTGTTGTCTATAGCTGCAACAAAAATATCTAAATTTGTTTTTCTTAGATACCCCTATTTCCTATGACAAAAGGGCTATCCTTAAAGAAGAGCTCATAAACCTTAAGATTTGAAATATAACGGAAAATGTCAACAACAAAATGTGAAAGTTTATTTGGAACAAAAAGTTTTTAATACTTTCCTTTTGGCTCAATTAACATAAATCCTGCATCAATTACTTTTTCAATCATAGAAAAAAAAACCTTAGTTACAGATTATTACATGAAAAGGTATAGAACATAACATATTAATATTATATTTAAAAAAACAAAAACAATACAAATAAAGAATAGTTTCAGTTATACTAGATTAAAACTTATAACTAAGTACGTATAACCTTAATTAAATGCTTCATTTTGTTGCTATTTTTTAATATATATTTATGTATGGACCACACATTATTTTCTTTGAAAAATTATACACAAGCAGTTTGGTTAGGATTTTCTTTAAAGTGGTACTACAATTACATGATTCCAGTATACTTTTTAAAATAAGGGTTAATTTATTTTCCACCCCACATTCAGTGAAAATTTGAAAAATAATTTTTTTAACTGAGCTCTCAATTTATAAACTTACTTTCTCATAATTTGAACAAGTGTCATATAATCATTCATTTTAATATATAATATAAAGTAGGAGTACCATGACATGCTGGGTAACAGGTATTTAATATGAAACATGTGTAGCATGCCACACCCGGTAACACCTATTTAATATGAAGTAGGTGTAGCATGGCACACCGGGTAACAGCTAGTGTATTATAAATATTGCAACAAATGATGCCAAATATCTGTCAGAGAGGCAGAGTAAAGGCTTGATCTAAAATGTTCGAAATCAATATTAAAATAACATGTTAAAAAATTCAATGATATTTAAATTACTGCTATATCGATGCGGCGGTGTCGTGGTTGTCCTGAGAACAAGCTTTAGCTTCCATATAAATTTCTAAACGCATACAATTACTGTAAGATAGACAGAATTTTGGTGATCCTCAGACTAAATAGAGAGAAAAAAAGTTGTTATTTTAGAATGAACGTTTAGTTACCAATGAAAATTCTAATGCAGAAAAAATAAAAAACAACACAATCAAACAAATGAAGAAATTAAGTAAAATAACAATAACAAATAAAAAAACAACTAATAAAAAAAAACAATTAAATAACACATCATAATATCTTGCAATTAAATCTGTGAAAATATTAGAATTTTAAAATAAATTTATATAATAATAATTATTATAATAATTGTAATTATTAAAATTCATTAGAAATTGTCTATTTGGTATAATAATTACCTTAAAAAATGTGGCTTTGAATTATTTCTATAGAAGCAATCAACAATTGGATTTGTTTATAGCTGCTAAGTTTTCATAGCTGATTCCCACCATTTTAATAAAAAAATGTCTCTTTTGGAATAGCAACTCCGGAATCGAAGACACAATTTTCTTACAGACTTGGTTCATGAAATCTCTCATAGATTTCCAACTTTTTGTAGGAGAGGTACTTATTCTAGAGTCCTTCTGATAATGTAGTTCCATGAGTAATAAATGAAATAAAAAGGCCACCACAAGGATTTGTTTACTTTCAATGAAATTAGCTCTTTATTGTTTGAATTATTTATGTTGAAAACCTGTCAACTGATAAATTGTCAGAGCCTTGCTATGTAAACATGTCGTACGAATGAACATTCATGTACTTCGATTAGGGGCTGCTATTTTCTATTAACATAACTTTTTTTTTTAATTTTTTTTTTATTTCATTTTTAGCCTCATCCAGAGCATTTAGTTTTAGTTTAAAAATATTTGTCTTCCGTTACCTGACCATATAGGAATGAAAGTTTAATTTTCTAAAAGACTTGCTATTTAATTTAAAAACCTATCATAGACAGTTTTAAAAAATCACACGATATAAAACACAATCTAACCAAATATATAAAAGTGAATAAGAAAGGACCACAAACTGATTCCTTTTCGCTGTGAATTTCTTGTGGGTGGATGAAATTTAATATCTTTTAAAACAAAATAAAAATGTGTTCTAAAAGAGGAATATAATGAGAAATCCCATTTGGGGAAAGAAGTAAATAAAATACTAATAATAAAAAGCGTAGGTTTCCATTCATTCCGAGGGGTGGTTTAATGAAAGTATCGTCTGCACAATAACAAATACCCCCCTAAATGTAGACCCGTGCTTTTCATTATCCCACAACTTTTAGCAAAAAATCATAAGACAAAACCTAGTCCCTATTTCACTTCATCCTTCATTCTTCTTCCTCCCATTGTCAATATTCCACCCATTATATACATAAAATTAATCTTTATTATTTCTTTTTAAAAAAAAAAAAAATTATTTTCTGGTTGCATTATTTTGATTAAAATTATATAAAAGGAAACGGCATTAATACAGAAATAAGCAACTTGCAGGAAATGCGTCATATAATTCTAACATATTGTGTGATTTTTGAAGATACGAAAGAAAACTCTTAAATATTCCGCTTTCGAGGACACACAACCAAACGTTCCGGAATTGCAAGCACCCTTTTCCCCTCCTCTATCGAAATTTACGGCTTTGACGTACCAAAATTTCGCAAACGTATTCCAGATATTTAAGAAATTATTTATTTAAGAAATTCTACAGTATCTGCCCTTCTAGGCCCTTGTGGCCTGTTACGAGACTGATTTATATATATATTTATGATTTATATGTATTTTTTTGGGGGGGGGGTATATTTTACTCTTTTTTGGGGGGCAATGATAACCTCGAAGTTTCTTGTCACAATTTTAAATACAACAAAAAAATAATTAATTTTTCTTAACTTATATTTTTAACTAGTATAGTAATATTTAGACAATGTGTAAGTACAGTGATACTAGATTATGACCACGATTCTCAAACTGTCGGTACTTGTACATAAGGGTCTATGTATGTATGTATACCTACATGTTCTTGCAATTAACTATAATTAATTATATTATGAATACTAAGTCGCAATAATTTTTTTTTTTTTTTTTTTTTTTTTTTTAAATAAAATATTCTCCGAGAATTCTAACTAGAATAAGAAGTTCTCATTAAAAGATTTCCTCATTAGTAATGGAAGCACTTATGATTCAGGACTAAAAATAGGTCATAACCACTTGAAGGTCATATAAATAACTTAAGTCCACCTCATCCTCAGCTCTCTCCTTTAGTTCAAGACGGTAATTATACTTCGGTTGGCTTCAAATGAAGATCTAATTACATTAACCAATTATTTTCTGATTATATTTCTTTCTTTTTCATTGAGGATTAAATACAAACGGGAATGATATCACATCCGAATATAAGTTTTTTTTTTGTTTTTTTTTTATTTGCTTATTTGAAATCTGTACATAAATCATTTAGTACAATCCTCAAGTTTGTTGACACAGATAATACATAAAAGTTTATTAAAACGGCAAAATTAAATAAAAATAAAAATAATGAAGTATTTGGAAGTAGCCAACCATTGTTGGTACTTCCTAAGGCGGGTAAACAAATGTATTAATTAATCTCGAGGCCACTGTCTTTTAAGCCGCCTGGGAGGATTGTCTGGATGGGATTGGGAAGATAAGGACAGACCTTCAGGATTAGGATGGTACGACAATTTGGAGTGGAACATTTGGAAACGGGTTATAGCAAGGTCAAGGACAAATGGGATGTTAAGGTCATTGTGAAGGGTTTTGTTGGATACATAGAAAGGGGCATTTACAATTTTACGGAGGACTTTTGATTGGAATGCCTGTATTCTGTAGATGTTTGTTTTTTTTGCAGTACCCCAGAGATCAAGTCCGTTTGTCCATATAGGTCGAATGATTTTTTTGTATATAGTTTGTTCTGTGTCGTTAACTTTGACAAGGATCCGAGAAGTCTTCTAAGTAGTCCGTATCTTTTGTTCAGTTCTTGACTTTTTATTCTCGTGTCAGGGTTTCATGTCAGTCGGCTGTCAAGGTACGAGTATAATCCTGATATCGAACCTCGTTAGATACTGGAGAATATAAGTACCTTTAAATCTTGATAGAATGGGTTTAGCCATTTTCCTTTCTATTCAATGCACTTTTAGGACCTATTTGAACATTAAAATAAAATCATCGCCTCGAAAATGTTTTTCTGAAAAAAGTAGGGTTTTTTCTATAAAATCTCATTTTTAATTTTTCGGTCGGGTTTTAGCAAAGATCGACTCATTCCATTGTTTTCTTTAGGGTTTCAACTTGAATTATTCGCAGAAATTAGCTGTGACCACCTGCGATCTTGGTCGCAATAACAAATACAGAAAGCAGTATTTGGCTGGTTGCAAATAAAGAGAGCTATTTGTCAGGCATTACGGTTAGTCCTATGTGCTTGTTACAGCACAAACAATGCTAATTCATGGACAAAACATAATTAAAAACTGTTTGGTACCCATTGAAGAAATGTCAGGGGAAGCTCAACAATCTCTCAATAAAACTATTCCGAATACGAGAAAATTCAGGTCTCGTAAATTGAATAGGTTATCAAATAATAAAGACGTTTTTCATAGTTTATTAATTTCATCAGCCCCTCATATTTCTGAACTTAGACCCCGCTACGGACACAAATCAGGCAAAGTAAGTTTACTTCCTGAAACCAGCTCGATAACGGTAAACGGTGATTTTAGTTAGGATGTTCATGAAGACCCTGAAGACAGTGATGATGACAATCCGATAGCCGTAGAGTAAAAACAGTATTTATTTAAATTGTTTAACGTCCATTTATTATTGACAACGAATGTAAGAACACCAGAAAAAAATGTATTAGTAGTGTAAAAAAAAAATCATAACGTTCAATATTTATAAAATATACTGATGTATAACAACATCTATAATCTATTAATATGTTGCATCATCTGTGTAATGTATTTATATACACAATTTTGTAATTCTACTATAAGATACATTGCAAGAATAAGCCGCCAAAAGTTGCGAAACTCTTAATAAATAAAGCTACTACTGAAAATAAAACATATTTATCTCTCTATGTTGTTGGGAATGACTAAGTATTCTATTTGATCGCCGTTCCCCTGGTTTCAGAACCAATAGAGCACGAAAATAACGGTGGTGCAATTTTTATTATTTAAAAAAAAATTAAATTAAATTAATTATTTTTAAAATTCCATGTTTTACCCATATTCCCAGGCTTGAAATTTAATGGCGTATACTGTTTATGTTAGTATCCTAACACTTATAATGCTATGCTCAAAAAATCGGCATTTCGTTCGACTGTGCGACGCTACGCATGCACATAGTGGAGCGGCGAGGGTAGCCAAGATGCTCCACTCTGCAGTCTGCAGTATGTCTTCGGACGATTTGTTATACGAGACTAGTTAATTGGTAGTGTTTTAGGCGGTACTAGAACTTGTACAGTGCATCCAGTAAATAGGGAGCGTAAAGTGCAGGGAGAGTACCACCACCAGTTTCTACAGTTGAAGAAATATCCTGATCGCTTTTTCCAATAAACTGGGATGGATTACAGTACTTTTGAATTCATATTGAACCTAATCACTCCACATATAAAGGTGAAATTTACTAATTTTCTAAAACAGCCGATTGAATGTGACGAGAAGCTACGTATCGAACCGATTATGGTGTTGAGGTAACTGCTGATCCCAAACAGGACTGCGTTCACAAAGTGACAATATAAAACTTTCAGTGTCTGTGGCTGTACTTCACGTTTTCTCGCTTCAACCAGCTAGGCTCGCCTGAACCCTCTTGGTAAAGAAATCGGGTATGAATACCCGAGCGGAGAGGCTAGAGGGTGGAAGAAGGTACCAGCGCTGTTACCCGCTCCACTATGTTTTGGCAAGTATAAATGCATGTATTATTTTTATTCCTCTCGGCTACACTCTACCCTCACTGCTCCACTATATTTTCACTCTAAGGACTGGTTGATATTTATTGGACTGCTCTAAGGCGACGACCTGTAGGTATCGATCAAGTGCTGCAGAGGAAGGTCTGAAGGGGTCTGAAGGAAATAAAAACCCTAAACCTAATGGGGACTCCAATTTGTCCCTTCCCTTCCCTCCAAAGGGATCCTAGCTCATTCTTTTCTCTTTCCGTCAACATCACACATTTTTTTCACGCTCTATTTATACTCAAGTCCCTTTACAAAAAGGATTTTTTTTTTCCTTACTTGCTCAATTAAGCCTTCATATTATTGAGGCTTGTCATTTAGATAACATTATTAATACAGGATAGGCCCTAATATACTAATAGGTCTCTTAAACTAACTTGTTTTAGTCTATTTTAAGGTGGTGTAGATGGTCGGAGTTCGGTGATATGGTAAAATTCATATTCATATACATAAACCCCGATGCTCACTGAAAAAAACTGGGTTCATGAAACCTATTTCATTAAAGCGTGCATTAAAGAATAAACTGTTTTCCATCAGTTTCATGATTGATTTAAACTACGATGCACTTGTGTTGTGTTGGTGGCTAAAAAATAAAAACTGAAGAACTGGGTTCACCCGATGATTAGGGATCGGCAAAACAGCTGTTATGTTGTAGCTCGCAAATAAAACAGAGATCCTGATAAATTTATTACGGATTTTTTTAGGATGTCGAAGCCAGTTTTTGATCGCTTATTAGAGCTAGTCGATCCACTGATGAAACGTGACACTAAAGCAATAGAAAACCAATTTAAGGAATTACATGAAACCAGCGGTTTCATGAGACTCTGTGTGCACCAACCTATGGTTTTCTAGCTATCGGTTACATGAAACTTGAATTTCGCGAAACCAATTTCATGAAAACACCAGTTTCTTCAGTGTGCACCGGGCTTTAGGGGGAAAAAATAACAATTAAGTAAGGAATGAGTAATATTGTTTATTTTTTTTTTTTTATTTTAACGTCCATTTATAATTGAGAATGAATTTTAGGACAGATTATTTATAGGTTACCACCCTTTTTTATTCAAGATAGGACCGATGCCTTTTCTTTTAAAAAAGAAAAGGCACCACCCCTATTGGGAATGGAACCTTCGCTTTAGCACTCACGACCACCGTTCCTCCGTGTAATATTATTAATTATGAAAATTTTCTGTACTTATTGAATGAATTATAGAGGACGTGTGCAGTGTTTATACAAAAAATAATATAGTATCCTAAAATGAGAAGTGACATACCTATGGGGTAGAGGGAGAAGAGTACCTTGTCGTTGATGCTTTATCTCTAAGTAAAGAAAAATAAGAGCAGCGGTTAGGCGAGGATACTCAAAGGAGGAATTAGATAAGGAGAAATAGAGAGAAAAGGCTGGGTGGGGGACCAAGGGCAACGAAGAACATAAACGGAAGAACATAAAGGCCTCGAATGCAGGATTTCAGTGTCCTTGGAAAGGATTATTGAGGTATATGGATAGAGTGTGATTAATGGGGTGTGGATTAACATAACAGGAAATTTTGAGGAGATGGAAAATGTTAGAGTAGGCAGAGGAGATGACGTTTTTGTCAGAGAGAAAAAAAGAAGTGCACCTCGAATTTCTTAATTATCTGATTTTCTGGTAAATATAAATGTCCAGTATATGAATTGCATGAAGCTCATGGGAAACAACAGGGATCAAATATTAAATGTATTTAGAAACATATATAATTCGAAATAAACATACTTAATCACTTAAGAAATAAAATAAAACTTCTCTAAATTTACAATAAACAATATCGACCTTGCACAGCTGTGTCTCTAGTATCAATTATTGCCTCCCCTTGCTCGAATAACGGCCAGCATCCTTGCAGAAATACAGCGAATATGGTTGTCCTCACGATGTTGGCGAATGTGATCCCATTTCTCGACGACGACAGTTCTCAGCTCCTGGACGTCTTACGGGGGGGTTTGGTCGTTGTCGGATGGACTTCCCAAGCAGGTCCTAAACATGGGATCCGGGCTAGGATAGTCCCTGTCCTGTGACCGAGGTGTGATATAATGCACACCTTGCATTATATGCATATTACATTTAATCATGCCAAGATCAAAATTCTGATTAGTTGTGTTAGTCTTCCCTATCTTATATATAACATAATACAAATTTCCATATTGACTGCATACTGATTAGTTATAAGATAGGACCCTATTGAGTGCCGGAGAGAGCTGTATAATGCAAACTGTGACGGGAATAATGTACAGTCATGTACTGAGAAAGCCCTGGGAGGATCTAAATCAATTATTATGTATATGAGAAGGGGAAAATGCTCAACCCTTCTCAGTTCACCCTTCAATCAAAACCTTATACAATCCTATCTCTCTCTTATACATTTTTTTAATCTTTGTCCTTAAAATAGTTTATTTCAATTTTTGTGTATTCTGTTCAGATTTATAAAATCATTTATTATTTATTTTGTTGTCTTTTATACATAGAATTATGATTTTACGTATTGTTTGATTGTTGATGGAAGAGTAGGGCATTATTCAATAATATTTTTATTTAATAATCATTTAAATAAATATTTATTGCATAAGAATTTATTCACCCACTGATTTACGTTTTATTCAATGAATAACAGGGTTGGCTCATTATTGAATAAGTTTTTATTGACTAAGAATGTATTCATTTATTCAGTTCTTCATTGACTGACTTTTTTTTATTTAATGAATAATTAATTATTTTTCATTCTTCATTCATTATTTTTATACATTTAAAATAATGTGGTTCAAGGAACAACAAACTCAGATTCAACAAGTTCAGCAAACAATATTACTTAAGCATGTAATTATCATTAAAAATAAGAAAACTTTTAATGAACTTAGTCATTTGTATTAGAAAGGATTGTTAAAATAAATCGCTTTTATTTAACGAAAAATTTCAGTCAAATAAATCAATTTCATTCAAAAAAATCACTTTTATTTAATACAAATTTTCATTCAATAAATCATTTTTATTCAATGAATAAAAATAAAACATTATTTTATTCATTGAATTGTCTCGCTAATGAGTGAAAAATTATTCATTGACTTTAAACGCTATGAGTCGAACACTTCGAAGTCACCACCTCTATAACTCGAACTAGAATTGGCTGATTCACCGATTCTCTAATTGAAAGATAAATGGATATTTTTCAACAATTTTTTTTTTTTTATGTGAAAAACAATTTACATTAAAATGCGTTGTTTTAGCTTTTTTTTTCTTTTTTTTTACGGCGCAGCGAAGCAGCCAAGGGGAAAATCAGGCGGCTGAAGCTGACCACACTATCTCCCTTGTGTGCTGTATGATCATGAATCAAATACGTCTATAGTATCTGCCCCTCTGGGCCCTCGTGGCCTGTTACGGGACTGATTTTTTTTTTTTTTTTTTCTGCTATTTGTATGTTAATTTGTATAAACGAATCCTGTATTCATATAAGGCAAATTACATTAATTTCGTGCTTATTAGCCCTCGAAAATAAACACGTAAAATAAATAAAATATTATAGTACCACTAGGATATATGTATGGTTTTTAAATTTTATTTGTAAAATTTAATGATAAATTTTTATTATTAGAAAATGATCTTGTATTGTTTTTATAGAATTACGAACTGCGGCTGCCCCCAAATCACTAACGTACATAGAAAATAATTTCGGGGGGGGGGCTGAGAGCATTTAGGTCGTATGGAGTACTATCAATCTAGAACTTGGAATAGTTAGCCAATTAAAACGCTATTACAACAATATAATTTTTTTTCTGAACTAATTGATCTTATTTCATTTATTTTAAAGGTTTTATGGCACATTTTTACCGATTTCGGTGTTGGCTGCAGCCCCAAGACAATACAAAAGTATGATGATGCTTTTTCGTTGTTTATAAATTCGTATATTCAAAAGTACGGGAAAGTAAGGAATTGTGTGGTACAATGCAAAGTCTGGCCAATAACCTGATCTCTCCTTGTTGTGGTTATTTATGTTCCGAATGAGGTACAGTAATCCTTCATCAAATAATATTAAAAATTCCATTATTTTAACCACTTTAGCTGATCGAAACGTAAATAAATGTCTATAAACCATTGTATCATAACATTATTATATTTAAAAAAAAATTGTATAGAGATAGTTAGGTAATCTATAATTTGTTAGTATGATTCTAGTATACGAGGTTCTGAGGAAGCTGACAAAGCACTTTCCGTTATTGAAACTATGGAGGAATAATACAGAGGAAGGAGGAAAGACATATTTTACTGAAAAGTGATGTGTTGTTTCTTGAACAAAAGAAATGTATGATATATTTTATTTTCCCTTCTCCGAGGGTTTATAGATTCTATTGTTAGGGCTGTATTGTGCATTAGTGAACAAGCTTTATAAATAAATTGACTTTATTGTTGGTTCTATTCGCATGCTTTTCTTTCGGTTTATTTATTGGCGGTTAAAACCCGTTTCTATCTGCTCTGGAAAATACCGACTTAATCTTTAACCCTTTCTCTGCCGTTGACTGCTCCAGCAGTTGTGATCGGCTGGATGTACCAAAAACTGCTTCCTTTCATTAATGATGGGACTAGGCATATTTACAACGCGTAAGTTGACGCAGTTCGTGCGAGTCGGACTTTTATAATTGCAAGGCACGTAGTTTTCTCAGATTGTCCCCCAACGGGGTAATGGCCTTGTCTGATGTTGCTTAACTTATAATCAATGAAATCAGTGTACTCAACGCGTCCATGGCCTTTGGCTTCTTTTAGATTATTAAGTCATGTAAATAACAAATCCAATATTGTTTAAGTTTGTTTTAGTGGTTGTGTTACATAGGACTTGCATGTGGGAGGGATTTCACATTGACGTCAAAAGTATGATTTCTGTTATTATTATTCAACTTTAGGTCATAAGCCATTGAACACTACAACAAGAAAACTATTGACTAGGATGTAATCCAGATTTTCATTCATCTCAAGAGAAACTACATTTTTAATTAGAATCATTTCAGAATTCTGCCTGTACCTACTAAGTGGTAAATGGATCATCTAAAACCCAGAGAAGCTCGTGTATTATTAAGCCACTCATGTTGCACCTTGATGGAGGTCGGTGTTTGTGATCTATCTACTATTTTTTATATGTTGTAGATTCGATCACTGCTGGTAAAAGGACTGCAGAGATTGTAGCTGGTAACTTAAAAAATCAGATTTTATTTTAACTTATGCATAACTCTTTGGGGGGGGGGGGGGTGTAAGCCAAAACTCAGGAACATGTTTATTGTTATTGGGTTGGATAAATTTTGAATATGGGAAATATGGAGATGATGAGCTGCTGACGATGGTTGAACTGTTGAAATGGTTTTGCTGGATCTTCATGAATGATAAAATTAAGAGAGGTACCTGGTGTCTTGAAGGATTGTGCTTAAGCATAATGTATAAGGCCTGTAGTATGCTAAATTTTCTTCATTCATGCTTCTCCAAATTAGTGGTGGGCTGGCCAACTCCATTCCTGCACCCTTTGCTCGGCCTGGGTGGCTTGGATATTTACTCCTCCATGATTTTTGAGGGTAAAACCTAGGAAGAAAAACTCATTTGCTCCACACTGTATGTTTGGCTATTCTAGATTCAGAACTGGTCTCTTCGTGCTGATTCATACTGCCGCGGGCAGATAGTTCCCGGGCACGCGGCTAGAGTGCAGCACTTCACGGGGTATACTTTTTGATGAGCGGCGTTCCGCGAACAGTCGGAATGAGTATTGTATTGTGTGAGGCAGAAATGCGAACTTTGACTAAGGTTGTAATGTATTTCCTCTTATAATGAATGTAAATATAATGCAATATCCTTCATCATGAGCTCATCGCTAAAATTTCGAAGCTCAAAATAAAATAAATAAATAAATAAATAATGTAATATCTTTGCTTAAAATTAGTATCTTATAATTCTAATTTACATCTTAAAGTACGCATGTGATTTATTATTGCTTGCTTGCTTGCTTTTCCAATATTCACCGTTAGCATAAATTGAAGGAATATAGGTATATTTTCCGGGGGGTCTCCCGTGGTCTAATGGCTAGTGCCTTGGATTCATAAGCGGGAGATGGTGGGTTCGATTCCCAACCTCCGGCAGGAATTTTATCATCCCACGGCTCGCTGGTCGTTTTCATTATTTCGCAGAATACATTAATATATTTTTTAAGCCAAACACTTAGCGAAGCAGATTGTAGAAGTATGAGTTTTAAAAACGGCAAAAGGTGAGAAATTCGTGAAAGGTTCTGTAAAGTTGAGGGCAAACATCGGAATATTTATGCTTCCTCAGTTTTCCCTGAATAATTTCAACTCAAACTTAATCCTAACTGAACGCGTCAACAAATTGAATCTTCTCATTTCCGTGAGCGTATTTACCAACTAAAATTACATTTAAATTCCTTATTTTTGAAGTAACTCAGGATTAGCTAAATTGTAGCTTAAAGCTATATTTTTTTTTAATAGAAATATCGTTAGCATACTTTTTAGCGCATTCCCTCTAGACTCGATAGGGAGGAGAAGCGCTCTATATCCCAATCAGGATGTCTATGTAATCGTTTTTTTAGCTGCAGAATGAATTTGACAGTACAGACACACGATATGAGAATCAATTTTTGTTTGTTTGTTAAAAGCTTTCCGAACGGATGTCTATATGTCCAAGTGAATAATTTCTGCTATTATAATTTTAAAAACAATTTCGATTTTTCCATCTATATAAAAAAATGAAGTTGTTCAATATTTACATTTGTTGCTGGTTTTAATTGATGGCGATGAAATTTGATGGAGAAAAATCGTTGTAAACCTGCTACATCTACATACAATGCTTATGTATAAGATATTTAGATGCTATATAGAATATTCTAGAATGATACTATGTGTGTTTGGTACCCTGTAAATCATACCTCCATGGTGCGACCTCTATGGCGGAGCTCGAGCCCGGATGTGATCCGGTTGGCAATTTATTCTGATTGTGACACTCCAAGAGAAGAATGTAAATTCCGTAAGCAGTTTTGTGTGTGATCCGTAAGACTCGGCCGAGCATTGTGTGCGAACAGGATTAATTTATTATTTATAGAGAACTATGTCTCCATCTGAGTGGTGCTCCATCGCATAATTTCAGTGGACTCATAGTGGGGAAGCGAATTAGTGACTCAAAATTAGTGAGTACAACATATTACGATTACGTTAGTACCAGATTACTGCGACTGCCATTAAACGAATATGGCAAAACGAGTCCGACTCGCAGGAACTGCATCATCTTAGCGCGGTTCCGTTCTTATCCCTAGTCTAATTTGGAAAGATTAAAATAGAAGCAGTTATTATTTTGTTGTTAAGGCAATAGCTACGTCTTTAACATAGATCAAACATGCACATTATGCAACACAGCAGAAAATACAATAGAACACCTACTTACTGAATGCAGGATTCTCAAACCACTGACAATTACCGTCACCAAAGATCAAGAATTACCATCTACCCAACTTGTTGATGTCTTATCCCCCAACACCCAAGACCAGCTAAATGCCTTTAGTCACCAGACCCTTCGATGTCTGCAAGCTAGGAAGACTCTTCTAGGCTGAAATTAGTGCCAACCTTCAAAGTGCTCTCTTTAAAGACACCTACATTTGATGCATACTTTTTATTATTATTTTACAAGCATCATGTATTATTTGTTTTTACATAAAAATTTTTTTGTTATTTTAATGTTATGTATTATTTTTATTTGTTGTATTACTATGGAAAGTGAAATTTAATTTTAAGTACCAACTCCTTGCTGTAAGTTTTTTACTTAAAAGCAATAAACATATTCATTCATTCATTCATTATTATTTTGTTGAGAGGAGATCGTTGACCGTTGATGATGCAAGGTAGGGGTTGTCGGGGTCCGGTCACTGCTTTTTAATAAAATTCCATTTTATCGTAAAAATGGTTTTATTGTTCCGACGTTTCGGCATGAACTTCAAGCCTTCATCAGGGCTGTAAAAACAAGTAGGACATATTTAACACTAATATATACACATATCTATCTAAATATACCTAACATATA